>BLKM01000844.1:0-365214 GCA_013340265.1 Coptotermes formosanus
GGGGGGGGGGGGGGCGGGAGACAGGGGGCCCTGAAGGAAACAGCTCACTCGAAAGACTTGGCAAAAATTGAAGAAACGTAAATAAATTTTAAAAGAACAGGATGGGAAGACATTCAATGGCTTTATTTGTGTGAGGACAGGGACAAGTGACAGGCTGCTATATGCAAGGTAATGAAACTTCAGGTTCTATAAAATGCAGGGAATTTTTCAATTAGCTGTGAGCTATTTACAGCTATTAGGTCCTCAACAACTCTGCTCCATAGATTAGTTAAACCCTGGACTACACTCTGACAAATCTTCCAGTGGTGAGACACCAGTAGATAAGACACCAGAAACTGTAATTCATACATGTATATCTTTATTTACAGTTAATTTAACGGGGCCGTTATAAACTGAAAATAATAAGTTCAAAGTATGAATGAAACAAAATTCTATTGATATTTTTGTTTCATACTGTTGGATTTGATCCAGTAGAATTAGGAGTCGTGGCCTGCGTACTTCACCGGTATTAGCCTTGAAGGACTACGGCAAACAACCAAGAGCCTGCAGTGACGATAGACGGTGTCCTGGCCCAGAGTCAACTATAGCAATCGAGAAGATATGTCAGAAGCGTTACTGAGCGATCTTTCTCGGTTTACTTGAAAGATTGAGACGACTGACACCCTCCTCCAAGTCACCTCCGAAACACAACTTGCAACCGACGTACAACTAACCTTATTATTATCATCCTCCACAAAGAACTGTACAGCTGTGCTTCGCCGAGAATCCATATCTAAACGTGACACCTTACAATCTGATTTCCTTTCACAAGAGGTTAGGAAATGCCAGCATAACGAAAATGTGATTTCCTTTTATGCGTATTAAAACTATTAACCATCTTTCTTAACGTATAACTTATACTTTCACAAATATGTTACAGCTGCTTTCAACAAAAATAAATATTCCTTTCCACTCCTTCCATTTCGAGTGACACCACCACGCTTCCCCCAACGCATGACGCAGTTCACGGATTACACACACTTTTCGTACTCCATGCACACCACAGCTCATTTGCAACACATGCGTAATGTGTGGTATTAGCATATTTGGCTCTAATGGTTTTAGGTTATGGATTTCATGGGCTACTTTACTGCCGTATGGGCGCAATATTTACATTCATTTTTCTCAAAAAGTCATCATTTTTCATTCAGGCTTCGTAACAGGTTCATTCTTTGACAGATTTCACGCATCGTCTGTGCTGTAGCTGACACAAGCAAGAACACATCATCTAGTTCGGACAGATCTCACCCAGACCAGCTTTAGGGCATGTGCGTCCAAACTGTTTATGGAAAAGTGCCACGCTCGTTGTTGTGAGCTGGTTCGGGGGGCTGCACAAGGAAAAATAGCAATAAGTGGTATACTCAATCGCCTAAATTATTGTATGGTTTTTACAATATCTACATAATTTACAAATGTGGCGGCGGATTGGAAGCCGATGCTATAAAACTTACCTGAGACAGGCTAAGTGATTAGGAGTGCTTAACTAAGTAGGGGGATAGATGGGTAGGCTGAGTTCATCTAATTCTCTTCCGGGAACGAAGGTTATTCTACACATGGCATGACCTGTCGTACCACGGATCACAGATCATCGAGTATTATCTACGCCATGGATCCAGGCCGAATCCACGATGTACTTTATGAATACAGCCAAACACTACGCAGCTCACGTTAAGAATTCAAGGTTAATGTCATATAGCCTCTGTGGCTAATGTCGTCTGCTTGGCGCATGGTCATGGAATGTGATTTTGTTTTGACTCTATAATTTAATCGGATATGTTACGAAAATGTGTGACCATCTAATTTATGTAATTACACGACAATTGAGGGCTAAAATGTTTTGAGATAATTCTTTAAATAAAATGTATGGGCCTCTAACATCAGATCTTGCGCCAGTTGCGGAGTCTGCGGACGGCTGTCATGTAGATACGGATGATATGAGGAAGGTAAAACACACGTTGAAGGTATCATTGTGATGTACGTTTACCATAATTTATAGCACAATTGTCTCTCAAAATGAGGTTAAGAGTAATCAGACTCCACCAGGTTTCATCACAATGTCATTCTTTCCTGATTCAAGAGACATTTATAACTGTCTTAGGTAAGCAGTTGCCTGCACAGGCAGTTTCCATCAAGCGTGTATCTAATCAATACAATAAATCCCGAATTGAAACTGAGAAAGAAACTTTGCTTTTAAAGACATGCTTTTTTCCGTAATGAGAGACTTCTTAAGAACGCATCGAGATTTCTGTTTGTTTCGTTTCATAGAATACCACATCTAATGCTGCAACACCTGGCAAGCAGAAGTTGTGTGGTTGGCTGAATAAGAATTTCAAGATAGAAATGACAGATGGACGAGTTCTTATAGGAGTTTTTCTTTGTACTGATAGGGATGGAAACGTCATCCTTGGGTCTTGTAGTGAATACTTAAAGCCAGAAGGTAAGAGGCCACCAAAAATGTAGATACTGTGTTCTTGGTATATATGTACTTGAAAGTAGTTTTCCAGAATGTGTTACATTTAAGAATGTAAGGCATACATATAGATTGTCTACAGTTTTCATGTGTCATTATTCCAACTTTTCATCAAATTCAATTATGTTGTGATATATCATTGTTATGCTGCAGAGAATTTGAAAACCAATAAACAAGAAAATAAATGGTAATATTACAGTCACAATTCAGCAATGTGGAACACAGACTCTGTGAGATTGGCTGTGTTTGTGATAACGAACTATAATCTTCTGGGATGCAAGGCTGTGTCGTTTAGTAGATAGTTACCTTTGCTGTGGAGAAACCTGCTCTCTTCATCCTTAAGGGAGAAGCTGGAGGCAGTTGATTCATCAAAAACATCGGTACATATCTGCCAAAACTAGGTAGTGTACTCCAGAAGACATTGGCCTTTACACAAACTTTCCTGTCATTCTTCATTTCATTTTTAACATAGTTCATTGCAGAAAACAAAGAAGTACTCCATGCATAAAAAATTCAAGGTGTCATATGTGAGTGTTGTAAAACAATAAAGCTCTTAATCCAGCTCAAAAAACTCAAGACCATTTAATTGCAAGGATGAGTATGCATTATGTTCTGCACCTGTTGTGTTCCTAATTATATGGAATGGTTTGTATTTGTTTTTATCTAAGGTTTAAATACTTTCAGAATATTTTGAAATAGTAAAAATTAATGTAGATATATACAAATTTCATGTCCTCATAATGGTATCCCTGCAGACAGTTTTATACTGCTTTTACATGAACTTTATTCATGAAAGTAAACTGTTTGAATTTATAATCAACCTTTACCTGACCAGGCTGGTATTTAAATTCTGGCATATGGTTTATCAGAAACGTGTTATTTGAACAGATATGAAATAAACAGCATTTTGGGGAAAATAAAACAGAGCTCATGCAGCATATTTTAAAAATGCAGTAAATTGCCTTGTTCCCTATATATATAAAATGAATTTTAAGGGCATTTTTTATGTGTGTTTGCATATGCATGCACGTGTCTTTTAAAGAGAGAGAGTTTTGTGTATTTGGGTCTGTATGTCTTTGACATGCATATATCATGCATGATACATGGTAATGGAAATAAAGTGAGCATTACATGTGATAAGACATCTCAATAAATGTGTGTGTGTCGGGGGGGGGGGGGGGGGGGTGTCCCTGGAAATTCTACAGCACGTACATAATCTGCAGTTTTGTCTTGAGGGGTTTAGCTGTGTTATGTGTTGAAGTTATTTCAGTGTTTTGGCATACACTGGGTTCATCATCTGTAGGGTGAACATGGCACAAGGAAGATGATGTGGCCCTATATGTAGGCCGTAGCTGAACATCGGGAAACACTTGTTTTGTGTGTGTGTGTCCATCGTCAACCTGAGAAAGGACCCTCCGACCTTCTAGTTTTGCTAAGATATGGGTAGAGGGACAGGCAGAAATGAAAAAAAGAAAGGAAGTGAGGTTGGAGACAACAAGGGGGAGCAGAAAGCAAGGGGAGCACAAGCAGATCCACCATAAGTGACAGCAGTCGTTTAAGAGAAATAAGACTGAATGAGGAGTCCATGTTGTGGCTGGCAGGAAAGGACAGATTGGTGGTGGCCAAAATAAAGTGGGACACTCCAACTAGTCATTGTATTAATGGTGATAAAATAACAGTGTAAAACCCAATCAGAGTAATCCACCTCGTCATGTGTATTGCTGAGACCACCAATGGACGACGATTACAAGGCCTACATCAGATGTAAGGTCAAAGATGTGCAACATGGTGTATTACACGGAAAGGGCCATGAGCTTAGAAAAATATCACTACCCACGTGGATTAGTACAGAAAGCCAAAATTAAATATCCTCAGAAATGCTGTATGAAACTAACTGTTTCTTAAACAAATTATCTTTATTCCAGATAATGGTGTCATTGAAGAGCCACGTGTGTTGGGCCTTGTTATGGTTCCAGGAAGACATATTGTTTCTATACACTTAGATGATACTACAAACTGTAACAGAGAAACCATGTAATGTAGTTACAGATACTTTGATATTAATATTTTGACAATTTATGTACTCTGTTTCACATGGCAAATAAATTGTTTCCAAATATGGCAGCATTTTTTGTAAGTGTTTTATGAAGATAGTTCTGTTTTCAGCCAATGTACAGGTAAAGAGTTAAAATAAATTAAAGAAACAGAAAATTTGATAAGGGAAGCAAGTACGTAGCAGTTCTCAGGCATCTCATGTTTAATTATTCAGGCAAATATTTATGTAACTGAAAAGATACCTGTGATTTATGCTTGAGGTATATTACATTGTCCCAGCCACTAATCTGTACACAAAATCCAAAACTAGTTTTAAAGTTCGGTCCTTGTCCATTGCACTCTATTTAACCATAATCAATAGCACTGTCCAACACAAACATGAACAAAAGGTATTCAGTTGATAAAATACAAGTTTAATACAGCCTGACATGTTTCAACCCTTTTGGGTTTCTGTGTAATAGATATTGCTGTTATAACATCGATTTAGAAAAGTGGATACTACCAGACTTCCAGACCTATTCAGGAATTGCTGCACTAAGTACATGCTATCAAGTATGCAAGAATAACATTAGAACTGCCTAAAATAAAGGCATATCATGCTTGGTGTGTGGCTTTATGTTATCACTTTCTGCACCTGCATACACTCTGAAGAGGCAACTGGTCAGGGTAGACCAGAACTTGCTAAGTGTGACCCATAAATGTAAAGGAATTCCAACTTATTTAACTGGACCAATCCAAAGTTTGTACAAACAAAAGAAAATAATATTGAACAATACTGGAGATAAGGAAGCTGACAATCAGGGTGAGAAACATGAGGCCCATTTTGTCCCCTTAATTTACATACTGATGAAATCAATGATAAATGCCTGTACATATACCAGGGATTAAATTTAAAACATTACTTTTTGGTGAGGACCAGGCAGAGATAGCCCAATATGAAGATGAACTGCAAGAAGTGGTTTTTGAACTTAATTATGGAAGAACTCAATATGATATTTTCTGCAAAAAGGTCAAGATAATGGAATCTGGAAGTAATAATCAGTTACAGTCAAGACAAGGGTGGGAGCACATACTTCATAGAAAAAATAAGTTTCTATGTTTGGGTTGTGATATCCTGTTGTGTGGGTAACAGGAGTTAAAAACAAATCAAATAAATTTAGATTTAGAATATGGCATCAGGATATATGACGGGAAACCATGCTGATATTTACAGAGTTACAGCAATCCCACAATTGCTGTATGGTAGCAAAAACCGCACACTGGACAGACAGTATTAAGAAGGGTGAGATGTGGTATGCAGGAACAATAGCTGGATACTCACCGCCTGATACAAACAATGAAAATATAAGAACAGGAGTATGATCTTAACATGACTCATCCCACCGTGCTAACTATACAAAAAAACAATAAGTATCCATCAAACACAATATAAATTTGTTACATAGAGTTGGTTCTCCATAACAAATATGTGTTGCATTCAGCAGATACTTATTGGTTTCTATAATAGAAGTGTCGATACAGTGTATTTGTGATATGATCATACAGTACAAAAAGGAATGCAAAGATCACATTTTGAGAATACAAGACACATGGCTACCAAAATGATCATAGCAGGATATATGCATGACTTACAAAGAGGTGAAATGACTAATTTTGAATTGAGGTGCACCAAGTATAGTAGGCTTAGATGTGAAGTCAATATCCCTTAGTTTTAAGTATGTTCTGTAAACCATTTATTTTGTCCATCCATCTGCCAGTCTATATGCAACAGCTCCCAAACTACAAACTTATCAAACCCAGTGTGCTTGTTCTACACTAATATTTGTCGGGCTATTTAGTTTCATATTAGTGTAGTCTGGTTCATTACTTATTAAAACAAGGGCCTAAATGAACTAATACAATTTTGAGATTTCTGGTCAATTTTGGCCAAACTCTGTACACTGCACTTGTATTAAACATGCATGACCATGTTGTTTATAATTAATCTGGTAACATATTACAAGATATTTTTGTGTGTTCCGTTATTCATCTTTAGAAAAATGCCTTTAATCAAAGGTGTATGGATCAATGAAAGATGGATAACCTATGCCACACCTGTTGTAGACTCTCCTGGGCTGATATTTTGACATTATCTACAATATTCTTATAAGTTTTTGTAATGTCTAGTTTTTATACAACTGCAAACCTAATATCATTCTTGATTTCACCTTTGGTTAATTCCAGTAGGCATAATAATTCCTGTAGCTTGGGTAATTATCGCAGGGTCATACACCCTTAGTCATGGTAACAACAAGAAAAGTTTAACTTAAATTGGCTACAACACAGCTTATGCTAGGATTTTATCTATTTTGTGTGTCAGGGGATTTATTTTATAAGATATCAATAGCTCAGACTACAGAGTGTTTATGGTAGAATCATTGGTGAATGATGAATTGGAAAGGGCTTGGAAGGGAAAAATCTTGGCCTTACTCAGGTATTGTGTCGCATTTGACTGGCAGGACTGAATAAAACAACAAAGAACTCTCAGTCAGTACAGCTGATGTCCTGATCAAGTATTAGTGCTATGCTAACTTGCACTGTCATATTAGTCTAATGTACAAATATGTAAAGATTGTCACTCCTCTCTATAAAATGCAGCCGATATAATACAAGACACTTGATAAGACTATGTCTTACATTTTATTTACTGTTGTGTGGAGATGTTGAAATATTATGAAATGTCTGCTGAGGTAGATCAGAGACATTTTCTGGTGAATGTCCTCTTCTGCTATACCCAACAGCTGCCCTGATAATGTGTTTTGCTGCCTCAAGTGTTATCCTCACATCAGCTGGAGAACCCAGCCTTGGATTAACTTCCACCAAATCTACTGCTGACAATCGTTGTGTTCTGTATGACTCCTCCATTATCTGAATACCCTCTCGTAATGTTAAACCTCCACGTACTGTTCAGAAGTGCAAGAGAAATTTATGCAGTATTTACAGGAGAAAAAGATTATTTATAATTATGGATGTAAGAAATAGGGCAAGTCTGGTACAGCACACTGAATTTCACAATTGTTAACTGCATTTACATCCAGTTAGTAGATACGGTAGTGAAAGCAACAAATGCACAAAAGTGTATGAAAGTATATTATAAACATAGTGTACCTCCTACATATTTATAATATACTTTCATACACTACTCGATTCACTCGGTCCGATACCTGGGATGTCCCACGACATAAACACCTTGGAATTATATGAATTAGGGATGCCAGGCCAGAAACAACATACTAACATCAAAATAAGCACAAGAATTGCGCAGCATAAAATTTTTACAGAAGATTTTTAACATTTCAACAGTTTTTACATTTTGTAATCCACATTTTAATGCACACATCTTATGTAATTTGAAGTAGCCCGCTTGATAACTGCATACTTATTGCCGAAAAATGTTGGGGAGATGAACTAAAAGACAAAGGGTAAATAAATAAACAATAATATTGTGCATAAGTTGGCTCTGTTTTGCTGTATTAACTGTATGTCTTGGAATTCCACACTGGAAAAGCCAAGAGCTGAAATGACATTTTGCGGCTTGCTTTTACTGAGCACCAATGTCATTAAGTTTCTCTTTGGTTACTGTGTGTCCACTTTGACATGTGTGCGCACATCAATGCACGGGGGTCGGGGTGGGATTTGAGGCTATGCCTAATCCTATGGTTCAGAACTGGAACGCTATTTTGTAAGTTCTTGTTTTTCACAGCACCACCTCATCAGGGTATTTTCTACTAAATTTATGTTTATGTCTGTGGGAGTATAATGTAAATTTATAAATATTTGACAGTATTAAACTTTAACATTCATAAATGTTTAAGGTCTGAGATAATCTGTTGAAGAATATTACTTGGAACCCATAACCATGGGAATACCTAGCCACCCCAAACTAAAACCAGCAGGCAGTGAACAGTGTTGTACCAGCAGTGTGTCTCCAACTGGCTTCAGAAGTGTCAAAAATGTGTCATATTAAGTACATCACTTTACCTGGCGTTCCCGTGCATGGGGCTTCTAAAGCATCCAGACTGTCAATGTCAAAGCTCACATGGAGTGGCAAGCTATCATTTGGATCGATTCTCCTCAGAGCCATATTTGTTACTTCGATGATGCCATATCTTTCAATATCTTCCATCCCAAAAGCTGTTATTGCAAATTTATCAATGACAAGTCTTTCATATGAATCAATATCCCGTAAACCAATATATGCAATGTTCCGTATAGACAGCCTGAAATGAAAGTTCGGTTACTGATACTGTATCTTTCTTTGGTCAACAAAACCTTTAAATAATAAAATAACACAGTTTCATTACATTTCAACTACATGTTTGTGTTCCTCAACACCCCCATTAAGCCTCAAATATCTAAAACTAGCATAATCCT
Source organism: Coptotermes formosanus (assembly GCA_013340265.1). NCBI lineage: Eukaryota > Metazoa > Arthropoda > Insecta > Blattodea > Rhinotermitidae > Coptotermes > Coptotermes formosanus. The sequence continues at coordinate 8,978 of BLKM01000844.1, forward strand.
TTTACTGTATATATTCGTTGTTACGGTAACAAAATATAAATAAAACATGTCAGTTCCAACCTGTAACTGATACTTATAACATATTCATAATGAATGTTTAATGAATGTTATGGCTCTATGTTAGCAGTTGTCAGTTTTTTATTCTCAGTCTTTATTTTCTATGTCATTCTTTTCTGCATTGCAGCCTATATACCTTCATTTCCTTTTACGCCATTAGTGTATAACTTCGTAGTTAATTTATCTTCCTTCTTTGTAATTGTATTAATGTCAACATTATTTTATTAGTTCAATGTCCACTCTTTACTAACTTTGTAACATGTTTCCTGTACCACAACCTTTTGCTCATGTACAGCTATCTGCACACCTGGGTGAATTCTTCTTACATAATTCACCACCACTATAATGTGAATAAATTGGTTGATTCACTGATAGATTGAAATATAAATTCTGAGTTTTAAAGTTGTGCCTGTGCTTAATTAAGCAGTACGCCATACAGGCACATTGCAGGAGTGGAGTTATTGCTCCAGACATTCTTAACCTTCGAACCAGATGAAGGTAACAGTCACTTTTACTCCCTGGTTACGTTATCCCTGTGAAAGAGCCCATGGTATCTATTGAAAAGGAAGCTTGGTGGGCCCCAGGTTTGGCCTGGACTCTTCAGAGAACAGAGGAATCTCTTGCCTCTGTTCGGATTCAAACTCTGAATTCACAGTCATCCAGTCCATGGCCTAATCACTACACTGACTGAATTATCCTAACTTGTACAGGTTCTTTAAACTCTAATATTTTATTTGTATTTAGTACATAATGAAGAATATATACAGTACCCAGTTGCACATTGGTTTCAGACATTTAAATGCTCAGAATCATGTTGGAAAATGCAAACGATTGTTATTTTATTACTGAAGAATTGTGTGTTGACAGAAAAACACCGTATTATACTTGTTTACCCAACAGGATGCAACCACATATGAATAAATTACTGAGGATTTGGATTTGTAAAGACAGATGCAATGTCAGATATTTCAGAGACATCAAAAGTGTTTAAATCTCTGGAGGGACAGTGAAGTCTGATATATATCACTGCATTATATGTAAGTGGGAAATATTTTATATTAATAATAATGTATGTGCTTTTCTCTGCAGATACAGCTGACTTTTCATTATCTAGTTTGGGGATTACCAGCTATATAAATCAGCTACAGGAAATACACTGTATTGGCAGAAGAACAAAGCCATTTTTGAGGACTATGTGTAATGTGATGCTATGTCACTGGGTAAGTGGTTCCTGACATTTCGAAGGAACATCGTGCCTTTGAAATGTTAGGAACCAAGTACCCAGTGACATAGAATCATATCTCAGAAAAACAGGGTCCTCAACGACACCACCACGAAATCCTCAAGACCTGCATTGCTTTCATTTGCACTCCAGCCCTGCTAATTACAAACTAAATGATGCATTGACATGAGAGCAACACTTTTGTATTTTTAGTGTACTACAGTGTTCCTGTTTTTCCACTGCAATCTCCAGCTTTCCTTCTCACTTGGTCATTGTAGCTGATATACTAAGGCAAAGAATAGTCATCATAATATGTGCAAATATGAAATAAAGAAATGGCTACAGACACAGGGAAGAAAATAGCATACTTAAAATGATTACACATGTCTTTGGCAAATAATTACATGGCTTTCTGTGGCATTTTCTGGCTGTTATTTGGGAAAATCAGAAACTGTCTATACTATATATGCATTATTCAATATACTGTCAGCTGGGTACAAATTACCTTGGTTGTTGCCAATCCATGCCTGGTAAATAAGGCCAGTAGTCTGACAACTCCTTTGCCAGTAGAGCCACAGGCATACCATGCACATTTCCAGTAGGAGAAGTGGCATTCGTATTGAGATCAGCATGAGCATCCACCCACAACAAAGCAATATTACCTTTTGCTTTTACATGACCATCAATAGTTCCAATGCCACATGTATGATCCCCACCAATGGTTAGGCACATACGTCCTTCATTTAAAATACGAACTACACTGTCTGACACCTGAAACAAATTCCTGAATTATTTGCTTCACCATACCTCTGTCAAGTTTCTAATGTCATGCATGTAGACATCTGAAGTTTGAACTTTACCATACTGTACACATATTCATACATTGTTTTTACATATAACATTTTTGTGCATCTAATAGAATATAACTCCGCAATGAATCAAGAGTATCTTCCAGATTGCACAGTTTTAGACTCTGGGAATACTCAGTCACTTGTTAAATTATACTGAGATGCTAGAAGGTGAATAGAATTTCCCCTAAGTGCCTGAACAAGCATTAAATACTGTTACTAAGTGCCTGAACATTAAATCTTGCTGCTGCTGCTGCTGCTGCTGCTACTGCTACCACCACCACCACTACTACTACTATGTAGAGGATGGCCTCATGTCACTGCCAATTTTTATGCTGGCCAGTTTCACCTTTTTGCAAAAAGTGGTGTCTTCTTCTCTTTACAGCCACAGACAGAGTAATTAATAAAGTGGCATGAGAGTTTATAATTTAAACTGCTGCTTATCCCTTCCAACTAACAACAGGACAGTACGCACAAAACATAATCTACACACACAATAACAGTAACAAAAATGTGAATAGGGATAACACCATGACTTTGTGAAGTACAGTCAGCATACATGATCCTGTACTCCCATCTTTGGTTGAGTGATTGTAACTACACAGATCTTGACTAGTAAATTACACTGGGGCCAGAGAAATCTCATGGATAAGGCAGAAGATGGTGCCTGGGGCTTTTTTGTTTCTGCTTAGTGTTGTATTCCCTTCCAGTCCCTTCTGACCTACATTGTTCCTAGTGAACGCTACAATGTGATTACTGCCATCAACATTTCTGAACAGAACTGGGTAATGACTGAAGAGGAATACAGGAGGGTATGTGTGGGGGAAATATAGAGGGATCAAACCACAGGAATTGTTTCCATGGATTCAGTGTATTGGATAACACACTTATTTTAATATAATCTAAAAAACTGAAATCAGCAACAATTTTAGTACAATGACTGTCAGTCACATATGAGTGGGAATAGAGTGAACTCCCATAAATTGTATCTATTAAATACAACTTAGAGCACTGTTTCACAAATGGTGTTCTGCAGAATCCTGGGGTTCCACAAGAAAATTCCAACACAATATAGAAAATACAATAATAATAATGAACTTAATTAAAATTATTTTAATTTTACAATAATTCATTTGTTCAGATACAATATTTCTGAACTACTGCAATACTAGAATAAACAAAGTAACATTTCAAATTTTATTGGGATGGGGAGCTACAGGGCCAAGCATTTGTTTTAAGGCTCATTTTGTATATATGAAATATTTTTATATTTAAATATGTGCAGTTATATGTTAATCTTGCTCCAATCTTTAACATCAGTTTATTATTTACTTATTTGCCTTTGGTCTAGTTTTTTCAACTTTTTATGCAAGAATTTTTTTACAGGTCCCACAAAATTTTTTCAAGCATATGAAAGGGTTCTGTGGCAAATTACACTGCGAAACATTGCCTTGGAGAACAGACTATGCACCATGTCACATAGGCCTACCCTTGGAAAATCACTGAATAAGGTACCATCAATGTATTGCACACTAATGATCAGACTCAAGATAGACAAGGCAATGTGGTGGTCAATGATACAGTACAAACAGTATTAATAAGCCTGACAAAAGTAATCAAGTTTTGTCCCTAATTCATTCATTTATAATATTTTTCTGCGTTTCATACAAAAATCTCACAGCACTGTCCACCAGTTTGATGTATGTCCTCTTTGAACTTTATCCTTTACACATATAATTTAATATGAATTAATCTACAGATATAACTAATCCAATTTAAGACTTATTTATGCATACTATGCCCCATATCTCCTTACCTCCTTTTGACATGCTGCAACATGTCCTAGTGCTGTCATGTTCTTAACTGTTAATCCTTCTATTTGCTCATACCTAACATCTCCAAAATCCTTCACATCACAGCCTAAAAGGAACAAAACAAATACAGCACAATTCTTTTAATCTGGCACCCATAGGACCGAACAGGTGACAGATTATCAAGTATTCCAGGTTATCAAACCGTATCTCTACTAACCTAAGTTCTTACAGGTAATTTTTTGTTACTGCTCCTATAATTGGGCTGCACAACTAATCACAAGAGTATTCCATTTGGATATTTCCTTCATCTGCTGGTTCAAGGGTATCAGGGTCCCCTTCCATGTCTTCTGGAACATCTTCAGTCACTACCAGGCATGCTGAAGGACCAGGAGACTGTGGATCACGAGTCCTCACAGCTGAAGAAGTTGATGGAGTAGGACACATAGGGTCAGGACATTACTGATGCCAAAATTCCCAGACTTGGGGCTATTTTCCTCAACTGCCAAAATATCAGGATGTCTGGAGTACAGGCTTCTGGATTAAAGGAATTCTACTGTACAACAACTGGAAAACTTATATGACTAGGGACAGACCCTTTGATTGTCTGGATCTACTGTAAAAGATTGTCCAAATGTAGCACTACCAATATTTTTTATCACACTGTAACATCTATAGTCACAGATATATACAATGGCCAGATCCAGTCCAGATCTCTTCACATTGATGCTCCAAATATTACAAAAACAATTACTGAAACAGCACTTGGGAATGTGAAAATACTCACCTACATGCATTGTGAAACTACATGTAGGATCTATGGTTAAAGTAATGTTCAGTAATAAACTTATTGCTCTATCAGACAACCCATCTTTCTGCATAAAAGGTTTACACTACAACTAACAGGGTGGTTAAAGGCAATGGATTGACCATGCTCTATTTGTCACATGAATACCTCCTACTTTGTGCTTGAAAAGTATTTTATATGACTTTTCATTATATATATCTGACATATGTGTGTGTGTGTGTGCGTGCGTGCGCGCGTGTGTGGTTACCAAAAATTTACCCATACGTCAAGTGAGAAAAGAAAATGCAATTAAGTTTTTTAAAGATTCGTTTTGTATAAAATCCCTTGGCATTAAAATTACTCCTACCACTGAACCTGAGATCAAAACTGTAGCATATTTTCTCTAATCAACTAATTATAAAGGATGAAATCTTCTTCTTCTTCTTTGGCATGCGGTCCTTATAGTTTAACCAGTGCCTCCTTCAGAATGATAGCTCATAACGATGTCTTCTGCTTTCTTCCTACATCTCCTCATTCCCATGGATTTCAGATCATTCTCAATAGAGTCTAGCCACCTTAATTTTGGTCTTCCTACTATTCTTCTTCCATCTGGTTTGTCCAAAAATACTTTCAAGGATGAAATAGCAACCATAATATCAAAAGCCTGTTCATCACTAATCAGTCTCTCTTTAAGCTATATTTAGAATCAAAGTCTGCATACTTTTATATGTATTCTAAAACACTTTCATGTACAACAAAGTTTACAAAATCTTCTGCAGGTTACTAGTTTTGGCTTATCAATTAAGCCATTATCAGACCTACTAAATATCAAGAACCAATGATGAGCCAGATACTAGTAATCTGCAAAAAATTTTGAAAAAAAAAAAAAAAAAGTAAATTTTGTTTTGCGCCCACGCGCGCGCGCGCGTGTGTGTATGACTAAAGCACAATGGGGATGTTTCACCTGAAGAGTATATACTTTCGCTGTCTGATGCCTCACGTTCTATGGTCAAGCAATGCGGACTGCTTGACCTTGGAAGGTGAAGCCACCAAGATTGTTTGAAATGCTAGGAACTCACCCATTAAGAGAGTGTCACAATCCAGAAAACTTGAATCCTTAAGTCCAGTATTGCCCCCTTGAATATATTTTCATCCAAACAGTAGCATAGTAGGTAAGTACATTACTCCACGTGTGTGTGAAAACCCACAGTCTTCACTGATATCTCATGATTAAGTCTCACAAAACATGAAAAAACAACCTTGGGCCTTCATTAGCTACCTAAACTGAGCTGGCAGTCACAAGGGACCACTAACTGTTCTGCCTCAGGGCTATTCCTGGAAGAACCTTAAGTGAATGTTTACTACCAGTCTGCTAATAATGCATGTTTAAGTAGGACACTTATCCTAGGACAGAGATGCAATTATAATCTGGGTTTAAGGTTTTATAGGTACTATTCTTTACATGGAGCAACTGACATTGTTTCCTGCAGCAATAGTATAATTTCAGATACAACCTGGGTTTCATATACACAACTTCTTTCTGTCTCTGTTGATGTAACGGTAGTTCAGTGTTTAACCCTTAAATGCCTGGCGTGCACGTAAGTACTCAGGTCCACTATGGGATACTTCTACATAGTTCTTCTCATTAAAAATATATTAATTACAATAATGATCTAAAAGTCATTACTCATGTGTACCGTACAGTTACATTATGTAACCCACAGAGCTCAGGACATAATTAGATTACACTTGACATACAGCATAAATATGACTTTTACAAATATAAGACACTAAGAAAAGCTTTATACTGCAATCACATATATTAACTGAGGACTCAAGTCCTGTGCAATATGATGATATGCTGTTGGGCGAATGGTTTCCAATGTTTTAGATACTCATGGTGCCTTTGTCCTTTTTTTTTCCTTTCTCTTTCTTCTTGGACTGTCTTTTTCAGGTGCAGCTTTGGCACAAGCAGTACTGCTACATTCATCAAGATTGATATATCAGTCTGACTCAGACATTATGTATCCCACTGTCTTTCTGTCCTTATTTTTAGAAGCAAAACGACAAACATTCCAATCTAGTAAGTCCATCTCCTCTGAAGTCAATGTGTCGATCCTGAATACTGGAAGATGTACCATCTAGCATAGCATATTGAGTGACAACCTGACATACCACAACATGAGCCTTCACCACTGCAATAACCTCACCCCTTATATTACAATACACATTTGACTAAAAATCATTCTGCAGTCATTGAAGACATGAAGCTGAAATATATGGTGCAAGAGTGGCCACTTAAATCAAAAGGTTCCAAATGTCTTACATGGCAGAGCATCAACCCACAAACAAAACTCAGGTTATGAGGTCTCAGTAGAGTTTTTGAATTCCATGCTATTCATGACTGTGAAGAACACAATAACAAAGGGGAGGAAATGTAACTTTGTGGTGCTATTAAAAAGGCTCTTTTCATTATTAAAGTTATCTCTCTGCTGACTTAATATTTGCAGTACTTTATAAACTGAGTAGGTATCAGCTAAATTAATATAGCAAAGGACAGGGGTGCAAAAATTTTCCAAATATCTAGGAGTCATCTCAAAATTACATGCACCAAAAGACACAAAGCAAGTACCACACTGAGGACCCATAAATATTATGTGCCACCAAACAAAATGTAGTCACCATGTTGACCTGGCATCCAAGATTTGTTCACCTCTGGTGCAGAGGTCAGGGATATTATGGGACATTATGGACCTCCAAAGAAACATGAAGAGATGGGAGATACTGTGGAGATGATTCAGGAACATTGCCCCAGACTTGCAAACTGACTGCAAAAGATACATATTTCAGAGTTGTATCCAGAACCAACTTCCTGGGTGCATCAGCCTTTGCTTCAAACACATCAATTTAGAAAATGTCACAAAGAGGGAATGGGCTTCATAAAGGAGTGCAGCAGCATATCGAAAAAACATTTTTGGATAAATTAGGCCACAGAGATATATATTCAATTGTGGTCGAGTCGAATTTGGTCACATAAATGAGTTTTCATCTGGCTATAACTCTACTTACATTACTTCACCTTCTACACAGCTGACACCCTCCTATCAGCATTTCTGTTCAAAACATCACTACTGCACTCCAGGAGTTGGGCTTTCATGCCGTTAATGTCAGACAAATGATGACCACATGCCCCTCACATCAGGGGGTCCAGTGCAAGCAGCACTCATGATGTGTGCTGTATGGAGGTGGTCAGCAATACCAAGAGTATCCAGAAAAGGATGACTATACCAGACTACTAAGTGCTGCAACTGTGTGGCACAGCACGCAAGCAGAAAGGCTGCAGCTATGCAAAGGAGCTGCAATGCAGAAAGCAACATGGCATCATCCCTCCATCAAGTTCAAAAGCCTCATCTCAAAAATGGCAATGTCTACAAAGATGTATGCAGCTGCCTGCTGCAGCAGGCAAAAAATATGACACCAATGCACCTGCCACAACATGCAGAAGTGCCCAACATAACAAGGTCACTGTACAACAATGGCAGAACTGAAGGTGACACTGTAAAACTGTACTGACCAGAGTGTAGCAGACCATAACAGGTCTTAAAACATCAGAAACAGAAGATGAATGCTTCAATATTGCCATGCATGCAGTCTATGCGTTCATCATGAGGAAATAACAGACTCCCATCATTGTACATACAAGCAGCACAGTTTGCGCATAACCAGTAGCCCAACCCCTCTTCTCTGCAAAGAGGAGGCTCTGAAATGAATAAAAGTGTGTGTCATGCTGCATGCCGCCATCTGGTCAAGAGTCAAAACATGCAGATCAGTACAGCCAAGAAAATGAAATTGTCACTTCCCACAGGACTTAAATCTTCAGCAACACTGCTGTAAGAAACTCAAATCTTGCAAATGTTGACCTGATTAACAAAGAATTAAAAACATATTTAGATACAAGACAATACAGGACCCTGATATTACACAACTGGTTGTATTTAACACCTGATTTTATTATTATTCCAACAGGTTTTGATCATCAGCCAACCATAATCAGAAATATCATTTTCACCTGCCAGAGGAAACTGCAGGTTTTACACTAATCTATATCTAAAATCATACTTGTGTTGATTCTGTTGCTAAACATCTATTTTGTAACTGATCTGTATCTTAATATCACACTCTTGTAAAAATAGCAATTCAAATTAAATATTCACTCTCACGGTCAAGTGTTTTTATTCATTACCTCTTAATGTTGGAAATATGATTGACTTAAATCACAGGTGCACAAATCTCGGGCACCGGGTTGCTTGGGCGACTAATTTTGTAAAGTGGAACCTAATATTTCTGGGTCCTCAGTATTTGAACTTGCTTCATGTTACCCTGCTGGCACCTAGCATTTTGATGTGGCTCGTGGATTTTTATGAAATCTGAGCACCCAATTTATATTAACATTCATCAGAATTATTAGGAGTCACTATTAACACCCCCATACATGTGTGCAACAGACATATAATTAGGATTTTTCTAGCATCTTAAATACACAACTGACCAGGTTGAATCACATAAATCAGGTCGGACAGGAGGTAGTAGACAGATGGGGCATGCCAGGCCCTCTCCTTAAAATTACAGAAGTGGCCTGTCAATTAGAAATGACATTCTCTTTTATAAGCAGCTCATTTGTCCTACGATGGATAACGCACAATCACTCTCAAGTCTGCTACCTGCATCCATGTCAGGAAGGTACAGATGGTACAATCCTAATGTCTAACAAACTTCGGTGCACTGGTAACAAAATCAACCCACCCCCCCCTCCCCCAAGGACATATTACCACTTGTAGGAGAAGTCCTTATTACAACCATGTTAAGGCCATCAGCCAAGACAGGAAAGCTATTAGCATAAGCCCAATTATAGCTACAAGGTTTCCATGCCACAGCTTAGCAATGCATCCCACATGCAAGAATGGACCAAGAGACACCAATCTGCATTTCATTCTTTATGTTTTTTGTTTGATGGGTTGGCCACATGACTTTTCCTTTAACTGCTTGACCCTGAAATTATTATCTTTCAAATGTCAGAAAATAGTTGCCCAGTGACCCAGTGCCACAGCCCACAAGACTTGAATCTTTAGCAACACTGCTGTGACAGTGACAAATCTCACTTAAGTTTTTTGATAATGGTTCTATTATGTATGGGACATACACTGTGTTGTCTTTTGGCAAATCAGACTACATATTGCAGCTTCCACAGTAAAGTTTCAACTTCTTGCTCACTTGTCCTGAGCAGTCATCTGATATGGTCCCAGTACTAATGCTGATTTACTATTCACAGGATGGGACACTTGGATGACACACAGTACATGCAGAAAAGAGTGACAACACTCATTGAACACTGTGGAGCCAAAACAAGCTCGTTTAGTGTAACTGGGAAAAGTTGACTGTGAACTATATCAGCAGGTGTTCATGTACAAATGGCACGATTAATTTCACAAGCAACTAATAAGAAATTGTATGAGCCATATACTAATAAAAATTATTATCAAAAACATATTAGCTGACCTGATTTTGAATTTAATTCCATTTGTAATAGGTCAAGAACACTCTCAAATACTTCACACTTCATCCAATTAATGGGAACCTTCTATCTGCAGCCACTTTTTTGTTAGACTTTGTTACAAACAAACAGAAGAAATGTTCCCTGCTACATGCCACAAAATACCTGTTCCTTTGGTATTTACACCCAAGAAGTTCAGATTGACAATAATTTTGAAATTCACAAATCATCACCCATTCTTCTGGAAAATTACATTTGACTTGTGGACACTCAGAAATTTCTCTGTGATTTCTTTATTCAGCAAAAATAAAACAAAATTAAAGTTTCAATTTGGGCATTCAGGAGAATATTATCAAGTTTAACCTAAAAATCACATATACTTTAACACTTGGCACTATATCTCCTTGATAAATTAAAATACATGTAAGTTAAGTGAGAAAACTAGATGCACACATCAACAAGGAACAGTGTAATACTGACAGAATTAACCACGAGTCACTATGCAGACCTGTATTCAGGCACAGCAACTTATGTTTCATCTTGACAGTATTTTGAATACACATCTGTGGCAGCTTACCAAGGCCTCGCAGTTCTTCTATTAGTCCAAGTTTCCTGAATGCTTCTGGTCCTGATCCTACACCACCCTTCAACTAGAAATTAAATGAGACAGCATCACAATCAAGAAAATCTGTGTTGCATATACAATCACTTGTAACACTGGATACAAAAAAGTTACATATTACCTGCCCCTTATCAAAGGGAACTCCGAGCACACCAACTTTGTTGTGGCTTCTTCTTAAATTCATCAAAACACGATTACTTGAAAATCTACTGCAAGTTTTTAGGCAAGAAGATTTTAACATGACTTGTGGTATAATGCACATTTCTTACACTGAATGTATGTAGTCCTCAGTGTGACTGACTACACCAAGGCCATTTGCAACACATCTCAGCAGTCTTGCATATATACACATCTCTATGCTAACCAAGAAAGGATATTCACTGATCTATCACAGACATGGGCCCCACATTAGACATACTACAACAGTTCCAACATCCAAACTCTAATCAATATCCAATAAGTTTGAACCAACAAATACGTCCTCAAATGCTGTTCTAAGAACACAATAAGTGGATCCATATGTATATGATAAACTCTCACCCTATTTGCGCTGATAACTGTATCTTATGTCAAGTGCTATCATGGTAATTAATAAGCGATTATATTCTACGCCAGCAAGCACATGAATAAGAGGTCCAAAGTCCACCTCATGTTGTCAAAATGAACTGAATAACAGCCTTTGTGACTGCTCCAAACAAGAATTACCACACCAGCATAAGTCTCTTCATAATTCACTCTTTTGTGTGTGTGTGTGTGTGTGTGTGTGTGTGTGTGTGTGTGTGTGTGTGTGTGTGTGGAAATGGAAATAACGAGAATAAAATCATTAAAATAAGCCGAAATACACAATTAATTTATTACTTATCAAATAACTTCTTTCGACATGTAATAAAATATAATCCAATACTCCTCTTTCAGTTTCTGGCTGAAAGAAAATTTGATATTAAACAAACCACATTTCCTCTTACCCTCATCAATATACGGACTCAACATGGCAAAGCACATGCATCCCTGTTACACCTTCAATTGCAAAGAGGACAATAAGCTACACGCAATGTTGAAAGTGTGAAGAAAAAAGTTCCATCATTCGCAGTAATTTTTAAGCTCGAAGAAAAACGGCTGGTTTCTAAAAGGTACATGTCAACATGAAGTAGAGTACACACCTGACATGTTTCATTAATGTTTCTGTTGTGAAAGGAAAAATCTTAGGGATGTAGGATATGAAGATGAGAACTGTACTGCAATCAGATACAGATGTATCTGTTAATTGCACTGAACCAACTAGATATTTCTTATACAAAGGAATAACCATGAGATTTTCAGTACAAGTCCCATATCAGGAGTTTTAGTTTCAAAAACATTGGTCAATGATAGATTAGGAACTTGGAATGTTGGCAGTCATGAAAAAATCTTGCAGTGCACCTTATTTCAGGGTTCTTTTATGCTGAAGCTTAACCGATGTATAGTAAGGATGGCAAAAAGTCTATGGTGTTTGGCACAGTCATAAGCCAGTATAAAACTGGGATGGACTGGGATCCACTGGGACCTGCATCGTAGTAGAACCTCAAGAAAAGTGATACAGGAAACGAAGAGGCATGAAGTACTGGTTCAGCCTGGTTCTTTATTTCTTGGATACCAAAGAGTTAGAATCGATGTTCATAGGAATTACTTTACATATCTCACTGATCAGGAAGTTATTTGACCACAGAAATGTACGAGGGGTTGTGAAACATTGATAAAAATAGCCACGTGCAGTAGCAGATGTTTCCAGATCCCCTTTATTTCATGTGCAAAGTGGTTAATGACTCTTAATCATCACAGCTTCCTTTACAGTGGACTGAGGAATATAATGCAGCCATAATAAAATGAAAATGCTTCAGTATTTTCGACAATATGGCACCAAATATTTTCAAATTGCAAGAGAACAGAATACAGATTCTAAAATTAAAAAGACAATGCGGTTTGATACACTACAGTATATCACTGATATCCTTATAGTAAATTCCTGAAATTCATGAAACAACACAACTCGGTCAGCTGCACTTTTTTCTTTGTATCACTTTCTGTCCCCTGTGAACAAGATGACAATTTACTCCTGTGCCATTTACTGTCTACATTAACTACTAAATGTACCTCACAGAATTCAGCTTAGTTCCTGTACCAGTAAAGAAATGAATCTATCGACATATAAGACTGTATGCAACATACAGTGAGAATTTCTGCAAAAATTGCTCTGCTGTTCCTAATATATTGTACAAGGAAATGTATGTGTGCATATAAGGCACAGAATAAGTTACTTTAATACTGTAAGTTATGCAAAAAGAAAGCATGTATACATGTCGGAGAGCAATGAAATGAAAAAAAAACCTGTTTTACTGTAGCACGCTTCAAGACACAGGTTGTTTTCAATCTACTTTCCTTTCTGAAGTAAAGGACAAAATACACTTATAAGATCATCATGCTGTCTTGTGTGTCTGTACCCCCTCCCCAGTTGCTTAACTTATGAACCACAGAACTTGATATAAACATTATGCCATTACAGGCTACCCTAACCTCTATAATCCGCAACATATATAATAACAAAGCAGATGCACATAACTGTGAGTTGCACGCTACACCAGTGCCACTATACATGTGGTCCTAACATGCTGTATGGGAACAGATGTTTGAAATATATGACACTTTTCTGTAAAAGGTAAAATAACAGGGTGACTGCATAAAATCTATATTTAGGTTTTCATTTGGCAGTACTAACAAATGAACTCCACTGAAAAACAGTGTCTAAAGCTTGCTATGGAGATAGGTCACTAATAAACATAGAACCTCCTGATATGACAATTACAAACATGAACACATTTGTAACTGTTGATACATGCTGGATGTAATGTCCAACACAGACACACCCATGAAACATGAGGTTCTCACAGCAGTAATGATCAACATTCAAATTTCCTGGGATGTTCCACCATGCTGGCTGGTAAACAGTTACAAATTTTTCAAAGGAGAATAATGCCTCCACTTTCAGAATCAAGCAGTCCAGAAAGAGCAGCTGTGACAGAAAATATGGTATATTACATAGGCATGTGAGCCAATGGAAGTGATAATGCTATGCACTGGGCAAGGTCCCAGCAGAACTTGCAGGAAGGTTAAGTGGCCTCAGTCAAGATGGATAAGCAATGTCAGTCAGATGCAAGTTGCTAGACAAACTGATGGATTTTAGGAAGTGGGTATGCAGAAACAGGTTCCCCTTAAAATTATAAAATACTGACACAGCAGCAGAAGATGCTTATGAATATTTCAGGAAGATGGAAAATGCTGTTTAAGATGCTGGCCCAGAAAGATACTACAAGAACAACAGACTACCTTCTTCTGTGATTTTGTAACAGCACAAGAATTGGTGATGTTTAACAATTTTTGAACAAATGGATGTAGTAACCAATCAGTGCATTCTGGTGGCTAAGTGATGAGTTACAACACAAAATGCAATCCCCTTTACATTGTTTCACACTTGAACTATGTCAATGTGAAAACCAAACAGTTTCTCTAAACATCATCAGTTAATACTCTCCACAGCGGATAAAATGTATTGCCTCTCACAAACAGGAAACATGTTAATCAACATATTGGACAAGACACATAAAAAAGGCAAAAATAGAATGACAAGTGAAGAGTTTACCAAGTGACACACGATTAAATTAAGAAGATGTGCATTCAATAGTGGTTTCAATGATCTTTTGTTACAATTTCATATACTAAAGATAAAAGCAGTAGGTTCCTCCAAAACACTTGTATCTATCCACTTGAAGATCTCAGCTGGTTTCAATCTTCACATACACCACTGTGAGATACTCAAGTCTCACATCTATTCAAGTATATGGTGTCATATCCCAGGTTAACATATTCTTAACTCTTGAAGACAGACCACGGCAAATTTATCAATAACAGCATAGATCACATAATACAACACTAATATATTAAGCATCTGACTGTTGTTACATAACACAGACTGTTGCACAACAGAAGACTACTATAGTCAAGCTGAATACTCATGTGGTATGATTTCCGACTGCGACAGTAAGGACATAGTGAAGTAACAAGTTCAAAACAGTCAATGAAATACAAACCCTTATGATTGTAACAAGGTGGACAGACATCATGTAAGATGATGATTAGTTGACTCCGTACTGCTTGGTATCATTTGGTTCTGATCTGCGTTTTGACTGATGCTGCCGCAGCTCCATTTCTTCACCAAAGTTCACTCACTAGCATTTGCCAATTTTTATGCAGGATTACTGGAGTGCTGGATCATCACATTCCAGTCTAATGGAGTTTTACCATATTTCAAATTATTCAACTTTTAGTAATCAAAGGGCTGTAAAATAGTTTTCAATTAAAAATTAACCATATTTCAAAATGGACAAAATTAACCTTCATCCTACCAGGGTTAGTATTTAAATTTTAGCACATAGTTTATAAAAAAGAATTATTTGAACAGAAAAAAAATGAAATAAACAACATTTTGTGCAAAATAAAGCAGAGATTATGCAGCTTGTCTTGAAGATTCAGTAAATTTGCTTGTTAACTACATACATAAAATGAATTTGGCAGGTGCTATCCCACATGCATTCGTGTAGGTCTTTAAAAGGTTAAAATGTACACAAAATCCTATGTTTAAGACTGGGGAATATCAGATGCTTTGAATTACATGGTATTTTGAATGAATGAGCTCTCAATCACTTTTATGAATAAAGCAATATCTTGCTGCTGGAAAATTTTTGTAACAACAGCAAGTGGTTACAAATCTTGCAGAATCTTGCACACATAACTGCAGTATGAAGTTATTTATTCCTGTATGCCATAGTAATAAACAACATGACATTAAAATTTTTGTTACTAATCACTCAGAACGTTATAATGATCCTAGAAGAACACAGAAACAGGATACAATGGAAAAAAGACAACAAGCAAAAGATTAGTAAGAAATATAAGTAATAATTTAACATCTGTCATATCTAGTATGTTAAAAAACACACTATACAAACCTTTTCCCACAAATCCATTATTGTCATCTGACACAAAGCCATTCTGGTTCAGGAAAAACTAAATTTATGGAATGCAAAATATCAGATCTGAAACTGCACAGTAACCATTTTTCCATATTGTACTTTGAAATGTCAATTTAATAATGCTAATGAAGTAAAATAAAATAAATTTTCGGTATACACAAAACTGCCACTCGTTTTGCATCCTTCTTGCATATTGTATACACTTCATATTTCTGTGGTAAAAAGACATGACCTGTGTTTCTGATTGAAAGAATATTTTGTCAAAACACCTGGCACTCTCTACTGGACTGTTTTACTTGGGCCCTAACATATCCTGAGGATTCACAAATTTCCCAAAATCTTCTTCTGATACAAGACCAAGCTTCAATGCTGCTTCCTTCAGTGTTGTACCTTCCTTGTGTGCAGTCTTTGCAATCATGGCAGCCTGCAACATGAAGCAGTTATTATGCAAATGTATTCACAATTTCA
This sequence comes from Coptotermes formosanus, assembly GCA_013340265.1. Lineage (NCBI taxonomy): Eukaryota > Metazoa > Arthropoda > Insecta > Blattodea > Rhinotermitidae > Coptotermes > Coptotermes formosanus. The sequence continues at coordinate 25,407 of BLKM01000844.1, forward strand.
TATTACCTTTTTCTTTACAGAATTAGGGGTGAATGTGAAACTGACAATTTGTTCCCGTTCTCTTACTTCTTGCCTCATGTGGTTTGTACAGGCATACCAGTGGTGTGTTGCATATATATAGGAATACGAGTTTCAAGAATAGTACAGCAGACTGGGCATTTTTGTGTAACACACTGTTTTGGAAATTGTGTAACAGCAGACAAAGTAAGATGTACAGGTTTAGAATTGAGTACGAAATTAAAAATTACCAAGGTATGTGGAAAGGAAAGTGACTGGGAAACTTTTAAGTTCTACAATTTAACTTGAAGCCACCTCACACATTAAGCTATGAAGAGAAGGTTGAATCTGCAACCTTAAGGACAGCCGGCCAAGCAGCAACAAAACGTTTTGAGGCACTGATAATTCAGAATTATAAGCACAGCTGCTCAAATATCTACTAAGAAATGTGCAATAGATATTCCTAAAGGCAAAAGTGAGAGGACTGGCTCTTTGCTTCAACACAGAGGATCTTAAGTGTAGAGGCAGGTTGCTGAATGGATGAAATGCAAGGAGTGAAATTTCATTAGAGATAGTTCCTTCATCTGTGCAGTTAATGCTTTCCTAAAAACTACTACATAAATAAAATTCACGTAAAATGAGCACAAATTTCCCTGAAATGTCCACATTAGCAGAAGTACATTCCTCTATCAGCCTACCCCACACCACCAACACTTCAAATTGTAGTCCAGTATACAATATACTATATGGAATACAATAATTTACAGTAGACAGTAAACTTAAATCTGAGACAAATAAATATGTAATAAGAAAGACACACTTACTGCTGCACCAGGCAAGCTTCAAGGAGCTGGTGGGGATGGTGAGTGTGAGTGAAGGAGTTATTGGGAGTGTTTTATCAATAGAGTAGCCCGGATTTCTCACACTGTGCTTTGAGGGTTCATTTCAAACTGCATAAATGTAAATTTTAGACCATGTAAATTGAGAACATTCTTAAATTAATAAACTCGGTAAATCCACATTTGTGTAGATTAAAACAACATAAATCAAGACCTCCCTGTACACATATGCTGACATATTACATGAAACTCCTTCCTCTTAAGGTTCTGTCTTGATATTTAACACGTCATACAAATCAAAAAACCAATACTTGCCTTGTCATAACCAATGTGAGGATTCAAGGCTGTGACTAGCATCAATGATTCATTCAGCAGCTTTGAAATTCTCTCTTCATTGGCTCTGATGCCTGACACACAATTATCTGTAAATGCCTTACAACTGTCACCTATAAGTCGTATTGAGCGCAGAACATTTGACACTATCTGTGGCTTAAAGACATTCAGTTCAAAGTGTCCATAGCTGCCACCAACAGTAACAGCAACATGATTTCCCATAACCTGAGCTGCCACCATTGTGATGGCTTCACACTGCGTTGGATTGACCTTGCCTGTGAAATCAACAACAAACAAAATATAAGGACGAAAACTCTAGATTAGTTTGTGAAACCAGCAAAACTGGGAACAAGACTACTAATACAGTTTACAAATGTGAGAACAAAATAAACTTACACATACAGCAATTAATAACAAATATTCCGTAAAAAATCACTTCAACATGAAGTTACCAAACCAAGACAATAATGTAATATACACTGACCTGGCATGATACTGCTGCCAGGTTCATTCTCTGGTAACATGATCTCTGCCAGACCACATCGAGGCCCTGACCCCAGGAGTCTAATATCATTGGCTATCTTCATTAAGCTGCATGCAATAGTATTAAGTGCCCCAGACACTTCTACCATTGAGTCATGAGCCGCCAGAGCCTCAAATTTGTTTGGTGCCGTAACAAATGGAAGACCTGGTTGAAAATAAGTATGTTACACTCTTTTACACACACACACACACACACACACACAAAATACACACTTAACAATAAATACGTTATGATAAGTTCCCCTATAACATGGGTAATGAGAACACTATCATATATCTTTAAAAAGCCTCGGAAGGGCATTTAAATGATCAAAACAGTAAGATTACATGGAACAAGCCAACAAGTCAGGCTCATTGATAGCACACAGGCAAAAACAGCTGTTCTTTAGTAGCTAAAACTTCTGAGAACTAACGTTTCAATTAAGAAATTAAAAAGTACCCCTGTAATTAAACAGACACTAGAATTGAAAAACTAAACCACAAGGTTCCCCCATCCACATTCACACATTACACTGTAAAAGGATCTGGTGGTAAAACCTAAGGCCACCTGCTATGGTATTTAAAAATTTATGAGACAGAGAAAGGAAACAAGGATGCCTGGTTGTACAGGGGCCCATCACTACGGTCCTAAACTGATATAATTAAAATAGCACAGGCATGAAGATTTCTTACTTCTGTTGATGAAACACAAATAATTAATGTTTTTAAATTGGCATAAAAATACTGGTTACATTGACTTGGAGGCCACATACTGTTTACATAAGCCACAAAATTACACATACTATGATGATCACACCCAAGAACATCAAGCAATGTGCATGAGGTGCAATGTATGAGATTCACCATCATCATGTTGAATGTGTGGAACAATACGAGGTACACAAAAGTATGTACGTTCAGGTGTTGGCTGTCCATGCCACTATGACCTCCTCCCTCCTGACAGAACCAATGGAGAACTTCGATGTGAAAGCCGATGTATTCACCATTCATAATTTGTTGTACACTGTTTGGACCGTTGGTCTCAACACCATGACAAAACAGCACAAGGTTCAGACATCACTACATAAAGCTTGGGTTGATATCAGATACCTGAGCACAGGGGGTTCTTGTGTGGCTGGGTATCTAACAAGGCACCAGATTCCCCTGCTGTATGGAGATGTGATATAGAACTGCAGACCTCCACCACATGGTTTGAATAACCATATCATAATAATCACCACTACTGACTGTGTGGATCAGTCATGTTACACTGTTCCAACTACAAGATCCTCTCTCGGTTTCCTTCACACTGAACAAACACATCAGCAGCAATCAAGTAGTTTCTGGAGTGACTGTAAGATGACTATTCCTGCTAGCATAAGCTTCTATCACTGTTTGCAGATACAGTAGTGTCTGCTTGGAATAAGACTGCAGCACATGTGATTAACCCTTTAAAGACGAAGCATATGTGTTTTATACAAGAACTCAGTGCGTACCGCGCTGTAAACACTCTCCACTTTGGTTATAAAAACCAATCTGTTAATGTTTTATAAGGCAGAAGTTGCTGTTTGTTCTGAGATCCATACAAAACACATAAATGCAATGTGGGCACCACGTAGAATTTTTTAATGTTAAACCTGGCGGTATGTAAAGTTACCGCTAGGCTTTAAAAGGTTAAAGAGTAGTATCTTGTTAAGTGCACGTGTGCGTTGCTCTGTTAGCAATTCTAGTGTACTCAGAAAATGGCAGATTTAAAACAACACCAGACCTACATCAAATTTTGCTTTAAGCTGGAGAAAAAATGCTATGAAAACTTTTGGAACACTAAACGTAGCTTTTGGAGAGCAGAAAATATGAAAACAAGTTTTTCAGCAGTCTTCCCAAGTTCAATGGTGCTGTACCTCTGTCACAGATGCCACATGCTTAGGCTGCCCGACAACAAGGAACCCAGGTAAAAATGCGCAGCAAGTGAAGGGACTTGTATCTGAAAACACAAGAACCACTATCCATGAAGTTGCTAACATGTCAGGAATTTCATGTGGGTCACTTCACAGCCTTTTGAAAGACAATCTGAACATGTATCAGATTGCCACAAAATCTGTGCCCAGCATAACTTTCATCTGACTGTGCATAAATTTCTGGCTAAAAAATGACTCATGCCACACCCTCCCTACTCATCAGATTTGGCACAACTTGACCCTTTCTTTTCTAAGAACTCAAGACAGCAATAAAGGGAAGGATACTGATATCACCATGATTCCAGCAAAATTGTGGGGCACACTTGCTGTGTTTCAAAGAATGCACTTCACAAAATGCTTGAAACAGTGGCATGATCTCTGGGCTTCCTCTATGAAGTACCAAGGAGACCACTTTGAAGGAGACAACGATTCAAAGATAAAGGTTGTTGTTATGGAGAAATAAATTCAGTCCAGAAACTATTTTATTGCACCATGAACAGATATCATGAGCCCGTAACCCTTCTTTATTATAACATAAGGAGCGTAACAGACCAAATACTCTCATTCTAGTTGTAAGACTACATTGTAGAGCTGGACAGTTAGAATGATATTCAAGAAAAAACCAACAAAACCTAAGAATTTTTCAAGCTGTTCATTACCGAACACATCAAATGCCTAAAAACCCTCTGCATTCATCCACACAGTACATTCAGTGGGAAAACAGTAATTGTTACTAAATGGAACCATATTACCTGTAAGTTCACTGATCTTGCTGGCACACTTCTCAGCAAATCCAATCCTGGTATTCAGACCGGTACCCACTGCTGTTCCGCCCAGCGCCAACTGATACAGTCTTGGCAGTACATCCTTGACACGATCAATGCTGTATTGCATCTGTGTTGCATAACCACTGAACTCTTGACCTAATGTCAGAGGCACTGCGTCCATAAGATGAGTCCTCCCAATTTTAATGATATTTTCAAATTCTTTTGCTTTATTTGCCAAAGCTTTCTGCAGTACCTCCAGACCTGGCATTAAAGTATTATGTATCTCCAATGCTACAGCAATGTGCATAGCAGTGGGAAACGTGTCATTTGAACTCTGACTTTTGTTAACATGGTCATTTGGATGGACAGGGGTTTTAGAACCAAGCTTGCCGCCCAAGATCTCAATCGCACGATTGCTGATTACCTGCCAAGTAACAGAAGTATGATAGCATATGAGTATTCTAAGAGTACCTATTACAGTGGTGACGAGAGAAACTGAAGCTTCAGCTCATGGCCCACTGCTGTCAGATGTATACACATGAACAAAGGCAGCATGAAACGTTAGTGAACAAAACTTAATGAAACAAGCCAGTACAGAAGAACAATATATTTATTTGCATGCATCCAAATAAATTTGAGTTATCTTGTACACTATTTAAAGAACACTTCTGTAGCATCTAATGCAATGAACTAAGCCATGAGGGGCAAGTAATGCTGCCATTCGTTAGAAAGCAGAACCTAGGCCTCACTGCTGACTTTGATATCTGGTAACGCTGAATTTTACCTCATGCCTGAATTGTCATGGCTGAGTCTACAGCAGGCCTGTACAACATACAGCACGTGGACCGCTCACAGCCCACTGGGGCTCACTGTGCAGCCCACGACTTTTGAAAATTATACTTATTTTTTAATGAACCATAATTGTTTAAAAGCAATGTTCTTCTCAGACTAACAACAATGTCCTAGACTTTTAAAAACCATCTCTTCATATATTACCCCTGAATATGACAGGCATGCTGCCTACAAAGAGATGTACTATCTGTTATTAAGTTTGCAAGGTGAGTAGGAAAAACACATATTATTACTTCAGCAGAACATTTTTTGCATGTTTTTCCATAATTCATAAACAAAATAAAAATCATAAAAAATGATTTATTTATTTAATTAGAAAACTATTAATGAAGTCCTCCCCCTGCAGGCCTGGTCTACAGTGAGAGTTATTAAGGGAAAATGTCTATATATTCCTTTATACAACATGTACATGTCTATAAGACAAAACTGTTTTATTTTTATATTCATTTACAACAGGGAGTTACCCTATACTTATGAATGAAGAGAAGTGTGTTAAAAAGCAAACATGATACAATAATGTCTGGGAAAATAATTCTGGAAAGTCAGGAATATCTTTAAACCTGTGTATCTGTTGAATATCATTAACCCTTTGGCACCAGAAGCTGACTACAGTTGGCATGCAGTGTCATGCTGAGAAAATGGAACATCCACTAAAGTCGCTGGCCAAGGAAATGCAAAGTACTGGGCAGCTATTTAAATCGTGTGTCTTTTGCAGGGTACATTTAATTCCAGTTCCAAATGGTTAACAAAAAAGATATTTCAAAAACAGTGACAACAGAGATATTATATATGAGCACCATGTTATGTGTTACTGCACTTTATACATTCTGCATCATCTTGTGCAAAGAAAAGCTCGTACACAGCTCTTTAACAGATTATATATGATGTCTTGTCATTACTCAGATCCACATTTTGTCTTTACTAAGTTATTCACAAGTGCTAGAGAGCTACCCCATTACACACCTGGAAAGGCCGTTAGGGCCCCGGGACACTGAGGCTCCCAGAATTTCTAGACAGTCAGCACACGAAGGTGGCAAGGCAGTCAGCCATAGTGCAGCCAGAAGGGTTAAGTCAATGAGAAATCCCAATGACCCCATAGGGAATCGAACCAACGACCTTCTGGCTTGTAGCGCAATGCCTCGACCAACTATGCCACCGCATACCCCAAATTATCATAAGGCCATACACATATGCATTTGAATGAAAATATTATTACACATTTATCACATGTACAACTTCACAAATTTATGGAAATTTGCATGTAGGCTTGTGTCTACTAACTAAATTTCTGATTTAAATTTCTTTAAATATGAGTGACATCTTGTTAAGCTTAAGGCCAGGTTTTGTAGTATGTGCATCAACAGAGGATATTGTACTCTCAGTGCCCTTGGTATAGTTTACTGGCCTTGCCAAGGCTCAGACAGCTAGTCACCAGCCTCTCACTGTGGAGGCCCATGTTCAATTCCAGGCCAGTCCATGTGACATCCATGGTGGACAAAGTGGCAATGCAATAGGTTTTTCTCTGAGTACTTCGGTCCTTCCCTGTCAGTACCATTCCACCAAAGCTCCATATTCATTCATTCATTCATTCATTCATTCATTCATTCATTCATTCATTCATTCATTCATTCATTCATTCATTCATTCATTCATTCATTCATTCATTCATTCATTCATTCATTCATTCATTCATTCATTTAGTACCAATGCCATATAATCTTAGCAAATGACACTGTCAATACATAACAAACTTACTGTTCAGTACGCAAATAGCAACAGGAATAAGTTTTGTACACATGCAACTGAAACCACAAAAGGAAATTACAAAGAGATGATGGACCAAGGCAGAATGTACAGAGGTCATGTATAAATCACTGCAATTTACAAAACTCACAGAAGTGGCCCTAATTTATTAGTTAATCATGTTACAGCAAAACAATGCAAATCAGAGACCATTTGTAGGCCTATTCACAAATCTTCATGTGTTATCAATATTACCCTGTAGATCGCAGTAGCTCATCACATAAAGTCATAAACAATTAGGCATAAATAGGATGGGAAGTTGTTCTTTCTCATAAGACATTAAATTACTATGCAAGCTAAGACAGGGTACCACCACCCAGGGCTGTGGAGTCGGAGTCAGAAGGAATTTTGGGTGGAGTCAAGAGTCAGCAAGAATGTACTGACTCCAACTCCGACCTCAATATAAAATCTTAAATAGATACCATTTTAACACTTTTGCTACCATGTGAAACTACCCTGCAGCCTCACGCTTAGGGAGATTCAATGACATGTTGAGCCACATGGTGTGGGAATAATGCTTTGCAACTTTGGCTCCGGTACCTTAAGAATATGAATTACTGTAATATCACTAAATGTGGGAACTAAAGGTAAGACACCATAAAAGCACAGCTAAAATAACCATTAGACTTATACTTAAATACAGCTTATAAGTCTAAGAAGTAGCCTGATGATTCACGTGGTGGTGATGAAATGTCTTATGACACCATTTACCACTTTAGTAGGTTTACCATTATTAATACATATTACGCTTTTATGAAGAAGTCGGAGTCAGAGACTTAAAAATTGAGGAGTCGGAGTTGGAGGTTTCGTGTCCCAACTCCACAGCCCTGTCACCACCACATCCAGGTAAGAATCTTTTGTGCTTTTCACCTCTGTGTTGATGTTTACAGCACAGACACATTTGGTGGGAAAACATGAAGGAAGGAGACTAGTTGAAAGAACTAGGCACAGATGGGAGACTAATATACTGATGGATGTTAAGCAAATATGCTGGGAGGGTGTGGACTGGAGTCATCTGAATCAGGACAGGGACCAAAGAACAACGCTACAAACCATCAGGTCCCATACAATAGAATCAGAAGCCTGGGCCCTACAGATGTTTTTTTTTTTGCTTCCAGTTATGAATGCAATACAGCCATTCCTTGTGGTAAACAGCTACTCCAACAACCCCACTTCCTATCTGAGGCTGCCGTTTCACACAGACACCGTCTCACCCCATCATGAGATTAAACAACCAGATTGGTGTCATTACATTTGGCACAGCACTCTCCGTGCATGCCATGAAGGCACGAGGGAGTGGAGGCACAGTGCCACTCATTCCTAACCTTGGCACTAAATGGAGCTCAGCAGTCAAATTCAAACCCTGGCTACTTTACGCCTGGAGAAAGAACCCCTGGCACCAACTGAATAGGGAGCTAAGTGGGGCCCAGAGACAGTCATGACACTTTGGAGAAGAGATAAAGTGTTTGCTGCTGCTAGGAATCGAAGAATGATTCCTCAACTGTCCAGACTGTAGCCAAGTTACTACACCAGCTACGCTATCATTGCTCTTCTTATTACATCTTGTCTGAGCGAAGAAGCATGCCATTATGCAGTGACAATAAAACAATATGACCATATACATTTCATGAAATATTGGTCACACTTTTATGCATTAGTCTTTTTGAAACAACAAATATAGGTAACTCTCATTTTACGTGATTTTGCTTTAACACAGCTTGAAAATTTGCACGACTTTTTGAATTCATGTGATAATTTTTGCTTTAATGCAATTTGGCATGGACAATCCATGACTGCGCTTGTCAAATTTACTCGATAATTTTCAGTTCCATGCAATTTGGCATAGATGATCCGTGATTGTCGTCTTCTGTAGCAGGTTAGTAGGAAGTAATGTCATTGTCACGCCATCAGTCATGTGTATGGATTGGCTATGTTTGTGTTATATACAAGTGGCTCATTTAGTTTTCTCTTCAACAGCATTGGCTTTTCTTACCAATATGAGCAAGAAACGTAAATCTGCATCACCTAGCGCAATCGAAGTGAAAAATCAGCCAAAGACAATTGGTATTGAAGAGAAATTAAGCATAACAATGCTATGTGAAAAAGGTGAACAAATCGTTAATATATGCTGTAATGTTACACTCGCTCATGGTATCGTACGTAAAATTCATGATAATGCTGACAGAATTAAAGAAAGTGCTCAGTCAGGAACTAAAGTGTTTATGTAGCAAGACTACCACAGTCCTATCCATACCAAAAACTGTGGATGTGAGTCTCTTACATTTTTATTGCATTAGAAATAAATAAACGTATTATCTAGAAATGCATGTACACTGTATAGAAATGTACATATACTGTATACACAGTACCTATATACTTTACAGGTCCATATGTCCAATACTGGTATAGACATACACTATACAGGATGAGGCTGTCAGTCCCCTAACCTCCAATAAATACATTGTTTTAAATGGGAATTTTGTATTCAATTTGCGCGATGTTTTTCAGCAATGTAACCCTGGAATAAAATGAGAGTTACCTGTAATGTCTTTCTCACATCTGAAAAACACTGAGAACTAACTGATGTGCTTCCAGCTTCCCCTCCAAACAATTTTTCAGCAAGCCTCCCTGTCATTCCAACTTCTACACAAAACACATTCTCATCAGGGTTGACTAGACTTTACATGCCACATCCTGCACTCAGAGACATTTAGCATTATACATAAGTGACATTTATGGAACTTACAGTGTAAATTAAGTTTCTGAACATTATTTGTGACACAAGTCTTACCTCATTTGTGTTCATGTTAGTCTGTGTACCAGATCCAGTTTGCCATATCACGAGAGGAAAATGATCAGCGTACAACTTTCCACTGATAACATCATCAGCAGCTTTTGAAATAGCTTCAGCAACTTTTGGATCCAAACCATAATCTTTATTGACAATGGCAGCTGCTTTCTTCAGAATGCCCATTGCTGTGATTACTGGCAACTACAACAAACACCAACCAGTAACCACTTTCCCTTTTTTTTAACAAATAATAACCATATAAGTATTACATATTATACAGATGAATAGCCTCATTCACAGGGTCACATACCGTGGTCTCATATGTTCATAAAGGAATTACTGTGGCAAACCCTTGTGCATCATGGTGCAGGCTTCTCTCTAATTTGCAGTGGCACTTGTGTATGCACACATGTTATAGCGCAGAGGAAGCCCCATTTGCCCACTTGCCTCACTACCTAGACACTGTGTGGTACAGAACATATTTCACTGTAGTTCTCATACTTTTTTGAACTCAATGTCACTCTCGTGTTTTAATTAGGTCTGGAAAGGGCAATGTATGTGCAATTACAGTGTCTATGGCTGACTCATACATGCCTGCCCAACTGCATTTAGTGCATGGATCTCCAACCTTTTTAAGGCAAAGGGTCACACCTGTTACTGTAGGCTGGTTTGCAGGCCACATGTGAAAAAATAAGTCGTATAGCCAGCCGCCTAAATTATTCTGTGATTTTTACGGTATATACAAAACTTACAAATGTGACTGCAGGCTGCATGCGGCCTACAGGCCGTAGGTTTGAGACCCATGATCTAGTGCTTTGTGCTGCCTCTGCTTTTGAAATAACTTCCTTATTACCAATTTCTTTCTAACACACAGCTCTGGTAGACTTTTTTCTTCACTACTATTCCATCATGCACATGTTATGTGGTATTACAAGGGGTGTGTACAACAAAAGACAATCTTGATAAACTGTGAGAAAAGATGGATCTACAAGTAATGTGTCATGAATTGTGTGAAGGCATTATTTTTACAGGTGCTGGTCAGAATGAGAAAAGCCGTGAGAAACTCAACCAAGATAACTGGTACACTGCGAGATACAACCTAAATATATTCTAAATAAAAACATCCAGTTTGACGTTATACAGTTCTGCTACATTTCTCATGAATGCAACAGCAGTATTTTTTGATACACATAAAAATGGTTCATAAAACATTTACAGACTGTTTGGGTGATGTTACTTACTTTCCTGGTTGAACTACATCACCAGGAAAAAGAACTTTCAAGACAGTGCATATGTCCAGATAATAAGTCATCGCACCAGATTATGTTATTAAAAGTTGTGAGGTTTTGGAGACCCAGTTTTATTTTGCTGAATAGGTTTTGTCAGTTTACCTTACAAAAATGGCGGTAAGCCAGCAGCTTTTTGCATAGCTACATACAAGAGAAGTAACAGCTACAATCTACCACGCAAGTTCCAATGTTGCATTCATGACGGGATGTTACACTGCACAGGCCCTAGTCTTGTGCCACTTCAGAATCTATTACTTACTGGCCTGACTTTCTAGTGGTCAGTGTGAGGAAAGATAACCTGCCTGCTGAGAATATTACAGTATGTAGTGCTGACTGAAGGAAAAGGGTACTAATATTACTGATGTTTTCAACTATATGGTGACTTAATAATCTTTCTCTGTACAAGATAATCCTGCAAATAAGGACACAAACTCCTTGAGAATCCTACATATACTTACAGGCATTCTCTCAGTGTCCACACCTATGGGAAAATTTTTTATGGATCGTGCCGTTTGTGAGCCGTAATATTTATCAGCCGGCACCTGCACTTCTCCGAGGGTGTCTTTCTCAGTTCTAAAGCTTGCCTGTTTTAAAACAAAATATGAAACTGTTATGCAATTCAGATTATGTCGAACTTAACAGCTTCTGTAATCTTTCAGCATCCATACATAAGATCATATGGTTAGAAGACTATACAACCTAGTTTATAAATAACTTCACCAATCGGTCCCCCATTAGGCCGTACCCAAAGGATAGCACACCGGATCACTTACCATACTTGCTGTTTGCTGTACGTTATACGCAATTTTTATTTCCTCTCCATATAATCTTTTTATTTGCCCCGCTACTCCTCTCCCTGCTCGAGAGAGTTGCAGAATTGTCGAAGTCATGTTCTTGGGAAATACTGCGCTTTCTCTTGTACCTAATCCACAGCAAAATAAAATGCCACAACAAACTACTCGAAACAGCAAAAGTGATATATGACGTAGATCATCGACAGTAGACAATCAGGAGATCCGCATACCATATGTTGATACTTACAAACTAATTTCCCGAAACTTGAGTTCCTTTATCTTTCCCATTTCGTTTCAGTTGTACCTCCTTCGTTTGCGTGTTTCTGAATCCGTATTTCTAATTCATTACGCAGATAAAATTCAAATTGAAACTGAAACTTGAAATCAGAGCGAGATGCTCTGTGGTGTAAACCATAGAGAAGCGGTGTTAATGGATGCTCGTCTGTTCGTGTTTCACTCTATCCAGTAAGGTTGTTCTAATGCTATTAGATTAAAATATTGTGTCGAAAATCTTGCTTATGTTGTAATAATATTAATAGTTCAAGGTACTGGTATATGTACAGTAGTAAGCAGATGCGTATAACAAGTGAGATAAGTGGGCGAGATATCCTAACCTGTGAGCAAATTCTATTTTGTTTACCTGAGGCTGTCACGAAAGAAGAATCCATGAGAGACTGTGTATATACGTGCAAGTGTATGGTTGTTGAGAAACCTGGCATGACTGAAAGTAACCAATGTTTATGCAGTAACGTCGCTGTCATTAGACATGCCACAACCTAGAAATCATATTTTTTGTGAGCAGTGTGAATTTTTTGTGCTGGGTAACGGTACTTAAGTCTCACATATACACACACACAGATCTATATAGGTATATAATTTATTTGCTGAGTTACAATACAGAATAGTGATGTGCCTGCTAGAGCCAAGTTTTCTACAGCGCACGTCGTTTATATTAAACCCAAGTTCCCTGTTGTTAATGAAATGTTAATCTTAAGTCTTATATTATTTGCCACACATTTAAAGTCATATATTTACATATGATTAAAGTTTTTATTGTGGTACAGCCGTGTCAATAGCGTGTTTGAGGGTGATTCCTGATCCCCACAAGTTCACGTACGTGCTTTGAATTCTTTTGTACATACTTACAAGACCCATAATCTAATGCATACAGTTTTCCCATTTCACATCACAGCAAATTCTGTGACACCTGGTAGATACTGATTTCCTTGATTTCCAGTCTGAAACTCTAGATTTAAATCTGCTTCAAATCTCAAATATCCAAAGTTCAGTGCAAGTAACTGCAGTACGTATTTTGGAGCTGATCTGTGAGCAACTAATGCAGAAGAAATATTTATGCTGATTTCCGTAAAGGTAATACACCAGCACTCTTAGAAGGAGTTATATTCTATTTTCCATTAATAAAGTGTTCATGTCACATGAATTATAGTGTGTGTAATTCGTCTGCTGCAACACTTTGATACTAGCATCAAGTATGTCTTTCGTCTCATTAATGTTATAAATGATTGTATTTATAGCTTCAGTAAATTTTTGTAACAGCTTACAATGGTCACAGTATTCATAAATTAAGTTTAAGGCAACTGCTGAATTTATTCATTACCCTAATTCATGTAGTATTGTGACCATGGAGTCCTTTCATAATTCCTCAGAGTCAAATAAATAAGAGTGGTCTATGATAGTCAGGTTTTTGTACTCTCAAGTAATTTGTTACAATGTTCTAAAATGTGTTTGAATATTAAAAATAACACTTTAAACAGATTCTGTCAAACTGTGTAAATAGAGTAATTTTACCGAGTTATTATTTTAATGTAGATGTGTTGTATGTCAGTGTGAGACACAGTATTTTCATTTTTTGCAGCCACCTTCACTCCAAGTGGTCTGCCATACACTGTAAGCTGTTCAGGAACAAACTTTTCATTAATACTACAGTGTTTTGTAGAATTATGTTTCACATACCTATTTTCTTTTATGTAGGTGTTAAGTACAGTCCATGGTGATGTCTTATATTATGTTTGAGAACTCAAAAGTGAAAGAAGCTGAAAGGAAAGAGAAGAAACAAGCAAGAGATGCTGTTTTGAAGAAGGTAATGCAATTACCTTGGTTACCTGCGTGGAGACTGTTTCTGTGTGAATTTGACTTTGAGGGACTACTCACTTTTGTTAGTTGATTAATACTTTGCATGGACAGAAAATGCAAAATAACATAAAATAAAGGGATTTTCTGAAATTAATTAAATGCCATGCCATGAATATAGACAGGGGGATGGAGATACAGCTCCGTACATTAGTACCTTTTCTACCTTTTCATTAAATTGATGTGAATGGCCAGTTTTGTGTCCCAGCCACTTAGTCCTGGTGAAAGAGCCACCTGCTGCGTAGGTCTCAGAGCCAGGGCTGTGGAGTCGGAGTCAGTAAAAATGTACCAACTCCAACTCCACCATAAAATCTGAATTAGATACTAGCTACAATAACCGTTAAGACTTATACTTCAATGTACATTATAAGTGTAAAAAGTAGCCTGATGATTCATGTGGTGGTGATGAAGTGTCTTATGATACCATTTACCATTTTAGTAGATTTACCATTATTAAACTTTTAAAGCCTAGCGGTAACTTTACTTACCACCAGGTTTAACATTCAAAAATTCCACATGGTGCTCACATTGCATTTATGTGTTCTGTGTGGATCTCAGAACAAACAGAAACTTTTGTCTTATATGACATTAAGAGACTGGTTTTTATAACTGAAGTGGAAAGTGTTTACAGCACGGTACGCACTGAGTCCTTATATAAAACAGATGGGCTTCGTCTTTAAAGGGTTAATACATATTGAGCTTTTATGGAGGAGTATGAGTCAGAGATTTAAAAATTGAAGAGTCAGACGTTCGGTGTTCTGACTCCTCAGCCCTGCTCAGAGCTGGTCTGGTTGCTGTGGCAAAGTGCAAACTTTGTTCTGCCACGTATCAAGTCATGGTCACCCAGTTCATAGCCAGACGTCCTATACTGACTGCACTACAGAAAGGCAATAGAGTGAATACTAAATTGTCTATGAAAGGAAGTGAGTGAGGTTACACATAGAAGTGTTCTCATTATGTATTTTTCTATACCTCATCAATCTGCTGAATAATATTAAAAGGTAATATCACACACTGCAATCTGACAATGTCTCCAGGCTGAGGCAGATTACAACAGGAGAAAGGTAAAAGATGAGACAGCCAGGTTCAGGGGTGATGATAAGTGGATGCTGCCATCTGTGGAAGCAAGAATAAATGCTGAAACAAAGAAAGTTAAGAAAAAGAAACACAAGAAGAAAAAGAAAAAAGCTAAAAGGAAGTCGTCATCTGGCTCTGTAAGTGTATAACTTTGTATTGGGATTTTTAATAGCTGAAGTATGAAAAACAGCTGTGTGTGTGTAAGCTCAATGATATACTTGCTGACTGATGAAGTAACTAATTCCTTGCAACATAGTTCTTGAAAAGCTGACAGGCACTGAGCTGCCATTTTTGTGGAACCTGACAATTCACCACTGAAGCACATCCAGTGCCAGTTATATTTAGTCTGTACACTAACACTGTATTTTTAGATCCATTTTAATATTATCATGGCATGTACACTTATGATTAACTAACTAACTAACTAACTAACTAACTAACTCCATGGAGCAGAGGCCTTCTTGAGAAGCTAACAGTTTCTCAGCTAGTCAAGAAATTCCCCGCATTTTATGGAACCCCGAAGGTTCATTACCGCATTCACAAGAGCCCGCCACCTGTCCCTATCCTGAGCCAGCTCAATCCAGTTCATGTCCTCCCATCCCACTTCCCGAATATCCATCTTAATATTATCCTCCCATCTATGCCTGGGTCTCCCAAGTGGTCGCCTTCCCTCGGGTCTCCCCACCAAAACCCGGTATGCACCTCTCTCCTCCCCCATACGTGCCACATGCCCCGCCCATCTCAGTCTTCTCGATTTGATTACCCGAATAATATTTGGTGATGAGTACAGGTCATTAAGTTCCTCGTTACGTAGTCTTCTCCAATCCCCCGTCGCCTCGTCCCTCTTAGGCCCAAATATCCTCCTCAGCACCCTATTCTCGAACACCCTCAGTCTTTGTTCCTCCCTCAGTGTGAGAGACCAAGTTTCGCATCCATACAGAACAACAGGTAAAATTATAGTTCTGTATACCCTAATCTTTGTGTTTTTGGATAGCAACCTGGAAGACAAAAGATTCTGCACCGAATGATAGCAAGCATTCCCTGACTTCAATCTGCTCTTAATTTCTTCATGAATGGAGTTTCGATTCGTTAGGGTTGCTCCCAAATATTTGAATTCTTCCACCCTTTCAAAGGATTTATTATCTATATTTATGTTGTGATTGTGTCGTGCATTCTGATTTCGAGACATGACCATGTACTTAGTTTTCTCAGCATTTACTTCTAGACCAATCTCCTTACTAGCAATCATTAAATCTTCTGCATTTTTCTTTATGCTATGTACGCTTCCGCCCAATATATTAACATCATCAGCATAAACCAGAAGCTGATGTGTACCATTCAATTTCAAGCCCTCCTGGTTTGCCTGAACCCTCCTAATGGCATATTCTAAAGCAAAGTTGAAAAGCAATGGCGACAGAGCATCCCCTTGTTTCAAGCCATTCTTAATAGGGAACGTGTCAGACAGATGTTTGCCTACCCGAACTCTGCTATATGTTTCACTTAGGCACATTTTTATTAACCTTACTAGTTTAATGGGGATACCGAACTCAATGAGAATATTATACAAGACCTCCCTCCTAACTGAATCATAGGCTTTCTTGAAGTCTATAAATAGCTGATGAACTGCCTCATTGTATTCCCATTTTTTCTCAAGTATTTGACGAATGCTGAATATATGATCAGTGGTTGACCTGTTACGTCGAAATCCACACTGATGATCCCCAATAATTTCCTCTGCATATGGAGTTAACCTTGACAAAAGGATGTTGGATAGAATTTTGTACATAGTCGACAAAAGTGATATGCCTCGATAGTTACTGCAATCTGTCTTATCACCCTTCTTATAAATAGGCACAATGACCGACTCCTTCCATTCCTCAGGCAATTCCTCCTTATTCCAAATAGAAATAATAAGTTTATGGATTTCAGACCGAATAATCCTACCCCCTGCTTTAGTCAATTCTGCTGGAATCTGATCAATACCTGGTGATTTGTGACTTTTTAGTTTTTCAGTAGCCATCTCACACTTATTAGTTTTTGTGCTTCAGGATTTGTCACCAAAATTTTCTGTGGTTTTATATTTTAAAGTAAAAAATGAACTAAGTAATTGGTTTACCATCTGAATACTTTTTCCGCTTTGTAAAGTATTATTGCCCGGAAAGCTGTGTTTTCTAGACTGTGATTTCAGAACATCCTGAAGAGCTTAGCAGACAAATTAAGGTTTTGAATCTTGAACTGCATAAAAATTTTCAAGGGTGAATTTTGTGATTGGCTTGGAGGCTTTCAGATTCCTAAGGACTGTTCAGTCAGTTATCTTTAATGATGTAAAATTAATATAAAATACAAAATTGAGCTAAATCATGGTGCATGAAATGCAGGTTAACTGGATGTAGCTCAAAAATCATATGTCATACCTACAATGATAGTTTTCAGGACAGTGGTGATGAAAGTAAAGAAGAGGAATGGGTTGAGAAGGTTGTCCGCACTTCGGAGGAAGCCTGTGCTCACGAAACATGTGAGAAGGCAGGCAGAACTCACTCAGGACCAAATCAGGATGAATACAGGCCAAAAAATGATGTTTCACATGAGAAACAAGGTATTGGTTTTTATGTTCTTGCAGGTATGCATAAATCCCTGACACTAGGTCGCCATGGTGACTAAATTTTGTACAGTGGTACCTAATATTTGTGGATCCTCAGGATGGAACTTGGTTCAGGTCAACCTTTCGGTGTCTAGAATTTTGAGGTGATTCTTAGATTTTTTGTAAAATTTGTGTACCCCTGGTTGTAGCACATAGTTGTTTTAATTACGTCAGCTCATAAAAAACCATCCAGTACAACGAATAATATGTTTTTGTGTAACTGGCCGTACATGTTTCAGTCTCTTTGGTCTTCAGCAAATTCGTGCTTGTTACAGTAGCAGTGGAGCTCTTTACATCAAAATTTTGTTTATTTTAAAAACTATGAAATGTGCAAAATTGAGAAAGCTTAATAAGCTGAAATAGGCATGTCCTGTACTTGACACATGGACATTATTCGGTAGAATATGAATGGATTGTGCTTACACCCCTCAACTTGATGGCATGTGGAGAACTTATTCTTTCACCGATGTCTGCAGGAAACACACCTTCACTCTGTGTATAGTGCCTACCTCAGATGTTATACTTTGTAATAGTTTGACCATCCTAACAGTGATAGGCCAAATGGTGGAAGTGCCATCTTGGTTTGAAACTGTATGTGCACTTGTCAGGTTCAGCAGCAAAGTAGTACACAAGCTGTAATTGTACAAATATATATGGCCAATCCGACTCATACAATCAGTATTGTGTATCTGTCACCTGGTACCCCATTTACATTGGCATTTCTCCACAACTTACTCTGCTACCTTCCAGCACCTTTTATACTTCTGCTGCTACTACAACACTCTTGGACAGTGCTGAGGTATATAAAAGAGCTCGTAGAGTACTTATATCTATACTTAACACTGTGACATTAAATACAGGTGAGTCCACACGCTTCTTTGCTCCAGTACTCTGGTTTTGACCACGTCATTTGTGGATGTTAGTAAGGTTGTTATGAATCTGTAAAAGAAGTATGGATATGTATTTACAGAGGAAAGTGAAGGTCCACCAAGGAGAGATGAATGGATGACTTTGCCAGGCTTGTTTCCTTGTGTGTCACGTGAACAGCTAAAACAGCATTCACGTCAACTGAGTAAGGTAGAAGAGCAGCGACAGAAAAACAGATACTTGCTTGATACAGTGAGTTGATACTGTTCATTATGCACTGTGTGTATGCCTGTATTAATGTAGTTTATGGAACAGTAAGTATCATACTGTGATTAAAAGAAATAATATCAACAAAGTTGAAGACATGCACCTGCTTGTCACTATGTTCTTCATAATGCACACAGCGATTCACTGAGATTGGTGATGGCTTTTGAGAGCTCTTGAAGAGTGTGGGGATTCTGTCATTTTATTTCTTCCTCCACTTAATACTGAGGAGCAACTGTGGATTCACATTTCCTAATGTATGTATAATGAATGTCATACCCTTATATTTTATAAGATTTGGTATATGAAGTTTTATTTGGGTCCACTGTGTCTGCTGATGAGTGAAGTTTATTCATACTCATAAGCTGGTTTTAGAAAATAGTCTAGTTTCAATGTAAAGCAGGTTTTGTTAAATTACAAGGCTCATAATGGGAGATCATCTGTTTAGGATGAAAAAAAAATTATATATGAAAGTTGCAAGAGGAGTGCAAAGACACATATGTATATGTAACCTGACCACATCCTTACCATAGTACTTCAGTCCTGAATATGAATGCATGTTCCACTGAAACAGTGATATTCACCAATAAGGTTGCACAGTGTCACAACTCAGAAGGCTGTGAAAAGTTCAATGTTGCATCAAGTTAATGTGATGTGCATTTTGCATGTGGGAGAGAAATATACACAGAGCCTTTTGATGATGACACGTGATGGAAACATGTCACTTGGAGAGTAATACTAATATGGATCTTAAGAAGGAAGCATGGTGAGAATAAGATAAGAGAGTTTCATTGTGCAGTACGGAAATTTTAGATTCCATAATGCCATGGAATTAAAACATAGTTTACATTTATGAGCATATTTGCATTCAATAATTTATTGTAGAATCATAAGTTTTCATTGGTCCACCTGAATTCAAATCTTTCATTCCTTGTTTTATAAGGGGATTTTAATTATGAAGAATGTACATGCTAGTTTATTGTTTACTTTGCATATTTCAATGTTTTTGAGGTAGGGTGGATAGTGTAATTGATTAATGGAATTTAGCACTTACAACCACTGAGTAGTGCTGATGCTATTTGAATGTTTAGTTGGGACAAACCGATCGTGAGCTGAATCCTTACTGGAGGGATGGAGGAACAGGTTTACCCCAGGAGAAGAAAGCTGAAGAGCTTGGCAACAGGGAGTCTCAAACACTGCCTGTAAAATCTGTAGGTGATCATGGTCTTGATTGGCTGCAGCGAGCTTTGAAACGCACTAAGGAGCAAGCAGCTAACGAAGGCAGAAATGTGGAAGAGGTAGCAGCAGAACGGTGGGGGGTGAGAAGGATTCCTTCTTGCAGCAATCTTTTGCATACCTTAGGTTTTTTACTCCTTTAATTCAGAACCATTTGCATTAATCTTGATTTCTTTAAATCTCAGACAGTAATGGTCACTGATTTTACCGGACATGCCGAGTGTGCAGCTCAGTGCCTAGCATTTGTAATTTCTTTATGATTTTTGTTGGTCCTGTGGTTATTTCTTTGAAACAACCCTTTTTTTAGCTGCATTACCAATATGCAGCTAGTCATACCTAACTTGTTACTTGTTTTGTTACAAGGATTTACATTCCAATGACATTATGAGAATTATCAGTGACATGCTTGCCTGTTTTGTCTTTTGTACTTTCATTGTATTAGTTTGTCCTTAATTACACTTGAATTTTGTATATTATTAACACTCAAAACTTTTAGAGATATGTTTGTGATTTTCAGAATTTAGAGAAACTGGAGACAATGCTGGCAGAGGCAGAGAGAAAGAACAGAAAGCAGGGTAGTGGAACAGAGTGTGAGAGGAACAAATGTGAAGAGAGAAGTGGCAGGAGGAAGGAGAAGTGTGATACAGAAAGTACAAGAAGAGCTGTAGATAGACTGAATACAAAATCATGTGATGATCAGAAGCATTCAGATGGAACTCAACATGGCAGAAGTCACACAACTTCAAAGTTTTACCAGACACCTGGAACTGATGGAGACATTCAGTATGGAAAACACAATAAGCAAGATGGTCATCCATTCAGCAAAAGTCGGTATTCTGAAACATCTTGGACTTTTCAGAAACCCAAAGAAGAAACTGATATGTCACGAAGAGAATATACTTCAAGGCAAGATTTTGCTAGGGAAGTGGACAGTGTTGCTGCTCCTAGCAGTTGCAAAAATCCTGTTGCGTCAGGAAACTGGAGGAAGAAAGAGTCTGAAAGTCTTAGACCTCCAAACAGGCCAACTGCTATGAAATCAAGTAGCTGTAAAGAAACAAAGCCATACACAAAAACAGAATCTTCATCTGCATCTTCATCTTCAGACTCAGAGGCTGAGAAAGAGGAAACTGCAGAAGCTCAGCACATACTCACAGACAAAGAAATGAATGATCTTGGGGCCAAACTTGTTAAAGCAGAAATTCTAGGAAATGAGGTTTGTTTATGTGTGTTGTATATGGATGTTAGGGGAAAATTAAAATTGATTTTAATTTCAGTTTGTGTGCTGTTGATCATTACCCTTGTACAGCACTGTTTAGTTTTTCCTCTTTGTCTCTGTAACCTCAGTATAGAAAAGATTGTGACGTTTGACTAGTGGTGAAAAAATGGGATAATCTGTCCCATAAATGAAAGTAGCAAGATTCTTGAAATTCAGCATGTTGGTCAAGGCAAAGAATACAACTGTGTTGGTTAACAAGCCATCAAATTTTTCACCGACTTCATTGAACTGGATGCCATAGTGTTGTTTATTTTAAAGTTCTATGATAACTTACAGTTGAAATTTTTTGTGTCATTGTACAGTAATCATGTTTATTATTACTAAAAAATTGCAAAAATTCATATGTAGAGTTAGCAAAAGAGAAAAGTAAATTAACCAGAACTGAATGACCTTAATGTTAAAAGCAAACACATAGTATAGAAATACTGCTATTACAAATGTCAATTTAATTTAATGGTACGATTCTTGAGCATGATGGGAGCTGGGGTATCACTCATGGTTGGTATACTGACTAGGCTACAGGCTGGGTGGTACAGGGTTCGAATCCTGATAGGGGCATGAGAGTTTTCTCTTCTCCAAAATGTCCAGACCGGTTCTGACGCCCACCCAGCCTCCTTTTCAACAGTTACTGGGCTTACTTCCTAAGGGTAAATTGGCAGGGGCATGAAATGAACCACTCCCACTACATGGAAAAACTTTGCCTTTACATTTTGACCTCCTTGAGCATGACACTCGTGAAAACAAAGTCTAGGATGCAGTCCAAGCTTTCTGGGTACACAAATTGCAGATAAAGTCTCCTTTCTGTCGTCATTCTGTCTGTTGCTACAAATGGTACAGTCTCTGTAGTTGCTTTTAGGATTTGGATAGGTGAAGTGCCACCATCAAGCTGCTCTTCAATGTCACTTGTCAAAGACTGTTCTTTCTTCTGTCAAGTTTTGTTGCTGACATAACCACCCACCTCCAATACCAGTTCCTGCATTTTCTTTACTTCAAAGACTTCTGCTGTTCTTAGCTCTTCATGACATGAACATAAGCAGCCAGCATAATGAATTCCACCAACATTTTGTCAACTTCATTCTGAAATTCTTTGTCAGAGTGTAACAGAAATAGCAGTTCCTCCCATGTTGTTAATATAGTCACTTATTACTGTCAGCTTCATGATAGGCTCCCCATTATTACTTATTTCATGTATGGTATAAAACTACATGTATTCAGAATTCTGTATTTCTTGCAGACTTTAGCAAAGGAACTAAAGAAGAAGCTGGAAGCAGCTCGTGCCATGAAAGGCATAAAAAAAGAGGACACACCAGCAGCAGAGGAAGAGGAAATGGTAACTCTCACCCGAACAGACTCCCGGGGCTTTGTGCGTCCCCTTCAGCAATTTGGTCAACACGCAGAGCCAGTGGGTGGTAGGAGGAGAAAGCAGAAGGTTGAGACACACGCTGAAGGGAAAAGAATGCGGTACTACGCAGATGATGATAAATACTCTTTGCGAGATTTGGTATGTTTCTTAGCTTGGCATACAGTTTTAATAATTTGCTGAAATAAAGAATTTCTGTGAAAACGGAAGTAAGAATAATGATGTGAAATGGATATACTGTTGCCTGCAAATTTATAATTTGTGAATTGAAGTAATTGTGTCATTGTGGATTATTTAATTACTCATCATTGATAAAAATATGAACCTCCAGGACTGGAACTTGTAAAAAACTGTCCATCTCATTGTAAGAAATATTTTTGAATTTCCATGGTTATCTACTAAGTATGTACAGAGACTTACAAATTAATGTAATTTTTGTTCCCACTAAGTCATTGCTTATCACAGCACAAAGAGGCCAGGGCACTTTGGTCTTCCTGCCCTTGATCAGTTTTGTATAGCCTCTGTTTACTAGGTTGTCTGAGTTGGTTCTGTTAGGCTAACTTAGTTCGTGGCTTCTCAACATGGATTTTTTATCATAGGGATAGGGTCATCAGCCCCACACCCCACCCTCAGCCTGGAGCACCAGGATCCCTCTCTTTGACAACTTGCTCAAAACCTGTTTGGCATGGGTGATGGTACCATCAGCTAGGCTAATGCCAGCATAGCTTTAAAGTTTACCAATGCATGTGTGCCCACTTACCCAGCAAAAATATGCCTTCAGCAAGGTGGTGATACAATCAAGGGGGGGTTATGTGATTTTACTGACAGTTATTAGTCTAATTAGCAGCACATTCACTACAGGCTTTCTGATTCTTGACGTTATGCATGTACATAAATGGTCATGAATCAGGCAAGAGAAAAGACTGGAAGATTGTTTTTGTCCATATCACTGCATTGTGTGCAGCTTGATTGTTAGGTTTCATACTGAGCTGAAGCTACAGTCTGGTATTGATTTATGCTACCTTTTAAATTCAGAGTGGAGGTTGTTTCAGTGACATAGAAAATGGGTGACAATTGACAGGAATCTGCAGAATTTAAATGTCATTCACCTTACGCCTTCTACAGTTATAAAGATGCCCTTACTGAAGTAGTGTCAGTGAAGATTTTGACTAAAATGGAATAATTCTCATTGCATGGTGTGGGTTACCTCCTTTTGACAGCTGTGATAATCCTGTAAGGTTCTGTTATACATATTTTATACTGACGTTTTTATAATAGTTACAAGGTTTTGATAACATATGAGTCTGTCATGTTGTACCTTAATGGAGCTGAATGTTGTGATAAAGGTGTTGGTTTCAGTTTCCTGTACCTTATCCATCATCATGATATTTCTTAAAACTGGATCCAGTGATCATGATTAGCCATTTCAGGTTGGCCCTTTGGATTAGTTCTTCCTTGCCTGAAGACAGAAATAGAACTAGTTTCTGAAACTTTGCAGTTTAAGAAAAACCAAGGAATTCAAACTACTTATGTGATATTTTGATTTACTTCCAGTTTGAACGTGAAAAACTGGGTACTGTAGAAGATCAGAATGAAGTGTTCTCCAGGTTGGCATTCAAGGTATATACATTTTACATGATCATACATCATGCAATTGTGTCATCATTCTCCCTTTTCTGTGCTGTTTCATCATTAACACAATAAGCAATTTGCTGTTTCATCTACATCCTTTAAATACAAAGAAACAAGTATACATTTCTGAAGATTAAAGGCTTCAGGCAGCTGAAATGTGTCATTAAATAAATGGAGGATGAATCAATATTTCAAACCATTTGCATTTGGTGCATCTTTTAGGGAGCTGGTCGCTCTGGTAGTGAATATGACATGGATGATATATTTGCACAACAAGCCCAACTGAAGGAACCTGATGGCAGGGTGCAATCCAGGGAACGTGGTAAAGCTATTAGGGAACACAGAATGGTTGATAAAGTTCTGCAAAATTGCAGGTGGTGTTTTGATAGCAAAAACATGTTGAAACATCTCATTGTGGCTATCGGAAGCAAGGTAGGTACTAACTTATTTTGTTTGGCTTCAAAAATGCAGTAGACTGAAGAGAGGGGCTACTATTTAATGTGCTGAATTGACTATTTGCAGTACAGTTCCTAATACCTCGTCCTGTTATCGCAATTAAAACAACTGCATTTAACCCTCTGCTCACTAAAAAACACTAAGGCATGATCGTTCACACCAGGTTTTTCATGGGCATTTCAATTTTGAGTAGCTTGTGTTGGATTCTTTGTACACTTTTTATAAAACTTGCAGTCTTTTGAGAACTTTGGGTTATTTTGTAATGGTGCTTTCACCATATTGCCTAAATATTATTTTTTGTAATGCCTAGGGAATTAATGTTGTCTGCATGGTATGTTTTATGTGGGCAAAAGCCCGATAATGGACTGATCCTCTTTAAAAAGATTCAATCCATACCAGATTCAATGTGCATTCTTTATACTTTGTGTCTGAATGTTCCTGGCTGTTTGGCTGTTGCAACCGGCTTTTAAGAAGACAGAGTAAAAGAAATTTCAGTTAATTTCTAAAGATTTTTAGCAACTTTCAGCTTATCAGAAGGAACTCGGCTCTGTAGAGTTACAAGTTCATTACATGAAAGTTCACAGTCACTACCTAATGTGTGCATTTTTATAACGAGAAGTTATATTCTGCACACTGTCATGTGTTAAGTAGACGTAAGTTCTCTTCATTTGATTCAAAATTACAGAATGGCATTATTGTACAGGCTAAATGGATTAATGTTTAAAAACCCAAAAGTGTTCTGAATTACAAGGTCATATTTAAGGCATGGGTGGTTAATTATAACTGTGTTCTTTGATTTTAGGTGTACCTTTGTTTGCCCCCATACCTGTCACTAACAGAGGGCCACTGTCTCATTGTGCCAATGTACCACACACCATGTGCTACACAGCTGGATGAAGATGTATGGAGTGAAATGCAGGTACATTCAGAAGATTTTACTGGGAATTCTCAGTTACATTCTGAGTCCTGAAATTTGTTAATCTAAATATCATTTCTGTAGTCATACAGAGGGAAAACCATGCATGTGTTGTTCTAGATACATTACAGAATGATGGAAGATAATGTCCATCCTGCAAAAATACCTTTTCTGAATAAGACTTCTGCTCCTCATATTTTACTGTGAACAATATCTCCTCCTCCTCCTCCTCCACTGACCCCTCTGGTAAACCATGAAAAGAATTCCTGGGTGAGGTGAAGCAAATGGCCACAAGCTCTTTTCTGCTGATTCATGTTTTCAGTTCTTATGTTTTTAATAAGTTCTGTAACAAATGATTTGTATTTCAGACATTCAGAAAGACCCTCACATCCATGTTTCGAGAAAAGTTGGATCTGGATGTAGTCTTCTTTGAGACGGCCATGTATCTCTGGAAATTTCCACACATGTTGATGGAGTGCATACCCATACCTCGGGAGAGCAGTGATCTGGCTCCAATTTACTTCAAGGTGTGATAAAAGAATGAAGCAGAATACATTAGGGTGGCCACTGCAGCAGCCCTTGCATATTGACCCTTCCCAATCTTCTGTACAACCTGTTGCTTAAGCATTCAGCAGCCCTGCACTTTGAATGAGGTGCATTAACTTGCTGATGGATGTCGGGAAAGTCACTTGGTTTCAAGAAGTGATGGTCCAGGTGCCTAAATCTGAATGTAGGGACATTTTAAGTGCCTGTTTGCATCTGTCACACCCAGGACTGCCTAGCAGCCCCAGTTTATAGAGACATCATTCTAAATCAGGGTGCCCTGTTAGCAGCCCTACCATTATTCTTTGCTGGTTTTTGCTCAAGTTAAGCAGAGAGTCCTTTGAGAAAGCCCTTACTCTGCCTAAGGTAAGATAAAAAAAACACAGGACATTTTATACACGGGCATTTATATTGGAATACTCTGTTATAAGAAAAGGATGTCATGCAAAACCAAGCGCCCATAACATTCTGCTATCAGCTGCTGTTCCTTAGATTTATAATATACATGCAATGGATGGGATGGATCTCCCCACTGTCTGGGATGAACATTTCCCCTCCATTAAATATATCAGACATACTGTTTCATATTACCTGACCATTGTTCTCTTCCACCCAAGTGACCTTCAGATTGGGACCTGTAACATTGGGTTTAATGAAACGACTGAGCATGGCAGAAAATGTAATAATTTGTTTACACAAGTGCAGGCTAGAAACCCACTTTGGAATGAAAGGGAGTTCTTATGAAGATGGTGAACATACATTCTATTCTAATAAAAATTAAAGTGTTAGTAGTAAAGAGTTAGACATTATTTTGCAAGCATATATACAGAAGTACAGAAAATCAGAACACAGAAGTATGTACTTATCAACAATTGAAAATATAATCTTGAGAAGTATATCCACATTTTCCTCGTTACACAAGTCCTACAAGGGACAGAAGAATCAGAGTGATTCTGGTATAAAAAACTGAAGTCTTAATTCAGAAACCTTAAAGGGTTCTGACAGTAATGTATCATACTAGACGTGACTTACAATTTGGCCATTGTCCACCATCTCAGGCTAAAAAGGGACATGATTTCACACTGAATCTTTCTGAGTCTTCAGGCAGAAAGGGGAGGCAGAGAAGCTACTCTGGTGGGCCCTTTGGAACCAGCCAGTCTCATTGGATCCACTTCTGAAATCTTTTCTTTATATGAATTGTACTATTACCCTCCCAGCTATATGTAGCTCTCCAAAGGAGTCTCTTCTGTCCAGGTGATATGATTAATATTTTTAAGCATCTCTCCTGTAC
Source organism: Coptotermes formosanus (assembly GCA_013340265.1). NCBI lineage: Eukaryota > Metazoa > Arthropoda > Insecta > Blattodea > Rhinotermitidae > Coptotermes > Coptotermes formosanus. Next base: position 53,062 of record BLKM01000844.1, read on the forward strand.
ATGTTACATATGCTGCCTGCCTTGTCGCTACTCGTTAACCTTAATCTGTGGTGAAGGATAAAAACTGAAGTACAGTATCTTGCTGCAGTTTTATCCCTCCTACTCCTGTTTTCTCCCTCTTTGTTGCAAGTTGTCTTTCTTACTAACAGCACAACTGGCACACATTTTCCTATTTTTAATTTTACAGAAAGCAATTCTGGAGTGTGAGACTGAATGGGCAACAAATAAGAAGCTGGTGGACTTGAGTGGGAAGGACGTTCGCCGAGCTGTACCAAAAGGGTTGCCTTATTTTGCGGTTGATTTTGGACTTGATTCTGGTTTTGCCCATGTCATAGAAGATGAAAAGATGTTTTCCAAAAATTTTGCACAGGTTGGTCTTAAGTACCATTATTTTAGAATTAATCACTATTTTATACAGTTAAATTAAGTTCATCCATATGGACTTTGAAACAATCTTGAGACTGTACTTCAAGTATTAAGAGCATTACAAGATTGGGTGTAGGAGATTTAATTTCTACTTTTTGCTCCAAAAAAATGCTCATCAGTTAATTGTGTGGTGACAAGTGCATAATACGTACAGTTACACTGAATAATTAATGTGACTAGAATAGGCAGGTTCAGTCTTCTATAAATGTGCACAGCATTTCTAGGAAAGTGGTGAAGGAGGGGAAGCAGTCACAACAATATTAAGACAGACATGGGAGGGTGTAACATTTGGGTAGTGTTATGTTGCACAGCAGCACATGGCAACAAGTTTACTGTTGAAGGATTGTGGATGTAAAGATCTGTACATGAACAAATAGTGGCTTCATAATAAAATAGACTGTCAGCACCTAGCTACCTGCACATGCACATCTGTAGGCCCCAGTGTGTGCTAAGCAAGTGTAAACACTGGTGCATATTACAGCTTTGCTAGGCCATAATCTGTCCACCCTAATGCTGTGCTTGGTCACCATAGTACTGGGAAACAGGTACCTGCCAGGGTGGAAGGACAAACTGGGGTCTGGGGAAGTGTGAACAAAAATGTGATGGTAGTATTAATATTGTCTTTGTACACTGGTGGAATATGTAAATAAGATGTAATTTGTTCTACATATATATGTTTCTTTCCAGGAAATAATTGGTGGTATGTTGGACTTGGATCACAGTTTATGGCGTAAGCAGCGGCAAGAGAATTTTGACTTGCAGCGAAAGAAAGTACTGAAATTTGCAGAGTGGTGGAAAACATATGACTTCACTGTTAGGAAAGAAAAAGATTCCTCAGACTCTGAAGGAACATCTTTTGGAACCTTGATGAACTAAATTGATGTGGATAAGCTAAATCTGTGAGGGGCATAAATTTCCTTATATTCTACATTGTGGAAACACTGTGTCTCTAATTAAATGTGAACAGCATGTATGAACACTGTACTTTCTGATGAATTATAGTGGATATTGGTAGATTTCATTCACAGGTGGAGAATGCTCTGTTTTTTTCCTATTCTGACTATACATATTTGTAAATTTCTTTTCTTGACAAGCACATAATCCTGTAGCTAGTCAAATTTCCTGCTTTTTGTGGAACCTGAAGGTTCATTTCTGTGTTTACAAGATTCCATTATTGGACCTATTTTGAGCCAGTTTAATCCAGTCCACATTTATACATATGTTTAAAGAGTATTTCATCATTCATTTTTTCAGTACATTTGTTGTAACAGTTTATGCCTGAATACATTTCATTTCAATAAGGCTGTGTTCAAAACATCATTGCAGCACAGCTAACTATGTATGTCTTCATAAAAAAAATTACACAATCCTCCCAGTGTATGATATTGTCACATGTCAATAAATATGTGAAGTCACACACAATGAAATATTATATTTTATGTAATAAAGAGTTGTACCTTATGTAGTTCATCTTTAACAATATGTGACAGTAAATCTTATTGACTGAACGCATATCCCACTCATCTAATTTTATTCTTTACACTTATCCATTGTATGAACATACTGACCTGTAATATGTGCAGCGTACGATATAAAAATGGACATCATGGGGGAATAACAAACTGGCACGCTGTGCATCCTTCAAGTCACTTCTGTAAACCACACACTAGCTGTGATGTATGTCAAGCTGGAAGTAATTAATAGAGGATAATGTACGTAAAACTATTCATATTTCCATATGATGACTAGTATTAACCTCCGTCTGCCTCTTCTATAACAATTTAAAACATACATTAATATTTTTTCAAGATAAATATGCACAGACATGTCTCCATACATAGCCTACATTGTCATCAAGACAATAAATTTAGAAACGAGTTCAGAAAGTTTTCAAAAAATATTACACATGAATAGAAATTAGTCCTGAAACAGTGTTAATACGATGGGAGAATTGAAGTTCTATTGACTCGATCATTTTGAACGGGACGCTTCAACATATGCATATGCTACAGAGAGCTGTTACCACAGCACACATATCAGTAGCATCTCCGAGATGATTCTGGATATTTCTCTCTGAGTTCAATTTTAAATTGCCGAAAAAGCAAACGATTTCTTTCTTGATCCAAGTCTTTGGTCTCGTGAAATGAAGTAGCAGTCTTCAGTCCATGGTGAATCAGAAAAGCATTGTTGAGCACCGAGAACTTGTAGCCTGCAACATGCAGCTCACACACCTGAAAACAATATCAACAGTGTTCTCCACATATAAAGTGACAGGCAACTATCAAACACTGAACATAACAGTTTTCATATAAATGTAGCTTGTACAGCATAACTTTTTCAAAACAAACTTTCAAAATAAAAATATTACTGTGGCAGTCCAGTATAATGAGAATTTATTGCAGCATGCAGAACTGATGCAATAACACACACTCACTACAGGCAGAATAGAACCTGGAAATGTGTAACTAGTTCCAAAAAGTCAGTTATTTCATTGTAGATTATAAAAATGTGTGAGTTTTTACACGAAGCAACAGTTATTTTGTAACCAGGTGTGAATAGTCATCAAATTTGTGGTGAGCCATTATCAGCTGAAGGGGATGCCTGCGTCCCGCTAAACGTGACTCTTCACGGACAAAGGGGAAAATGCTGTCCCATGCATGTGCAGACATGGGCATTTAAAAATGAACACAATTCAGGCCATCAGTGGCTACATTAAGATTTAAAGGCTGGACAGTAAAGGTTACAAAGACAATGTGTCACGCAAGTTCTAATAATGGTGAATATTCTTGTCTGTACAATGAAAACCCAATAGTGAGAATCGTCATTTTATGTCGCACACATTGAGCAGATGTGATGGCTGTGTGCTGACTGTGAATTATGATAACATTTGCAACTGAATTTCTGAGCAATTCTGCTTCACAATCTTTGTCCACTGGTATAAACTTTCCTGAAAACTTTCATAACAATAAAAATGTATTATATTTCTCAGTACTGCTAAATAACATCTAGGCCATCTCACTGTCACAACTAAGTCTCCAGGTATCAAGAGATGCTGTTATAGAACTGTGTGAGAAATGAGACCACACATGGTTGTTGCTTTGTAAATATCACTAACCAGAGTTTAATCAACATGAATTAACATGTGGTGGCAATTTAATGTGCACAAGTCCCTATTTACATGAAGACCTTTAACGGGACTTTAAAGCATGTGTTTAGAAAGTTGTGCAGATGTCACGTGCATTTACATATTCCTTAAAAGGTACTGATGTAACTGGAAGTTTGATGGGGGAACTTTTTTATTTAAGTACTTTCCACAGAAACTTTGTTCACACTAAAGTGTGGAGATGTTACTGGTTCCACTCAGTTTTGTTTCTAGGACAGTTGTCCATTCTGTAGTTCTTCTACACTTCTGTCACTAACACTGACTGCTTAACCTCCAGTCCTATAAACAGGTTCATGTGAATAGGGACCAAGAGACGAAGGCACGTAGAAGCAGCAGTCTGCTGGAGTAACTCTCAATATGCAGGCAGAAACAGTGGTCCATGGGCACTGCTAGAAGTGCAGCATAACTGTGCAGAGATACTTGGCTTGACACCAAAATCTGGCAGCAAATTGAGCTGCTTTACCTTGGCACACTGTCTGAGGAAGTGGGCTTGCCCATCTGCGTGACTCCACCCAAAAGAACACAGTATCATTCCTGAGTCTAAGGAAAGAGGGAATACCCCACGCCAAGCCTTCTGAGTGGTAAATGATGTGCCTGCACCACACCACAAGGACAAAAGAAAGAAAGAAAATAGTTTGAACTCTTGTATCGACAGCTACGTTCTTGCATATGTACTGAGGTGGCTGGAGGAGAAGGCTTACATTGTCCCTCTTTCTAATTTGACTCACAAATAACAAGTGATTGGCTAAGCCACAGAAATTGGGGGGAGGGTGGGAAGCACTTACTATGTACAAAAGGAATTCTGTGAAAGTACTAATTAAAACTGATGAACAGTCACATGGTTAACATAATTAAATTGACCGAGCATAAGGAAATGTTGGCTGCAATGACATACTCATTATGTGCCATAATCACCCTCTGTACAGGTAGTTCTCGTTTCATGCGATTTTGTTTTGCATGATTTTGCTGTAATATGACTTGAATATTTACACCATTTTTCGAAATTATGCAATAATTTTTGGTTTAACATGATTTGCGATAGACGATCTACAGTCATGCTTATTGAATTTATGCAATAATTTTCAGTTTAACGTGATTTGGCATAGACGATCCGTGGTTGAGCTCGTCTTCTGCAGGAGGCTAGGAGGAAGTGATGTCACTGTCACACCATCAGTCACATGTATGGATTGATCATGCTGGTGGTTTAAGCATGCAGCTCATTTAGTTTCCACTTCAACAGCACCAGCGTTTCTTTCCCATAAGAGTGAGAAACGTAAACCTGCATCACCTAGCACAATCCAATTGAAAAATCAGCGAAAGACAATTGGTATTGAAGAGAAATTACACGTCATAAGCCGACCTGAAAAAGGTGAATAAATTGTTGATATATGCTGCAATGTTAGACTTGCTCATGGTAGCGTACATACAATTTGTGATAATGCTGGTAGAAGTAAAGAAACTGCTAAGTCAGGACCTAAAGTGTTTGTTTGTGTAGCACTTCTACCACAGTCCTATCCGAATCAACCATACCAAAAAACTATGGATGTGAGTCTCTTACACTTTTATTGCATTAGATATAAATAAACATTGATATAAATGTATGTGTACTACATACAAATGTATATATACTGTATATACAGTACATATACACTCTACAGGTCTGTATGTCCAATAGTGGTATAGTCATACGCTATGTAGGATGAGGTTGTCAGTCCCGTAACTCCCAGGAAATACACTATTTTAAATGGGAATTTTGTGTACAATTTGAACAATGTTTTTCATGAACATAACCCTGGTGTAAAACAAGAACTCCTTGTACATGGTGATGGGATATAAAGAAAATATACTAATTTTCAAATACAAATGTCTTATTTAAAAGGAACATACAAGAATTGCCGCAGTACCTGACTGATTCGATTGAAACCATACTGCTTGAATCTCTCATCATAAAAGGGAATTGAATTACGTGAAATATAAAATGGTTCCCATGGATCCTTCCACAAAACCTCAAATAGTGGTGCCAGTCCCAATGAAGGCGGTTCTTTCTGCCAGGCTTCGTAGTCTGTGTGTACCTGCAACATAAATCATGCATTCACAATAATGCCTCTAGCAATAACCATGGCATAAAAAGTACTACCTACCACATCTAAATGTAACTTCCTTTAACATCCTTACATCATCTAATCATCTAAAAATAAAAGACTAAATCTATTACTGTGTTTTGTGTGTGTATGTGTATAGTCACACAAACAGACAGACAGACAGACAGACAGGGAGGGAGATACAATTTCTAAACCATCCACACCAGCTCTGATTCCCACTCATCCTCCTATCCAGTGGGTCCTGGGGACCATATGCTTGAGGATAAAGCATTTGGGGGATGAGGCCGACCACTCACCACCATCTACCATTGAGGTTAAGAATGCATGGGGCTACACTCTCTGTCTTCAAGATGTCCTTCACTAAGCATAGGGACAATTTTACCTTTACCACTCCCTTAAAAATTATTCAAATGTGGTTAATATATACTGAAATATTTATCAAAATGTATTTAGACCCCTGTGTAAAATGGTAGTTCATGATGCCAAATTTGTGTCTGAATAAAACTCTGCCAGTAAAATTTATTAACAACCCCAAAATACTATCGTTCTACTAAAATTTGCTCCAATATGTGCCCAGACAGGCATGGAGATAATAAAGATACTGATGCTTATTTATGAAACCCACTACAAAGAGCACAGATGACTTAAGACTACTTTTAACATCTTACTCTCCTTCGTACAATTCTTTTGAAAGATAAATTACTGTTATCTGTAGGGGATAGATGGTAGTTACACTGACTTATATACACACCTCTTTGAGAATATTAGTATTACCTGACATTTCCAACAAAGTTCAATGTAAAAGGGACGTATGTCTCCACCATCAACAAGTTTCAATAATTCCGTCTTCGTACGTGGAAAGGCGACAGTCTCACGTGCCTCAAATGCAGGTACCACATACACTGTCTTGTCTTCATGATGGGTTTCACTAAAAAGGCGGCTCTTCACTGCAAAGTCATAAAAATCCTGCAATATAATACCACAAAAAACTATATGTAAGGGTCAATAATAAAGTGATTAATCCAAAACTGATGAACAAATATTACCACAAGAACCTTACGATGTGTTGCATTAGATCATTCTACCTTGTCCCTATTCAAGTGAACACAGTAGGGCAGATTCCTAAGAATAATATAATATTTTCAAGATGTCAGTCATGTAGGCCCAGGTTCAGTCCTCGGCTAGTCCATACAAGATTCGTAGTAGACAAAGTGGTATGGGATGAGAGGAGTACGTCAACCTTCCTCTGTCATTATCATAACACTGATGCTTCACATGCATTTAATTATCACCATGCTATACAATCTAACTGACAGTGTTGTTAAATACTATACTTCAAAAAAATATGTATATCTCAGTGTCCTATGTATTCTTATGGTAGGTCCAGTATGTACAGACAGATTTACTGTGGTTCTGAGTGTTGAAAAACAATGGCTTCAGCCTGTGTGGGCACACCAGCCCACATGACAATTGCATTCTCACTGCTAAACCTGAGCCAGCTACAGTGGACTAGCTATCTCTTGTAAGTTGCTGAGTGCAGGTGCCACTTGCGCACTTCTGAAATGTATTCAGTTGAATGAAATTCATACACAGTACTTCTGGAACTACCAGTATGTGTCGTGGAAACAATTTTGCTGGAAGTTTCATAAAAATAAATCCCGTATCAAAACAGTGCTGTGTAAAAGAGCAACACACAGAATAGTGGAAGAATTCTGAAAAACAGGTTCAGTGCTGGATGAAAATAATGTATCAGAAGGCATGCTTCTGTCAGATGAAGCACTGTCTGCATTAAGCAGGAGTAGACACAGTAAAAATAACAGTGTTACAGAGATCCCATGCAGTTCATGAAATTCCTTTGCATGGCTTTAAAGTCAGAGTCTGGTGTGCAGCAAGTGCACACAAAATCATAAAACCCATCTTTTCTGGACAAACAGTAAGTGCCACCTGTCACGTTCAATTAATTCTGACACCATCCTTCAGGCAATTACCAGAATAACAGAAAAGGTATAGTTACTTCACAAAGAAAAATACCATGAATAACATAGCAAATGCCCCAGTTACTGCACTAAAAAGGTATTGATACCTTGTACACTTTGGTTTCATAGACTTCCGATTCTAACTGGTAGAATTATTGTCTCTGGGGGATACTAAAAGACAGAGACTCTTTGCAAGAAATGAAAGGCAGTATTTAAAGAGAAAATACTGATATTTCAAGACAAGGGGTCCACCATGTGTAAGTAAGTACCTCCAGTGCAGAGGAACAAGTGAGACTCATAAATTCCTAGCAGATGCAGACTTATGTGATAAATGCTTCAGTAACACCTGCCATGCTCAGGGACATAATAAAATATACTCCCTGTATTCTGGCATCAAGTCAATTTTTTCCATTTAAGATGGCACAAAACCAATGCTATATAAGGATTTCAGAGACAACAACAAAGTTTTAATGCAACACTCCATGAACAGCAACAGTAACTTTTCTGCACCATACTACTGCTGTGCACTGGTCAGGCCTAATGCCTAAATAATGTTAGTTATGATATGCCTACTCTGCTACACAAGGTCAAACCCAGTATTACAATGTAAGTTACTGGCCGCAATTTCATTAATATATTCTACTATATTCATCATGTATTCACATTCAAAAGAAAAGGTATTTACACTGTCGATTCTTCCCTGGTTACACATACATTCATATTTACTTAACAAATTTTTTTTATTTCATACTTCTGCTGCACAATATCCCAGAAAAGCACAGATCAAATTTTTTTTAAAAATACAACATTAAATCATAATGCAGGATACTGCCACAAGGCCTGATCATACACACTCAGCATTAAATTCTGTTAATATATACTGATACTAGCTTAATCTTTAAGGGATAAACGGGGCACTGTCCCATTAAATCTACATCCCGTTCATCAACATGGGAAAACACTGTCTCACAACCAGCACTGAAACTGAACAGTATTCCAGCTGCAGCATAAACCTTGCATTTAACAGGTCCTATGCTAAAGGCTAACTCAGATGATGGACAACATCCAAAGTATCATACACATAAATATCATACCATCTACGGATGCAGCATGAAATGGAGCTCCTCACTTCTCCAGCGCCTATATCTTTTAATTTTATCCTATCCACCTGGGATTGAGATACATGCAATTGATGTCTATTTGCCACTAATTGGCCAATACTGCCATCAGTCAACAAAACCACACAAATTTACCGCTGAGATAAGAACACGTCAACAGTGGATAATAAGGACCCCGTATCATGAAACGATATCCAACAGTGAAACAACCGTGTCTACGAATGTTTATACTAGGTTATGTGTGTTCGCTTTCTAATGCAATATTTATGTTGCCTGGAGATGGAAATTATACATGTGGATAAACAAAAACTATACACAAAGAACTATGCTGCCAACACAGACGATGCATGAAATAATAGTAGTGAAGTGCTAATGGTGGAAGTGTTTTTAACAACTATTTTTTAACAGGTTTTTATTTCCTTCTTATTTAAAGACTATAAGAATACTTTTAACTAATAATATCCATGGTAACAATCATGGTGTAATTATGAATTTATTGTAGATAGCACACCAAGAAGTTTTTCATATTTTACTAAGAAGATGTCCCCAAAGATGATGATTTAATCATCGAAACATGTCGGACTTTGTAAATTGACATCTTAAAATAAATAAGCAACACTTCGTGTTGGAGTTGGTTACATATCTCTGTCATCACATACCAACACAGAATGGAAAATGTTAAAAATCATACAATTCTGTTCATTACCTTGCACATAAACATCAATTGCATGTATGTACACACTCACAGAGGATGTAGTTTCAGTGTCTAACAGGTCTTTTCATTTTCAGGCAGATGGGTGGTGTCAGGTAAATAAAATTTTCTCAAACGAAATATATGTGAAAGTTGCACAGCAGACACATGCATAAATCAACTTCTTCTTTGGAAGTTACTTTTCATCACCAGTTAAACGATCTATGATACATGGCTGTATTTGCTGCATATGAAAACCTTCCTTCTTCTAGGTTCTATGATTTTAAATTTATGCCCCTTGATCTTGATTTTTTTACAGTGCAGCACATATTTTCATATCACATTGAAACAGCACATAGGGGGAGGGGGGGACTGCCAGGCTGCAGCCCCCCCCCCCAAACCCTCAAAAACAAAATTAAAAAACACAGAATTTGTAAATATTATGATATCAAAAGTTTTACGTAATTTACCCTTCAGCCGAAATCAGCCGCTGAAATCGGCTGATGGCTAGTACATTAGAATTTTGAAAAATAAATAAATAAAATTAAAAAACAAGATGATAGGACACTGTGATTGAGTCATGGAACATGTAGTTATATTTGTATGTACATAAATGCAGTTGCAGACAGTGACATGCTGTACTTACAACATGATTTTTATACCACAATTTTGAAAATCAAACATAAATTATACACAGCCTCAGGGTAAGCACCCCCCTCCCCCCAAAGGAAAAATTCTGGGTGCACATTTGTTACATTATGTACGTACATTATCAGCCCAAGCACAGTTTCTCAAATTACATCAATTTTCCAAAACTCTTTGATGTTTACCAGTTTTTTAAATTATGCAAAGCACCAGAAATTGAGTAAGAGCTTAAAATGCAGTAACAAGAACAATCTTTAAAGCGTATTATTTACTGCTCCAAAGCTGCATGGTTGGCTAGAAATCTGCAACCAAATTACACACAATGACAACTTCTTGCTAATAAAAAGTTTTCAAATAACAACTTACGAGAATTCTAAAAATTATTTCAAATACTCTAACTAGCTCAATACAGCAAAGTCCTTCTTGAAAAGCCAGTAAGTCCTCAAGCACTGATGAAATTCCGACTTTATGAAACTTGATGCTTCAGTATTACAAACACAACAGCCTCCCACTGGGTTCCAACCTGAGCCACATGAAGCCAGTTCACACAATTCCATCCTATCCCATCCTATTTAAAATATTCTTCCAATGTAATGTATTCACAAAACTAAACAAAAACCAATAATATGAGTACAAAGTAGGCTGGGAGAGGGAGCAGGCACCCAGGTTAAACCACCATCACCTATGTTCATTCTATCCCTGACCCAAATGTAATCACTGACTGCAGGAATAAATTTACCATCCCTTACATTAAGCGGGCTTAATTACATCTATACCTGTCTAAGGTTAAGGCTGGGCACCATGTCAATGTCCATCACAAGAACAAACTCTGCTGAAGTTCCACGCCGGGCAACATTGCGCAGCAAGTTATTAGGAAAGTGTCTTTTTCCTGCATAATTGTTCTTTTGTTCATTAGCTTTAGGTACAAGAACCTGACATGGAGGAGAGGGATCTGGTGGTACAGTAAGAGAAGGACGTCCTCCTGCTGGAAGTGGAGACACTAGTTGGAATGAAACATTATGACGAACTGCTGAATAGCAGAGACGCAAGCTTGCAATTCTCCAGAGAGCTTCTGACAATTCATGATCTTCAGCAAATACTGCTACAGAGATGGGTCCCTGAAATATAACATGCATGCTATTCAATTAAGACTAAACAAATAAATCAATAGGCACATTCACAAAGTGATTCACCAAACATGTTGAGTATCAGTAAGGTCACATCACAGATCCTCCATAACTTACAAAAACCTGTCACATAACAGAGCCATAACCCTACCTGCCATCGTTGTACCATTCGTAAAATATGGTGCAAATGGTTAAATGAACATTGGGTGACTACAGCAATATCTGGGACAGTGCTGGGAAAGCGCGGTGGTAGCTGTCGACTCCCAGGAGCAAGATTTGGAACTACTTGATATTCTCCACTTGCATCTAACACCCTTCCTTGATGCAGTGATCGCACCAGTGATGCAAACGCTGCTTCAGCCTGCAAATCACATTAATATCTTTAAAAACATGGAGAATACGAACCCTAACTGGCCAGTAAGTTCTAGTTACCTCCTAACCTCATTCCCGGATGAAAATGGGCGATCATCTTCGTTTTCATGGTGATGATGTTTGGCTTCTAATCTGCTCAGCAATATCAGATGCACAACTTGCAACACTGCTACTACAGCAACTAATACCAGCACCAACTTCCCCCATAGGAAGTGCTGCATAGTTAGTTTGTGTCATGTCATACTGATTTCTGGTTGAAAATTATTAATTACACTCGGCAAAAAATCAGGTTTACTAACTATTTCATGAAAACGTAATACTGAAAACAGCTATAAAGCTTATAAATACCGTAAATAAGCTACTTCTGTCCAAAACACTCCCAGCATTCTAACTTGCCTGCTGTTCATTGGTGCTCCGATGGTGTTGCGCACATCGTGTCGTCGACGATTAAATGCTGTGTCGTGTATCAATGGGTTTGTCCTTACATTTCCGTTGCGGTACGCTGTAATACGCTGTGTCGCACCAGTGTGTTGCCCCCTCCCCCCCGCTGCCCAATAGGAACAAAATAGAAAATGGCAGCACTGCGAAAGTTTAATGTGGGACGCTGGACCATTAAAGACAACAATTGTGATTTTTTGACGTTACAAGTGATAATAGTAATATCTGACTGTGTTAATAGAAGGTAAACTAAATACGTTGTACTGATCTTATTTCATATTGCAATGAGTTGTGTTTTAATAAACAATGGCAGACGACCAAACATCCCAACAAACACGAGTTCTCCTCGTAAATGGACAAACTATTATTTTGCAAGGAGATGCGGGAGATAATTCTATAAACGAAATAAATGCCGATCTATTGCAACAGGCATTACGGGAAGTGTCAACTACAGCAGAAGATGCAGTCGAAGAAACCAGCGATGAATACAGTGCACCAATTTCGGAGACTGAAGATGCAAATGACAATTTAGTGGCAATATTTCAGGGGGACCAAGGTGAAACGCATACTATACAGTTGACAGTGGAACAGGCAGAAGCTTTAGGTTTGCATTTTTCTGTTGATGATGATGACAAAGTAATCCAACCTGATATATCTGAAGACGCAGCAGAAAATAACTTGTACATATCTGATGAATCAAATACGCAACTAGTGTACTCTGAAGAGGCAAAGCAGAACTCTGATGATGTTATGTTTGGAAATGAATTGGATTCAACCACGTCTTGTGCGGATATGGTACAAAGCAGCAGAAGTCTTGATAACAATAGACAGGTGTTGGAATCTGGGGAGGGAATGGGGGTACTATCATCATCTGTTAGCCCTCTCATCAGTGACCAAAATCAACCAATAACATTAATACCACAGTTTGTAGATGGCCAGATGACATACACAGTTGAAATTCAGGAAGATCAAAATGAAGGCACTGCCCTTCATAATAGGCAGTTTACAGATGTGGATAGTGAACTAAAAAGTGGATCTCCTGCAGTGAGTCGTCAACAAACAAATATAGGAGTTACATTAAGTAATATCACTAGCTTTGCCAGAACACCATTGCCATCAGTTAGTTGTATTTCGACAAGTTCTGCAATCCAAAATGTTCAATCTGTGCCCTTTCCTGCATCTTCTGTGCAACAGTCAGTGACCTTACCAATATCATCTGTGCAGCAATCAGTGTCCTTACCTGTAGCATCTGTGCACCGACCTGTGACTGAACCAATGTCATCAGTTCAACAGCCTGTGACAGTGCCGGTGTCATCTGTACAACAGACGGTATTGAGTAATTATCAGTGTTCTAGAACCAGTGGCTGTAACACATCAACAGACAAACAGACTAAGGTATCATATGTTATTCTACCTGGGAACAACACCAATACTAGTTCTTCTGTGACTACGAAGCTTAGCAGTACACCATTAGGAAGGCTTTCTTCATCATTTGTTTCCTCCAGTAGAAACCAATCACTTATTAATCCAAACAACTTGGTATCAACAACTTTAAAAACAGCTACCACACTTCCTGTGGTGCTTTCAACAACAAATTCAGGAGTTTCAACACAGGTTGTTGCTGGTACAAATTCTAGTCTTAAAGGAATCCCAATTGTGAGTCCAAATACAAATGTAATTTCATCAACAAGCATATTGGCACCTGCGGCAACAAGCACATCTGTAGCAGGTGGAATGATCAGAGTTGTGGCAGGAGGGACAGCTACTCGCACATTGCAACCTGTAGTAAACAATAATACTGATAAATACACCAGTATCCTTGCACCGTCGTCAGGGAGGCTGATAGCTACTACAAGTAACATTACAACGGCACCAAAAATTGTTTCTATCAATCCGTCTTCAGTCAGCAAGACTGCCACAACTGCAACGCCAGAAGTGTCGAACATGGTGTCAGCAGCTCTTACACGAATGCCTGTGCCAAACTTTAATTCAACAAAACCGCTGGGCTCAAGTGAAAATCCTATTCAGTTGGTGCAACATGGTCAGACATTTCACAGGTAATCAGATTTATAGTTTAACCCTTTTTATTTATTATTTGTAGGTTTCAGTCATTTGCTCTTAACCTTGCAGTTTCAATTTTACACAGAAAATCACCACAGTGTACATACAGATCAATTTTCAAGCATAGCATGCAGCAAAATATTAGAAGCATGTAGTGATCATTTCTGAATATATTACTCTCTCTCAAGGTTACTCAGCTGCTATAGAATCACTGAAGAGGAAATACAGGAAAGTATATCTTCAGCCTGGTATATTCTTCATATTGAGCTTCTTAAAAATTTTTCTGTTTACTCAAAATGTAATAGGTGTTCAGAGTATTGTATGCACTAGCTTTTATCAACATTGCTCATGCATATTTTCTTGGCCCCATGTGATTCTGATGAGTAGCACGTGCCACTTTACTTAAAGGTAATGACTGTATTTGAGATGGTACCAAATATAATTGTTTCAGGTAACTGCAGAATAATTTATTAAGTAATAGTGCTATTTAGTATATTTTTTCTTACAAATAGTAGTGAGTAGGTTAATATAAAAATTGGACACCTTAGTTTTGACATGGGCCAGGACAGTGTAGTTGGTATATCGACTCACTACAGGCTGGACGGTCCAGGGAAAGAATCCAGGTGGGGGCGAGATTTTCTGCATTCGTCCAGACCAGCCCTGGGGCCCACCCAGCCTCCTGTACAATGGGTACCAAGTCTTTCCTGGGGGTAAAGTGGCCGGGGCGTGAGGCTAGTCAGCCCACCCCCTTCTAGCACTGAGGCTAACGAAAGGGTAGAGCTAGCTATACCTCTACTCCCCCTTGGGCCATAGGGCTATAATAGGGTCCCCTTTACCTTTTTTAGTTTTGACACCAGTTGCTGGAAGTTCATTTGGAAAGTCTTAAGAAACTGAGATGCTTGAAGAGGAAATACACGAAGTGTTCAGCTGAAATAAGCTGTGTGACATTTGAGGTTTTCATGGTAGTGACTATGAGGAATACTGTTTTTGGGTTGGTACACACTGTAGTCTGGTAGAAATTTATCAACTTTTGGATGAACCTGCTGCCTCCATCTTTGGGGTAGAACAGGCAACATGAGTAACAATTATTGTAAGTATATAGGAAGAGGGTGGACCAGGGCAGGAGTATGAGCAAAGCAGTGAAAAGATGGGGGAAGAAAGGAGAGCAGAGAAACTCTGGGAGCCAACTAGGGCAATTTTGCAAGAGTGGAGTGAATGGGAGATGGGATGGCTGCTAGCGAACCAACAGGATGACAAGAAAGGGAGAGACCAGAATCTTAGGAAATTGTCTTGATCCTAACAAAGAAAATTTCTCTTCCACTGCCTGATTTAACTTGTTAATTATACTGTTTCTGTGGATTACAACTGCAATAAATCATGTACAGTAAGAAGTGGTGAACTTCTTTTAATGACAAGTTAGTAGCACATTGACAGTAAAGTGAGGGAGGTTACTGAGAGGTGCTGCTAGTAATTTGAAGCAAATGTTTTGTTGTAGATTTGGATCATAATTTAAAATGACATAATTAGTAACTGGATGAGAATCTGGTATAAATATTCTTCATGTTTGTTCTTGGTAACATACTCTGTTTGTAGTGTGCAGTCCTTGACCCAAGAACAGTTGCGGCAGATAGCAACAGTTCTGCAGCAGCAGCACCTAGAATCAGCTCCTCGAACCAAGAATGTAGTTTATGATGCAGAGACCAATACACGCATCATATACAGGTGAGTAACTTGTTGTGAAGGGCACATTATTGTTGAGTTTAAGATTGGTAATGTATGGAGCATCTAAAATAATTCCTTTTGCAATGTTTGTCACATTAATTCCTTGTAAAATACAATTTTTTCATGTGCTTGTGGAACGTTACGCTTCTGAATCATACTGGAAGGGATTTACAAAATGCTTGCAATAAAAGTTCACGTTTATGGCCACAAAAGAAGCATTTTGTAGGCATGAGTAAACATGTTTAAAACCTATCATAGGTTGTTTGCCCCACAGTATTGGATTGTTTGATTAAAATGTCAAAACGACATCTTGCAGTTTTGTGACAGTTGATTTATTTTGTGTTAAGTATCAGCACATCATAAAGTTGTACCAAATTGTCAGAGTCCTTGATTTTCATGCATTCTCTATTTAAAATTTTATAGAAAATGCATATATTTGTAGGGTTGTATATCCTGAGGACTTGGACTTGCGAGATCCCCGATCACCAGATAGTAAGGGGACAGGCTTGAATTCAGGTTTGGGTTCAGGCTCAAGTAGAGGTCGGGGACGAAGAGGACGCCCTCCAAAGTCAAATATGAGAGGAGGTCTGGGTAGGGGCTTGGATGGAAGTTCTGGACGCAGGGTGGGAGTAAATGCTGGCTCGGTTGATATGGACTTTGATGAGGATAGACTTATTCTTGACGATACAGCCAAGGTGAGTTACTTACTTTTGTATTCTACACAGATTGGTTGAGTGTCGTAAAGGCTTGAGGATTGATTAAATTGTAATTAACCAGATTAGTTTTACAGGTCTACTTAATTGACACAGAAAACACATATTGTGTTTCTCTTCTGACTGACTGGTAGACTTATTATGGTCTGTATGTAGCTGAATTACTTTAACATTTAATGCTCCCATTTTTTCTCTGGTATGTGATCATGCAGAACATTTGATCATTAATTGATCTGTGATGTCAGAATCTACACCACTATTCTGAATAATTTCATGTACATAGTTGATGATGAATGTTAGATAAAATTTTCTGTTAAGTTGATAATACAGTTAATTTCATCACTTTCCTTATGAATAGGTACAATAATAGATTTCTTCCTCTCCTGTGGCAACTCTTTAAAGAGTGGGTTGATGAAGTCAGATCTCAAAGTGTAATGTTACTTTTTTGAGTAGGGTGAACGGAAAAAGCAGCTGGCACGCACAAGATCTGGTCGTTTGTCTCGTCCACCCCGACATATGGTGAAGGATTATAAGAGACTGCATCACCTTGACTTTGCTGATGCTGATCTGGATGACTCAGATGGGGGTTATTCAGACTATCAAATGAGTGAGCATGAGGCTGAGGATCCACCAGAAAAGACTGACAGCAAGCAGCTGCTGCCAGGTTTGTATCAATGGCAGAGCTCATGCTCTGGATTTAATAGCTGGTTGTAGTGCCTGTTCATATCATTCAGTGATATTCCCTAAATATATGCCTGGCTCCTTCCCTCCTACACGAGACCATTTAAACTGACTTCCTTCCATGTGCCGGCAAACAGACCCAGTACATTAAAGATTGCCCCTGATATTATCCACATATCATAAAGGTGTTCAATAGGTGTGGAGTCCATCGTTGTGTTTAGTAAAAAATACTGTTACATCATCAGTATATGTGGTAGTGGCCAAGGTTAGAGTATGACCTCCTGGCACTTACATCACTTTAACACATCTTAAGAATCATCTTAAGAGTGAGTTATGTCATTTTTAACAAGAGTAGCCTGGATTAGGGATCCCCTTGTAATCTGCTGTATGGAAATGGATTGTCAGGCTTAGCAGTCTGTGTTCACCATTATACATCCTTTGCTAGAGGAAACAATATTCTGTTTCCTCTAGCAAAGGGTGTATAATGGTGAACACAGACTGGTCAGCCTGATTGTATGGGTATTCACTCATACCAAGGAATTACTTTTGTACTAAATACATACTTATGCCTTTTTTCTAAGGCATTTCATATTTGAATTAATTCGTAATGATGATACAACTGTATAGTATTCAGACTTTGGTTATGAAAAGAACTACATTTTGAGCTCCAAACTGATTCCAGACTCTTGTGGTTTAAGTACAGTGCATATTCCTGCAATGTAAAGTGCATTCACTTTGTTGCATTTTATCATGCTCAATCCACGCAGGCCTGGCAGTACCAAAACGCAAAATCTCGTCGCATTTCCGATGTCCAACATGTCAGAAGATATACCTTGGATACAGCCGAATGTCCCGACACTTTGAAATGTATCCAGATCATGGTAGTGTTGACCAACTGCAAATGCCAAATCAAACAAACAGCAGCAGTAGTAACAACAATAACAATGATGAAGATCAAATGCCTATCAGTTCAGGTGAGAGACATAAAAATCGGATACTAAAAGGCTTCTAAATTTGTAAAGACAAGGAAGTCATTGCACTTTAGATAGACAGACTTGTGCATACATGGAAGCCACTATTTCTAAGGGAAAACTGGCTCGGTGAGTCTGATATATGAACCAACTCCAACACCATGTACACCACATTTATTTCAATCTAAGATTTGAAACATAAAATTTCATTAGGCAGAGTCCAACGTGTTTCGATGGGCAGCCTATGATCATCAGGGACACAAGACATAACCAGGAAAAAGAAGGAAAACATTATAGCGGCTATCATAATTAAGTTCAAAATTACATCACTGTCGACACTGTGTTGATATACTGTCATGTTTCATACAAGACTTAAAAGTCTTGTATGAAACATGACAGTGTATTGATGTCTGTGGAATTGTTTTAACTAGTGCTTTTAAGTGTTCTCTGAGCCATCACCTCTTAGACTTTAATAACACAGTTTTAACCCTTTTATATGTCGACAGTGATGTAATTTTGAACTTAATTATGATAGCTGCTATAATGTTTTCCTTCTTTTTTCTGGTATGTCTTGTGTCCCTGATGATGGGCTGCCCATCGAAACATGTTGGACTCTGCCTAATGAAATTTTAACTTTCGTATCTTACATTGAAATATATCTGGTGTACATGGTGTTATAATTGGTTCATATATCAGACATTGAGTTACCAACATTGTATGGAAAATATTAAAATAGCTCAGTGAGGTTCTTTGTTATGTAATGTTAGGAAAATCTGTTGGGCGGTTAGCTGCACAGATGAAATTAACCCATTTGTGCATTAGTAGCCCATTGTCTGTTAAGGGGAATATATGTGGTTAAATCATGCTTGGTTGCTTAGATTGTCAACTGTTTTTCTGGCCTGACCTTACACCTCACAGAGAACACAGTATGTCTTGTATATAAAGACCTGCAACAGTGAGGTACAGTAAGAGGGCACAGATCATCATGTAAGGTGTCCGTTACTTTTGCCTGATAATAATGTGATGCAAATTTTAATAAATACCCACAATATGAACTTTCATGAAAGTCCATGTGGTGGGAGTCATCTTGCTTGTGTGCTTTGCAGATGTGCATAAAAATAAATATTATATGTACGTCTGTAAGTATGTGGCAAGCAGCCACCAGAGCACAGATACGGTTCTGAAATGCGTATATTATGTGCACATCAGAAAATGAACAATGTGCAACATAATTACAGCACAGTATCTGTCTTGCTATTTTGCAGAGCCTAATGAGACGGCCAAGGTTGGTACGGCTGTCACAACCAGTGGTCTGAATGGTATAGTTCGCACAGGCACAGGTAGACGTCGTGGGAAGAGAAGAGGTCCTTGGGCATACACAACCCCTGAAGCTCGTTCCCAAAGGCGAAAAGGCAAACTGCGAGAGGTTTGACATTGTTCCATGCTGTATAATTTTATAGCTGCTACTGTTCAAAGACCAAGAGATGATCCCTGCCAGGAATGCTGCAAACGTATATGTGCAAGATTATGTGGCAAATGACTAGTTGCTACTAACCATCCTGAAAGCATTTGCACAGTTCACTCGCTCACTACATACTACTGGAAATGCCTGATGTTTTCAGTCTATGTGTAGTAGTGCAACAGCCTGTCCCTCCCACCAAATAGCAGTACAGTAGTCTCTCCCACAGCCAGCATTCTCCTGCACTGCATCACATGTGCCAACCCCCATAGGGGTCATTTCATTATCTGTTGACTGTATGTCTCTACGATTTGTGCCCTCCATTATGTAGCATGTAACTTATGTATATTTGTTTGTTAGGCTGGAGTGTTTACATATAAAGCAACAAGTAAAATGTGGTACTTTTGGTTGTATCCAAAGAATGGTAAATTAAAATGTCTGACATCTGTATGGCAGTAAAAATATTGTCTTTGGTGATATTAGGCCTAGTTGCCCTGTAGCAGGATGAAACGCTTGCATCAATCTATTTCTGTTAGAAACAAACCAAGAACTTGTAATGAATGTCTGCCTGAGAGGTGGCAGGAGGAAAGCAGGAGGAGGCTGGACTTCTTCTAGCAACAAATGGAGGGATAGCACATACCTTGCCTATATTTTACTCTTTTTTTCTAAAAGGATTGTTACACAAGATCCTGTGAAATAAGACTGCCTGCAAATAGGAAAATAATTATGTAACCAAGAAACTAATTACCAGAGTCTGTAATATTCTGTTTATCAAAATATCACATTCACATTTTTTCTAAAATTTGTACATCAAAAATGAGATATATCATATAAGAGGATATGATTTTGTGCTGTGCATGGGAATATATGAAGGATGTTCAATAAATAAAGTTCCTTAGGTCATAAAAATTCAATGAGGAATTATTATAGCACTAAATATAGCTCATTTATGCCACTAAAGTATCATCATTTTTAAAGGTAATCCCCAAACACATTGATGCATTTGTCTTATCCTGGCACAAGTTCAAATATTCCATCAAGGCAGAAATTGGGCTCTTACATTTGTAACCATTCATGAACACCAATGTCCTCTTCCTCACTATTGTGAGGTCAATGAACCAAACAAGTGGTCATCTGACTAGGCAGGGTCAGGACTGCAGGGTGAATGGTCCAGAAGTTCCCACTGAAATGACAACAACTTGTGTCCAGTGTGTGCTGTGTGGGGGTGCATTGTCATGCTGTAGGATCAATCCTGGTGACATTTCCAGGCCTCTTCCTGCGAACAACTCTACACAGTCACTGCAATGTGTTGCATTTGGCGTTCATGTCAGTTTTTGTGCCCTGAGACATGAGTTTAATGTGGATGACTCCTGGTTATGCGTACCAGCCATATGGTTCTTGGTTATGCTATACACTGAAAACTATAAGAAGTCCCACTGATTGGTTTGTTGGCAAAAGGGTGGCTATTGCACTGGAAATAGAGGGCCTTACGACATTTTTTGACAGCGTTTCCATTGGGTTCATTGTAGTAATGGAAAATTTTCAGTAACTTGGCCACAAAAGCCTGGTATATTGGCATAGGGCATGCAAAAGAACAGACGATAGTTCATAAAACAAGCTATAGATGAGGCCACTACCCTTTATGTCTCCCAATAATATGTTTCACCTAATATCATGGCCTCTTTCAGAGAGACATGGTAGCTGTCTGTATGAGCTCTTCTCAGAACTGCTTGTTATTTGTAGTGTGAAGTGGTGTCAGTCCTAATGTGTTCATCAAGTAGATACATTTACCACTGTTTTTTCTTGAAATCAGTTTTGTCGTATTTATAAGCAGTTGCCATTCACAAATTGAAAACCTACAGGCAGTAACAGACCATATAAACCAAAATTGTTATGCTGTGCATACATTTACCAACTCATTTAAATCTTTCTACAGCAGAGAAGTATTCCATTGGTTTACATGTGTATAATTGTAATTACTTCCTAAATTACATTTCAATTAACTTGTTTGAATAAAGTTATATTCGTGTATTATCAGCTGTTTGAACAATGGGCTTATGGGTTTGAATCCCGTTCATGGGTTTATTCTGTTTTGTGTAGGTACAGGTGTTAGGTTGGGCTGATCCTCCCCTCCATGGAATCCTTTCACTCTATGAGATTAATAACAGCAGAAGTTAGGTATGAATTGGAACAAGTTAAAGGACCTAATTCTGATTTACAATTCATTAATTTTTGCTATAAAAGGTGAAATGAGAGTTTTTAATTGCCCCCTTGGATAAACACTCACAAATGTAAGCAGGTATTTTATATTTGAGAGCAGGAAGTCTGGGAAGTTTTACAGCTCTGCATGAAGCACATGTTATGACATTTGTTGGTGTGTTCAGGTATTGGCAACATGTGAGGCAAATGAACTGGCAGAGGTTGCAGGTCCCGCTGTGGCAGGTGTTCTCTCACTTTGGGACTTGCTGTTGCTACGAGTGGAGGCTGTTAGGGCAGAGGAGAGCTACGTTGTCACATTGTGTGATGAGCTGCAATCGCTGCTGGAGAAAGTGCAAGCTGTTGCTAGTGAGATCCTCAAACCGCTGGATGTCAAGGCTGAGAGCAAAGAACACCAGTTGGAGGTAAATTTGGTATACTGCCCAGAATATTATGTGCATTGACAAAACACTGACATTTAAAAAAACATGTCAGATTAAGCTGCAATTTAATGTCTGCACCAGTGTTGCAGCAGATGAAAAAATTCCATGGCATGACACATAACAGTAGGGGTAACTTTATCTTCACTTTTTAAAATTTCTGAATTTTGATTCCTTAAGACAAAATTTGTAAAATCAGTGCATGGTTAGTAGCAAATAACAAATTCCAAGAATGAATTCTGATTTATCTCTCTCCAGCTTCAGGATAAACTACTTTGTGCAACTCTTGGATTGGCCAGTGGGACATACCTTGTGGATGATCGTAAGTTGCAGCATTTCAGTAGGACCAAAGAACAACCTGTTGAACAAACTGTGAAACGCATGAGAATGAATGCACAGGACAGTGATCAAACAGAAAATGAAAATACAAAAGCTGGTAGTGTGACTGTGAATCATGATGTGAGGGAGGAGTGTACAGTAAAAAGTGGTGGTGGCAGTGGTGGTAATGGTGATACAGACAATGGCCGTGTTACCAAGGATAAAGAAACTGACTGTCCAGAGGTTCTTTCAGCTCTCACTTTAGTTGCCAAATCAACCTTAGGTCAAGGGCCTGAAAGGGACCAATCTCATGTCCTTGCTCGGACGTCAGGGGATGACAGTTCTAAAGTGGTAGGCGAAGTGACAAAGAGTGAAGTTTTCCTCTTGTCAGGTGAGAGCAATGACATGTGTGTAAAACTGACATCTGGAAGCGATGGACATGTGATAAGTTCCGGCAGAAGATTACACCAGTCAGACCATTCGTCAGAATTTCCTACCTCTGACCAGCAGACACAGGATCTTCAGACAGTAGATGACATCGTAAATGAGAGACTGAAGAATCTCACTGGTGGGACCAGTTTAGTGGACTTTTCAGTTGCAGCATCCATGAATGTAGTATCTACATCTTCAATTGATATCCCAAAACCGTCCATTGTCTCTTCACAAGATCTGATTGACAGGCTCGGCCAGTTCCGATCTCTGCGATTACCTAATGATATAACAAGTAATGCAGTGTCATCTTTTGATCCAGAAATGGCCTTGGCTGCAATGGGTGAAGGTGAGCCAGACTCTGTTAATGCATCAAATCAGCACTTCCCTCCTACATTACAGCAAATAGAAACTGTACCTAGTGACTCTGGTTCATCATTTGACCCAGAAGTTGCATTGGCTGGCATGGGTGAAGGTGAGCAGTCAACATCAGTACAGTCTCAGCATACCAGGTATCAACAAATTGAAAATGTGCCAAATGGATCAGCATTCACTCCAGAAGATGCTCTGGTAGCAATGAGAGAGGGAGAACATAGCACTGTTGCAGGTGCAACATGTCGGCAGTTTCAGAATACCCTTCCCCAGATTGGAGAAATTGCAAGGGATCCGAGGCCTCCATTTGATCCTGAAATAGCTTTGGCTGCAATGGGAGAAGGGGAGCAAGTCACAAATGGTGGATCAACAGAAAACCAATTTCAGTCTGACCTACCACAGATCAGTATGGATATGTCAGACAACAATGGAACATCATTTGATCCTGATGTAGCTCTGGCAGCAATGGGCGAGGGGAATAGATCACCAGCAAATGAGATGCAGAACCAGTTCTCCTCAGTAGGAAATGTGTCAGGTAACTCATATAGTTCGGGAATGGATCTAGGTGACATTGGTGACAGTGAAACTGACAAATCGGTTCCACAGTGTACAGAGAGTGTGACTAATGTTTCGGGGTTTGTTCCCGATATGGCTCTGGCTGCTATGGAGGAAGGACAAACCATGACAGCCAGTGAATCAACACACATTCCTTATCAGCCGCCCCTACCGCAGTCGAGTACGTCAAGTGAACCAGGTTCTTCATTCGATCCAGAAATGGCATTGGCTGTGATAACTGAAAGAGACTCTGTTCAGACATGCACATCCTCACAGAGGGCACATGCAGGTGTTCCCATTGTCAACTCTGGTGCTTTTCAGTTGCAGTGTGCACCTGATCTAGGACTAGCTGACACAAGTATGGATGTGAGTTTAGACGAATCAGGCCCGGAACTTGACTTTGAGGTTCTGAGTGAAGAATTCAACAGGAATACGAGACACAGATGATGCAACGAAAAGGCCAGTGGAGCCCAATGTTAATTCATGATACTGCATCTTTTTCGAGGCTGTGAGTTGGTCTCAGAGATGATATTACCTTTAGTACATCATTACAGCACATCAACTTTGTCCTATGAACAAAGAAAAGTTACCGGAATAGACACATTCTGGGCATATTGAGGTGTCTGTGAGGATAATGACAGCTGAGACAATGACGTGTAAATCCGGTAGTGCAAACAAAATGCCCAGTCATTGTGAAATGTTTGGTTTCATTCAGTGTTCTTCTTTTGACATTTTATTTGTGTGGACCTTGTGGAAAATGAAATTTTGTATATTCAGCACAGGAAAAATACTGCTTGCCCAACAAGTTGCATATTTCCTGTAACAGATATCCCTTTGTTCTGAAAAATCTCACGCGCGTGAGATAGTTTCTTCTTTGACAGTAAACTGATTTGTTTACTGTGTAAATAATATGGCATAACTGTATATATATATATATATATATAAATAATATAAAATCGTCTGGTTTGTAAAGTTTCAAGACTGTGATGCCCACTTTTGCTATCTTCATTGGTGACTGCATCATTGTTACAAATTACTTAAAATACATTGATATAGCTAATTTATGGACCTTGGTTTACATTAATACAGTCTAAATAACCACATTAACTAAAACCGAATACTATACTTTAATAGCAGGATGAAAAATAGAGGTTTTTCATAAGCATACAAAATGCACTGGATACAGATATTGAAAACTGCACACTCTTAACAAAACTCATAGAGGAATATGAATCGTAAAATCACACAGGATACTGAATGTTAATTATGATCTTACTTTTGCCAAATACTCTCCATGTAACCCCTGTCAATATGTCAAACAAGCAACTCTGCAGTATGTGGAACTATAGGATATATTTTCTGTAGCTGATAACTGCAAAGTCATTTGGAAATACTAGAATGTTCATTAACCCAACAGAGCTGAGTTTAATTTCCAACAGGTGCAGTGGGATGTATTTTTTGCTACCACGTCTTAGGGTGTTCCAGTGAATCATATATCATTTTGGGTGGGGGATCTTTCTCCAATTCAGACCTAGTAGAAGGAAGTTCATCATCATATAATGGCAAGGTCTCGAATATGTAATGCTTTATATCATTATCTGATGACATTTTTGGCATGTTAAAAATGAGAAGTTGCAAAAGCATGTCTGTTAGTGTCATTGTTGTCCGTCCTTTTGTCTGCATGTAGTGACTGTAAAACAGCTGAAATGATATACATGAAATTTTATATTCAGGAATGTTACTAAATTTGTTGGAACATGTCAGTTTTGGTGACTGTTGGACAGTAACAATGGACACTTTGTAGGAATACCTATGTGCCTTTTTGCACATAACTCTCTACGCATTTATTGGGGTGAAAAATGTTTTCAACAAAAGTTGTAGAAACATAGTTTGTGTCCAGTATACTTTTTTCATGTGTTACAATCTTGCAAAATAAATAAAATTGAGTGAACATGCCAGAAGTGTTGTGTATATTTTGTAATTTCTTATAATGGATTGGATTTCTTCAACACTATGTCAATTATTTTTGCCCAGTAAGAACTGAACTATGCAAATTATCTCACCATCAGTACATAACGTATTGTACTCATACATACATTTGAAATGTCCAGTCTTGATCTTGTCCATTATTCCTAATAAGGTTCTGTTGATTCTGTTTCTCTTCAGTTTCCTTTCCTGTCTATTCCCTAGATCAGCACATTGTATGAATGTTTTCATGTTTATCTTTCACTCTGTCTTTTAATATCTTAGCAGTGTCATCCATCATAGCATCCAACAAGACTGGTAAGAGGTTGCTTACTTATTACACTACTTGTTTGGAACTATCATGAGAATCTTAATTTTACTGTGTAACACAATAGATACAATCATGGTTGTTAGCTTCACTTGTTCTGTAAAGGTATTAAGGTACTCTGAATCAACTCAAACTTAACCAAATCTCTTCTGGTTTGATAGTGTCATATGCTTTTTCAAAATCTGTGCATAAAATGACTATAACTTTGCCACATTCCTAATACTTCCCAATTAACTGTGTCACTGTGAAAGTCAACTCTGTTACGGATCTTTCCCAAATGACACAGTGGACTGGTGGACAAACTTATTTATTTTGAAAATTAAGTAAATGCAAAAGAGAAAACTGCTGGAGAGACCAGTGCTGAATGTTAGTAGATTATAAAATAAATGATGCAATAGAGAGATCCAAGAACAATGCTAGGAAGTATATATTACAGTATTACTAGTTAAAAAGTCATAATGTGGACCCGTATAAGAGAACTGCAGGTGACAAAACAGCTGGCAAGGAGCTAAAAAGAGAAGACTGTGGGGAAGAGAGAAGGGACTTTAGACTTCGGCCTTCTGACCTATATACAACAGAAATGATGCCAGAAGGAAAAGGAAGACAAGGTAGATTTAGAAATATGCATCACCCTTTTCTAATCCAAATTTCCTGCCTGCCATAATATTGCAGATTTCATACCCCAACAATATTGGGACAGCTGTATAAATCAAGAGTTCCTGGTTATGTAATGGGCATAATCCTCTCTACATTCAATTCATCACTCACATCCACATATTTCCACTAGCATGTGAAGACAATAAAGTGAAGACAGTAATAAACAAGATGGGCAATGTATGTGTAACATAACATTGTGGCAAATTTGTGAAACCACAGTTGCTATGGAAATGCAACAATGGATTCCCTTTGTATTGCTGGTCTATGTGTAGCTGCCAACAATATAAAACCATTGAGTGTTACCATGGAAACACAAGAATGGGTTCCATTTGCAATGTTGTTGAGCTATAAAATATTTTGTACTGCTGCCAACAATGTAAACATACTTAGGTCTTCACGTAAAGTGCCTGACACTGTTGTTTGATTTTAACTAAAGCTGTAGTCCTTGACAGAGTTTCATATAAGTCCTCAATATCAAATTTCACAAAACTCTGTCCACTGGGAGCCGCACTGATCCATGTGGACAGACATGACGAAGCCAGTAGATGCTTTTTGCTACTTATGTGAATGCACCTAAAAACTGAAGGAAAGACCAATAAAACTGATATTACAGAATTTTATTTGTAGCTGTCATCTAGTATCCCAGAATTCAGAATACAAGTCCTTGCAGTAGATATGTTCCTTGAGTCTACCACTATTAGTAAAAGAATCGCTTACCAAATATTTTTTCCATGGGTGCTGGGAGCTGACAAATGAAGTGGTTGGTGCAATATGAGAAGTATTCCACACACATGGTTACAAAAACCTGGCAGCTTGTATGACAACTGATCTTCAGATGAGCAAACATTTAATAACTGGCATGTGTTTCTTATGGAACTGAAGGGTTCATTAAGAGTGTAAATTATGCAACTTCTCAACTGTCGTGCTACTTCATGTCCACAAGAACAACAAAAATCAAAATTGCAGTTACTGAATTCCTGTACATATTTTCTCCAGAAACCACTGACATACTCATAAAAGATACTCTATAGCTACATCTTGCCCATTTTTAAAGAGCATGCAGGTGGGGCTGTCTTGAAAAGCTAACAGTGCCTCAGCCAGTTAAGAAATTCCCTGCATTTTGTGGAATCTGAAGGTTCATTCTTGTGTCTACAAGATCCCACCACTTATCTCTGTACTGAACCAAAGTAATCCAGTCCACACCCATCCTATTTCTTCCAGATCCATTGTAATATTATCCTTTCATCTAAGGCTTGTCTTCCAAGTGGCTCTTTTCCTTCAGGTTTCCCTCACCAAACTCTGTATACATTTCTCCTGTTCCCCACATGTGCCACGTGCTCCACCTATCTCATTAATGTTGATTTGATCACACAAATAATATTTTGTGAGGAATATGTATCATGAAGCTCCTTACTACGCAATTTTCTTCAGTCTCCTGTTACTATCTCCCTTTTAGGGCCAAATATCTTCCTCAGCACCCCATTCTCGAACACTCTCAGTCTATGTTCTTCCCTTAACGTGAGAGACTAAATTTCACACCCATACAACACAACAGACACAGTTACTTCTGTATATTTTAATCTTTATGTTTTCAGATACCAAATGGGAAGACCAAAAATTGAGGACTGAATGGCAGCAAGCAAGCATTCCCTGAATTTAATCTGCTCTTAATTTATTAATGCATACAATTTTGATTTGTTAGTGTCATTTTCAAATACTCATGCTCTTGCACATTCTTAAAGAAATTGTTAGTCCTGTTTCTGTTCATGAGATATGAACATATACTTAGTTTTCTCAGCAAATGAGCTATAATTTCAAATTTTTCGACATCTGAAATCAGATGATAATGTTAAGCATTCCATTTTCTGTGACAAAATGACAGTAAAAATCTTGTCACCTGAATAATTTTCTTTTCAGTCTTGTGTTCTGTGATGAATCAATGTTTCAATGATTAGGAACTGTAAACTGACATATTATGAGGATGTGGGGCTTAACAAATTCTCACAATTCGAATGAGAACACAAGAGACAGTCTTAAAGTTCAATGTGCACTGTGTATTATCTGTGCAGACTGGCTCCACTCCTTTGCAATATGGACCATTATGGGTATGACATATATTTTGGAAATTGAGTTGATGTCACAAGTTTAACAGGGCCTTTATGACACATTCTTTCAACAGAATGATGCACTTCCCTGAAGATGGAAGTAACGTGTTCCTCAAAATGTTGTGTCAAACTACACAGTGTTACATACGAGAATAAAGGAAGCTTCAGACATATTGCACTTTAATTATGAAAAGTATTTAACATGCAAATAAGATGCAATTTCTTCTAAGAAAACAGAGATGATGTATCTCAAAAGTCACAAGAAAAACATGGGGTTAGTTGAGACCATGATATGATCTAAGACAAGGAAGACCACAGTCTAACTTCCTACGACCCTGAAAAGTTCAATTTTCGCAATATGGTTTGGTTGGCAGATTAAACTATGCAGAATGATTCATTCATGACAGGCAGTATGCAATTGCCATTCTGATATTTCATGAGAGTATGGAAATGGAATAGCGGCAGCAACCCCTCCTCAAGGCAAGGTTGGAGGGCTTATGTGGCTTCTGGATCGGAAGACAAATCCAACAGGCCAAACCACAGGTAGATGGACAGGAAATGTTCAGAAAAACACTGTTAGTGTTGGTAGTAATTAGGCAAAAGGAGGTATGGTTTGGAACAAAACGTATACAGACCTGATCACATCCAATTTTCCAGTGACTTGCTACTTTCACATTCAATACTTATACATGTAACCAGCCATAATGGTGAAACTAAAATCACATAACTACATGCTCTTTAACGATTACATTAGATGTTCCTGTTATGGTTTTTATTTAAAATGTTATTTTAAATTTTGAAACAAAAGGCGCACATAACCAAGACCACTACTGTGGTGATGTTTCTGAAGACCAGGGCAAAGATTTGAGGTTTGGGCCTGTCCAATACAATGGGCCTGCACCTCACGCCCTCACGCCTCATCACATCTAGCATCAACCCTAAACACACCGAAGTGCTCACGTCTCTTATCAATCATATCAATTCCAAAAATCTCTTTTCCTTATTTTACAAAAGTCATAACTAGCCTACTCAGTAACAGAAATATATTATATAATACAGTATTATTACGTACATGATGCAGGTAAAAAGTGACATGCATAGGGCTTTCGGTATTTAAGAATCATACATACATTCCTTGGATCCATAAGTGTGTCACATAAGACAACAGGATGTGGAAGAAGTCACAAATACACAAATATACACAACTTTACAGTGTCAAATACCATAAACATTTTACAAAACAGTATTACAAAATCGAGAGATATGAAACAAATAACAAGGCAACTTCTGCAGCCTTAGGCGCCAAACTTTCACACTGATTTGTGTAAACTTATCCGGCTTTCTCTTCTGGGTTCATCCTAAAAGCCGGGAAATGTTTCCCCTACCATAGGCCTACGGGTTCAGAACTAAATCCAATCCAAACTAGTTCCCTCATTACTACCTTACCTCAAATGTAACAATTATAACCCTTATTAACGTAGTTTCTTGTAATGCACACTAATATATTTACATAAAAATAATAATGTACATAGAACATATAATGTCCTTGTCTTCAACGCTTATTATTGTTATAATTCGAG
This sequence comes from Coptotermes formosanus, assembly GCA_013340265.1. Taxonomy (NCBI): domain Eukaryota; kingdom Metazoa; phylum Arthropoda; class Insecta; order Blattodea; family Rhinotermitidae; genus Coptotermes; species Coptotermes formosanus. The sequence goes on from BLKM01000844.1 coordinate 83,672, forward strand.
TGACTTACTCTCGATAATACACGGACGCTGCCAAAACAATGTTTTTAGATTCAAACACATAGCATACCCCATTTGACATGCAGCTGATTATTGCTACACAGTAAGGCATGTCGCACACTTACGCTACCACATTACGTATATTCATATCTGTAATGTTGGTACTGTAAATTATAGCACTTCTCTTGTCGGGAAGTAAAGCATGGATGCTGAAAAGCGGTATATGACTAGGGCGCGGCAAGTTAAAAGGCTATTTCACTGTTTAGTGCATGCTGAAAATGTCTTCAGTCCTCTGGTCTTAAACGGGTCGCAGATCAGTGTGCTTGTCGTGAGGTACACTATGCCAGTACTTTCTTACGGTGCTTCTAATGTTGAACTAAATTACATAATTTGTACAGGGGAAAGGCTTATCATCGATTTTTTTTGTAGCCGACAGCGGTATGCCCCTAGACAGCAGGGAGAGATAACAAAATACCACGGATTACCAACATACAAACGAAATCTGTTTAGTATGTTGTCCATCAAAACTGCTAGTCATTGTTAAAATGCTGTTTTTACTGACGTCTGTGTAGGAGAGTAGTTGTATATAAGTTTGTCTGCAGTCAAGATGGAAGATTACACATCGGATAGCAGTGATAGTGATAGCCTGCACCGAACAATTGATTACTCGTATTTAATGCTGGATACAAACACACTTTATCACAGTATTGAGTGTTTTGCAGACAAGGATAAGAAACAGTTTGAAAATGTGGATACGTTATTATTATATCACAACATGATTAATACACTGCCATTAAATATGAATAAATTTAGGAACTTAAAGGTCCTAGACGTCAGTTCCAACGGATTGTTACAGTTGCCGGAGATACTAACGGAATGCCCTCTCACATCGCTCATTGCTAAGAATAACAATTTGGACTGTGATTCTTTTCCAAAATCCTTTGGTTCCTTCATTACTCTCAAAGAACTCAATGTTAGTGGTAACAATCTCACCTCCCTTCCTGAGCAAATACTTGAAGTTACAAGTTTGAAATATCTGTATATTGGTGGCAATCAGATACGGGAACTCCCCACAGACATTTGGAAACTAAATGGGTAAAGATTATTTCTCAGTTAATGGTTTAGTTTATTTGAATTTTTAAGCAGCCTTCAATGTTGTTTAATTTTTGCAGGCTTCAGGTTTTATACATTGGTGGGAACAAACTTGTAGATGTACCAGATTCTGTTGGAAAGCTGAACCAGTTGCAAGCTCTCAATCTAAGTGACAACATGCTGGAAAGGCTTCCAGCTGCAATTGCAAATCTCAAGAATCTCAAGTCACTTTTACTTCACAAAAACAGGCTTCGTACTCTTCCAACAGAAATAATTGCTTTGAAGTGTTTAACAGAGGTTTGTATTGTGTCTGTATTAGCAGGGGTTCTTATAGTTTCTGTATTAGCAGGAATGACAGAATTTTCCAGGCATAGCTTAATTGGAAGTATTTTATTGTATGTGCAATTTATGTGTGAGCTAAGCAGCACAGAACAGATGGGCAGCTTTATGTATTGATCTTACAGCACGCATTTATAGGCACATACCACAGCTGTATCATACCTTACGGCACCCTTCTGCACTGGGGTGGCAGGTGTTCTGATGATTTGTGATCACTAATTTTCCACGCAAAAGTGTGTTGTAACTTCTGGAAAATACAATGTGCTGATCCTCACCCCATCAGAAAAAAAAACTGCATTGCCAGATTCCTCATTCATAAACGGAAGCTTAATAATTCATGTTCTTTATTTTGTAGAGCTGTAGTTATAGGAAATGTGCTTAGCATGAGCTGAACCTCATGAAACACTGTGAAGTCATGTGGTGCAGCGGTGTCTTCATGTTCTAATCAAGCACTAATATCATGTAATTTTGCTAATGGTGAAAACATATCTCCAACATAACCGAGTCATTCACGCATATCACTTCTGAGCGTGTAAACAATTACATGACTGACTTAACTAGGAAAGGGTAGTCCAACTGGACAAACAAGGCCTACTGGACACATAGAAATCAAGTGCTAACTATAAGTTAAGTGATAATGGCACAGCCACATCTGTTCCCTATTGCCCCTATTTTATAATTCTGCGTATATTGATATACGTAGCGTGGCAAGTGTTTTACTGTAATCATAGAACCAGCCATTAGAGTAAAGGGCATCATTTAATTTGGAGGGTGAGAAATATGGTGTGGTAAAAGTGTAGGATTACGTTATGTAGTCTTAGTAGCCTAAAAATGCACTGAAAGAAATGTCATTGTAAATATCAGGTTCTGCAGACGATCCTTCGATTCACAAAGGGCACTATTTCCTTCTGCCCTCCTCCATGTCACAGTATGCAGTGACAGAAGATATACACTCAACGTAAATTGTATTTTCAGAGTCTTAAGCAGAAGCATTTCTCAGTCTGAAACAGTCAGATATGACAAATTAGTGGTGGTTCTCATGGGAATAGGGATAACAACCTGTCTCTGTAAAAATTGTTACAAATTGTAACACAACTGATCAAACAAAACAAATAGATGGTTCTGTTTACAACTGCTGTACTGTAAATAACCGAGTCATGCAGAAAGTAAAGCATAATGCACCCAAACCCGGTTATAACGACATCTCACCTACAGCGCAGCTATTGTGGTACCAGTTAATTCGTCACTGTTAACTATAACATTATACTTCTCGGTTGTAACGACACAAAATATTCAGTCCCTTTCATAATGATGTAACCGAGTTCAACTGTGCATTATGCCTGTAAGACAGAATTAAATATTTTGGAAAGGATGATACCCTATTAGAACAAGAGTCCACAGAAAGACTGTGGAAGAATAAAACAATTCTACCACTGTAATGGATATTGTCAGTGGAGATACAACAGACCCACAATATAGAGGCAGCATACTCCATGGAAATGTGGAGGAGGGTTTACCAGTTGACACAGTAACATCCCAGAAGATGTGAACCTTAATCTGCAACAGTGACACCTACTGATTGCAGACTGTGCTTATAATTGTAATTATAACAACTGTATGGGCATTCTACAGTTTATCCATACTTACAGGATACAGTCAATAGCATAAAATTTAAAGAGGGGAAAAAATAACAGAATTACATGAAATTGCAGCTCTCACTTTTGAAAAGTACTGCGGGAAACTTCATCAAGCCACAGTAAGATGCTTCTCTTGTTTCAAGGTTCAGTTTTGTATTACACTGCAAGATAAAAAAAGGTGCTCTTTCATGCTGCCATAAATGTAAACTTATTGTACAGTAAATGATGGCACAGTGAATACAGAGGTGCACTTTTTTTTATGTGCATTAAAGCTGCTGTTAAAATACTTTTATTCAAAAGGTGGAAGATAGAATTACACATATTTATTTAGATACAAATAGAACATTAATACATTTGGAATTTGGGAATTCCTCATCTAATTTGGGAACCCCATCGGCTGTTACTATTACAGTATGTACCTGCATCTAAACCTTTCAATCATGCCTGATTTGAAGTTCTATACAGCCATAACACTTTACTGTACTGTACTCGATCTGATAACCAGTGATTTCAAGGCAAATTAGTTTTTGTAGAATTCTCGACAGTCACCTGAAAGGCCAAGCCGATCCAGATAACCAGCGTCTGGATAATTGGAGTTACACTGTACTTTATCCTATACTTTAAAATGTATCTATAAAATGCAAAGCATAAAGCCATACTGAAGTCAGTAAATTCAATATGGCATCTTCTTAAATATTCATATGTCAAATAGGATTTCAAGTAAACTGCAGTTTCAGTGAACATATTTACGTGGGGTATATAAAATGCTGGAATCTTTACATTAGTGGATAAAATGAAATAAAAGGTTTGACCAGAAATTTGAAACATTTGAGAACAAACTGCTATATATATCTGAATGATATCATTCACATTAGCCCTTATGATGAATCAATCTTTGAAACAGGCAGAATGTCTATGTGAAGATGGCATATTGCACAGTATCAGTGTACAGACATTTAGGAATGTTTATCCAGAAAATGCCATTCACTGTTGTTTGGTTGACTGAATATAGGTATAAGATTATTTTTGAAAATAACACATGACTTCGAAAGAGTGGTCCATCTATTAGGCAACAAAACTGTGGTAACACGTATAGTTTCACCTGCATGTATGAACACAATTATTTTCAGTTTGGCTACAGTGTTGAAGATTGATCTTGCAGAACTCATAATGGCTGAAGCCTGTTTACCTTCCAGCTAAGTTTACGTGACAATCCTCTGGTGGTGCGCTTTGTAAGCAACATGACACTCAATCCTCCAAGTCTTCTAGAACATGCTGGGAGAGCAATCAAGATTCACAGGATACCCTATGGAGCTCCAGACCTGCCGACAAGTCTTGTTGAATATTTAAATAGTGCCCATCACTGCGTCAACCCTAAGTGCAAAGGTAGTGGACATGCTATGTAGCAGCTATTTAGATGATACTGTCTTATGCATTATCATTATCTAACTATATAGCTATACAGTAACTTGCGTAAAAATAAAGTATTGTAATGTTACCTTTATTAAAATATTATGGAAGTCAGTTTCTGGTAGAAAGTTGTTTGCCGCACTATCTTGAAATAACCAGCCCTGTTGAAAGAAGAGAACTGTTATTCAGACGATTCACAGTACCATGATAAGTAAAAACGTGGGTTTATACAACATTTAAAAGTAGTCCTTTGGCTTGAAATATGTCTCTTCTCTCTTGAAGGTGTATTCTTTGACAACCGAGTGGAGCATATAAAATTTGTGGACTTCTGTGGAAAGTATCGCATTCCTCTCCTGCAGTATCTGTGTTCATCCAAATGTATTGAAGATGATTCCAACAGCCATATTGATGAATCAGGAGCTTGTGGCTATGCAAACAGCAATATGATGAAGAAAGTTCTTCTTGGTTAGAACTTCATCTTCTGTAACTGTCTTGTATTGACATTCACTCAATTGACTGTGTTCATATTTCAGGAAAAGTTCCTACATTTATATAACATTGTTCTAATTACAGTGGCTACAAAATATTGGAAACAACAACAATAAAAGCTATGCATAAATTCATACTCATGTACTTTCTATTTGCAGAGTTAACAGAAGTCCAGAATAAGAACCTCTAAAACACTGGGGAAATTAAAAATTCATATTTATATTTAATATGGAGAAAAATGGCATATTTATGTGAATATAAGACACCCGCCCTTATAAATCCTCAGTTCTTAGGCAAATAACAACTCACATTTCTCATGTATTTATGTCATATGTTCTGGAATTAAATAATCAGAATAGTATTATTATAATAAAAGTAACAAACACATTACTGAGTTGACTAGCAGCTGCCATTACTTTCATCAATGGAAGGAGAATATTTTTCACAACCTCCTTCCACAAGGACATGATTTTCTGTTCCATTCACATCCTTACACCACTTCTTAAACCCGCTAATAACAGATTATTCTGGGGACATGGCTCCCCAGGCAGTGCTTCAGATGTTCTTCTTAAGTGTCCCACTGGCGTTGGAGGACACTTCCTAAATAACAACCATTCCCCATACAGGTGACAGCCAGTCTTCAAATGGTTTGTTACCACATCAAGAACCTGTAACTGAGAGGGCATCCTCTTGGTATGCATCAGATCTGTGTTTAGATTAGAAGTCCAAGAGTTCTCACTTTCTGTGTTAAATAACCCCTTCTCATTACATTTAAATATAATTCAAGTATGAAGTTTTTAATTTTAATGTCAAACATCCCAGTTGGTGTGCAGATACAGAAGTATATATTTATATGTACTTATTAATCAGCCAATCACAACCAACACTTCACTTTATTAAAACATGCACAGGCAACCAGGTTTCGGCTCAAGGAGCCATCATCAGGCCTTACAGAAACAAGTTAAAAACTCTGTACGTTTTTAAGGGGAAGAGCTCCCTCTTTTACAATGGTGAAAGTAATAGTATATATAAAATGTATACCTTGTGTAAATATGTTACCTAAAAAGTGAAATTAACAAGTAAGAATAAAAGATATAACATAAAATGTAAAAGTATGGAATAAGTCGAACTGTAAAGCTATAATGGGGTTAGCAGTGATGATGATAATATAGCATCAGTCTTTCAGTATGTCAGCCAGAAATGAAAGCATTTCATTTATTCACTGGTTTTCATTCCCTGTTCTTTTGACAAGTGCTGATATTGATTCTTCTGCATCAATTATAGTGTTCAATTAAATCTTTTTAGGCTGACAGCTGCATCATGTGGGTCAAGCACATCAACACTTTAGGGACTGAACCTGGCTTCATTACCAGGATTCAGGTACGATCTAACGCCCCTGATGATGAAGACAGAGTCAGATTCTGAAACACTGGAATGCTTGAACCATCTGACATAGTTGTCAGCCCTGAGCTGTGAAAGCTTTAAAACATATAATTGTGATGGTTTGCATACAAAAAGACTGGGGTTTCATCTGCATTGCCCATTTGTCCTAAGGCCTAACTGCATTTGTGGTGCAGTTTAATTGTATGGCACAGGTATGCTATTGACATTTCAAGGTAGTCTATGCACTAATGTAGTTCTCAAACGTAGAATCCTTTACAATACATAAATCTTATTGTCCAATCATTATTGGATTTGAAATTCTGCCATGCAATCTTCAGGGATGTAGCAACTTCCACTGCATCATATTTTTGTGTATGGTAATGGAAAGGCCATTTTTGTGTTTCTCTTGTACAAACTCCACAACATTTTTGTCAGTGACAATGAAATTCCTTTGCTTGGAACCACAAAAACCTTTTCAGGTTGAATTTACTTCCTTTAAAAATGGTCATCTTCATTTTCTAGTGTTATATATTGTGTTCTATGACAGCATTTGGGCAGTTGTTGGTTTCTTCTGCATATTTTCCTTTATTTCTTCTTTCCTTTCAACATGATCAACTATGATTTTTACAGAATACTTTAGCAGCTTGTGCCTTCAATAATCTCACGTGAAATGAACTGTTGGCAGACCATGATTAAATCAGAGGCATAAAATAATACATGTAACTATCATAGCAGCTGTAAAATTTTCTTTGTCCATCTAGCCATGGCAGATACAACACTCACCATACTCACAGAATGTGTGTAACTTTGTGTACAGAGTTATAAGGTGACCCCCCACTTTTCAGATGATGAATTTGGAAAAAAAAGTGTCTTATATGCAGATAAATATGGTATTTCAAATCAGAAACAGAGAATTTGTATGTGATCACAAATCAATACATTAATGTATATTCAGTTGAGTGTTTGAAGTACAGTGTATGCTTTTATCAGCATCTGCAGACATTTCAGCAATGGCTGTTGCATAATAATGGTTATTCACTGCACACATTTGAGAAATATAAGAAATGTTTGTCTCCTGAGTGATCAGATTCAGAGAAATGAAAACTGTGTGCAGTTGTATAATGTGAAAGTACTAAATGATTGTATGTTTTAAGAGAGGAATAGAAATAATTTCTCTTGAACTTGCAAATACAAATCGGCATTACTTAGTTAAATTTCCTTTTCACATATTTTTATTTTTCTGAAAAGCAACTTTTGTTTACTTCATACAGTGTTTGGTATGTGGCAAGGCGGTGTCTGTGCATACTCTTTTTAAATAAATTTGTGACTCTCGAGAGCAAATTTTGCTTCCAACTTTAAAATTTATCCCCCCACCACCAATATGACAACTGCTACACGATACCTGACAAACAATGATCTGGAACTCTAGGACCTGTTGAACAGTTCTTACTAATTCCAAAACAGAGTCTAAATACATGAGAGTGCACCCACTATTATCTCAATAGGCATATCACTTAGCCTATAAACATTTTTTTCTTTACAGCACGTCAATATAGAAACATTGCTTGGCATATGTCCTCAGTTAAAAGCATCTGCATGTTTGAGTTCTGGATAGATTACAAATCTGTACTTTTCTCTTTTATTAGCATAAGCATTTTTTTAGATCGTATTAGCAATAGGCAACTTTCTGACAGACACAAATATCAACTGACACAAAGTCACCGTTTCATCCAACAACTACAGTTCCATTCCTGTACCTTGACACTTGGAAGGTTATTAAGAAATGCAGGAGGGGTGGGGTAGGTATTCGCCTGGCCAGTGCATATGACTCAGCAAATACCATGAGTTCAAAAACACTTCATCACTTGCATTAGAGTGACTATGCCGGCTCCTAATTTTGTAGAGGCCACTTTATTTTGGACTGGTACTGTACACTGACATCTGCTGCCATAAAGCAGCTACTGTCTTCATACCATGCCCCTCCCTCTCTTTTTGTCTTTCCCCACTTCCTCACCCCGCAAGTTTCAAGATACAGGAACTGGACTGTATGCCATTTTCAATGTATTTAAATATATATGAAGGAAAATAATAATGATAACAGTTCAAGTGGCAGATTATTTACAGCAATAAAAGCTCTCAGAGACAAATATAAGATGGCATCTTGCTACGTGCATGATAACCCTCCATGTTGTGCAAAGCAAAGCACAGAAGATCTTTCTCATCATATATCACCTCTTACAGGATCGTTTTAGATATATTCATACTTTTATGTTATCTTTATTTATGTGTAAACCAGCCATAGCTACTTTGTTTATTATGTCAACGTACACATAACCGCCACAAATATCTATTCAACTATAAAAAATGGTGCCCCCATTTATCATATTTGTTTAAACTTTGTACAAAAATGCACGTGTCCACAAGTATTATTTATTATTAATTACAATATGTTTCTGTTTAGTTTAACAATGACATAGATCATTCAGGACACACACTGCCATCTTTCCAAAACTAGTAATACACACTTAACAGTTTTCTTTTATTATTATTTTGACGACAGCATGCACATTAGAAACAGATCCTCCTAAGTCAGTCAGGTTTAATAAGCTGCTGAAATTAAACAGCAACACATTTGTAACTCCCATGCCCTTATTTTATATCATCCATACACACAGTACACACACAATTACAAATACAGGATTGTTTGCATTCAGTTATCTTCAGTTATGACATTTTTGGAGATGAAAGTGCAGCAAAAGCTAATTTCAAAGGCCTGATATGTGAAAACCTACTTTATATTATTCCAGTTCTCATACTGACTGGATTATCGATTCTATATTTATATATATAAATATTTACTTATAATCTTTCCTGAGGTGCTAATACGCACTCTATAACAGTTACAACTAGTCTTCCTTAGTTTTTTTGCACTGAGGAAATTTCTCGTTTCGGAAAAGATAAAAAATGAAGCTACAACTCTTTATGCATAATGAAATCTAAGTCTTATTATAATGCAGCACTAGGCATGTCAAATTGTACATACAATATGAATTCTCCCATCTTTTTATAAATTATTATGAAGGTGCTCACAACATTTTATATGCATTACAAATGTGCAATTATTTCTTGGAACGCTTACTTGCTATGATTTTTCACACTTTTTATGCACTACAGGTGAATATCAATGGGCAAACTGTTCATATAAATGGTTCACAATTTCCGGATAAATGAATCAGGAGTCCTGGCAGCAGAAATTATGCACATATTAATGGCTGACTAGGGTCTAAAAATATTCAATAATCCATTCTGTGTTTATAAGTGTTCCTAAATGCCACTGCACATTCACTACTTCACTCTGATCTCAGTTTGGACATGGGCATTCCATTATAGTAATACAGTACATACTACATAAAATGACTTCGCAGGGAAAAAGAACCTGTCTACTTTCTTACAACATACTACCATTTCTGCTTCAGACCAATCGTCCTGAGGCAGAATTCAACAATTACACTTGCTAATGTCCTCTCCTCATTCAAGTACTTAACAAAACAAAAACTAGTTGCTCAAAGTCTCTTATTTAAAATGTTAACAAACAGTATACATGTCAACAGATTCAAGTAGCAAGAATGACAATAACTTTACCTTAAGTGGTACGCAGGGAAAACCTTTGAAATGTACAACAGACTCGAGCTCCATAATGTTGTAAAACATATATTTGGGAGACAGACTGGAGTGCAGTAAGGAGAATAACAATCTTGACTACCGCCCCTTTGTAACTTTGTTCTCTCTTCAGGAACAAACACTGCAAAGCAACAAACTTCACAGAAGACCCAGCTGTCCACAGTACATGTTAGGACCTGTTTTCAAGGCAATAGGAACAATTAACAGAAAGTGTCACTTGAACAGCTGCAGTATGGAAACTGTTGGAACAGAAGATCACTGCTACACCATACGCAGTATATGGCAAATGGGCTAACCAACAGTCTTTTTTTGTCAGCAAATACTGTTATACATAAAATGTTTTAACATAAATACACTCAACACTACAAGAAAACTGTTACGTTGTACTGCACAGAGCTGTAACTTGGGGCACAGTTCTTGTGCAGCCAAGCCACCTGCTAAGTTAAATAGAGGTATTTACATCTTTCATACAGCCAACACACACCAGCTGGTACAGTCATGCAAATAAAGTTCAACATTTATAAAAAATATCTGACTTGAGAAAAATGGGTTGTTTTGAACTAGTATGAAAATGCCGCCATCTTTATTTTGTTCTGAAACAGAGAAGACACACATACACACACACACAAAAACTAGTCCACTACCACTTTTGAAGCACTAGCTGTTCAGGAGATGAAAGCAGAATATGCATTTCAAAACTAACAAATGTAACCCCACCTATAATCATATTCCACTGTGGATGGAAGTGATATTGCTTCAACAGATGGCGTGATTTCCCCCGCACGTATGACAAATTATTTTCTTCCAGCCATCAGTGACTGAAAATGATCCCAGAGATACCAGTGGCAAATGGGCCTTATGTAGTACCTCACGTCAGAATGACAATGTGATGCTCACACATTACTTTCATGATTTCTGATGACAAGTTCCAACTGCATTCCTATTCCAACAATTCCATTTCTAGACCCAACATTTCTGGCTCCTGAAGTGACCAAACTGCTGTTAATATGCCATGCTCACAGTATGCAATCCACTGCTGCAAGTATTGACCAAATCTCGAGTTCATACGACCAAATAATTCCGATAAATCACCTCAAAACAAATGGCAAGGTGCATCATCCACAACCTGCATTAGGGAATTGTTACTACAGAGCATAAACTCATATATGCTGATAAATTTTATTTAGAAACAAAAGGAAATAAAGTCAATCTGTTTCCATGATATAGATTCTTTAACAGAGTGTTCAAACGATTCAAGATGTACAAAAGTTACCAAGATTTGTAATGTAGGTCTCTCTTCAATACATATATATACACAACACTCATGAAAAGTTAGAGGATATTTCAACTGTCCTTCCCAGAAATATGGAGAATCACAGAGACAGTAGGCAGCATTATAACCTACTCATGAGCAGATCCATCCCTGCTCCTACAAGCAATCATTAATACCCATTAACTTTTCACAAGTTTTGGAAGTGACCAGATTTGGAATTAGTTCCAATGGTTCACTCATGAGTAGATCCTTCCAGCATGCCATACAAGGAAATTCACTTTCTGACACAGAGTAAGGACAAAAACCGGATTTAACTGTTCAACATTTGGCAGACTGAATGCTTTCCTCTCATAAAGAACAAAAGGATGATAAAAGATTCAAAATTGTCAATGATACACTGTTATGTGTAATGTACACACCTACACCCTATTCATAATAGTGTTTCTCTTTTATTTCATCAACTGCCGTGAAAAGCTAAATTATTACATCACTGCATTAAAGTTTATACATGTAGAAACAAGAAAAAAACAAAAAGTCTTAGTAACTACAAAAGCACTGAAGTGAGGTGTTTCATTTCTGTTTTGACTACGTCATAGTTTTACTGTTGCTAGTTTTTATTTCTACAGCACGGAGAAACACATGTTGCTGGAAATTTCAATTCATCTATAGAACAATGTCAATAAGGTCCTTTCCTTTAGTAGTTTACAAGACTGGCAGTCTCTAGAATTAAGAAAGTAGAATAAATGGCAGGTTATTCCATCACAATCTTCATTCTCACTCCCTTCCCCAGCAAATGAACAGTCGCACATTGTCTATCTCCTCTACAAGCTAACACTGTTTGAAAATAAAATATAAATGGTCCTGACAAATTGGGAGCTGTTACATATTGCACAACAGCCAAGCAAATTGTTTATTTTTACGAAAGCACCAATCTTTCTTTTTAAAATGTGATCCACCCATCATACAGCTACTAAAGCTAAAATTCAGTGAATCCAATAAAATATGGGTCTTATAAATGAAACCACCATACCTGACCTTTCATTTTCTGAAATTGTCAGTATGTAAAAGGATGTACAATTTTAAAATACAGTTAAAATGAACAATTTCAACAACCCTTTATCCCCCATCTAAATCATTTTACAATACAAAAGCAATCCTTCCCAAATACTCCTCTTTTGCTTGAAAAGCCAAAATAACACGTTCCACTTATAAGAAAATGAGGAACAGGATTTCGTAACATTTTTTTAAACATTTACACAAGCTGCACATTTAATTATTATTCAGCCCATCTCATACCAGTCTGCTCATTTACTAATTACAATAGTTGGCAGCTTTAGCATTCAAGGATGCAAAGAAACAGCTGATGGATCATTTTGGGGGGGGGGGGGGACTATTTATACACTGTTAAATAATTTATAACTGCAATATATACGTACAAAGATGGAACCAGATTTAAGCTGTACATTTCATTTACTGTAGATAATGTTTGTTTCTTTTTATTACAGAGCAAATGTATTACATCCTGAACAAGTTCCATCATATTGAGGGACTGCACCAAGTTTGATTTCTTAGAGTTTCCCTTTTATTTGGATAAATGTTAAATAGAAAGCTGTCACACATTTTCATTCAAAATCCAAATGTGGAAAGCGCCCATTTTTTTACTGTTTATTTGATTCAGGCTGTGACAGATGTAACAGAGAACTGATGAACCCAAATCGTCCACATTTATATCCCACTTTAACCTCTGTGTTCTCTTGAACATAACGTACCTGATATTCAGTTTTCTCTGAGTTCCTTTCCTCTATGACTTATATCACGTAAGAAAAGAATGGCATGGCATCCAACACTGAATCTTCAACATTTTCAATATCATCATTCGCATGTTGCTCTAATGTGCATCTACAGAATGTTGTCATTACATGAACAGTCTGTCGTGGGTGTTGTTCCATGGTTCTCATGACTTGTAAGATGATTGCCGTATGTTGCCTGCTTTTGCCACCCATCCCACTTGTTATAACACATCTTGTTTTATGCTTCTTCGACTGGATCAAACATGTCATCATACTACCACTGCTAGTTTTGGTCTTGATAGTTGGTCTAGTTGTTTGGTGTGGACATAGTGTCGTGTTGTGGAATTTAAACAAATGGGCTATCTCAAGCCATTCCAGATGCTGCTGCTGCTGCTCCACTAGGGGACGGGACATTTGGATCAGCTGTTGCCATTGAGTTGGTGTCTGCAGATGGTGCACTGACACCTGGGTTACTGCTAGCCCCACCATTTCCATCAGCTCCTGAATTCCCTCCTCCACTGCCACCCCCACTCGATTCTTCTTGCGCATGGTGTGGCAACAGCACAGAGTTGAGAGATGGCTGAATGCTCAGTTCTGGGAAATGTAATCAGTAAGCATTAAAGACACAAATGTGCATACTGAAATAATTAATTTTCTTATTCATGCCAATGGTTGATAAGCACTGTAGAAATGCTCTGCAATTCTACTACGTCAACACACAATGAAATATACTGAAATTGGTGTTAATTTTATATTAATCCTTTATTATCTGTTGTCAACTGGTACGTGTTAGGAATACTGAAGAACCAACTCACCCTGTTCTGTGAAGTTGAATAATGGTGGTAGTTCCCTACCATATGGTAGCCGTGTGTTTGTCTCCCGCAGCTCATCAAAGAAAGTATGGGCACATGCCTGGAGTGGAGAGATACGGGATGAAGGTGTGTACTCCAGCAGCCGTGACACCAGATCAATTGCCTCAGGTGGTGTGCGAGCACGGAACACCTGCCACCAGCACCGACAGTTTACATACAAATTGCACAACACATAAAAATACATACTGTCTGTTTTGTACAATACAGTAAGTAAAAACGTTTTCTCCTTCACAGACTGAAGGAAGCATTTCACTATTTCACATTTCAATACTTCACCATTATCACATCAAGAACTCATTATCACAATGGGATATTTAAAAGGTTTAAGAACTTAACCCTTTGGTGCTGGAAGTTGACTAGGTCAACATGCAGCGTGATGCCAAGAAAACCAAACCTCAACTAAAGTCTTCGGTCCACAACATGTAGAGTCATGGACAGCCATCTAAATTCTGAATCTTTTGCAGAGTATCCTGAGCATTTAATACTGGCTCCAGGGGATTAATGAATCATTAAAGACAAATTATTAACAAAAACCTCTACTATTATTATAAAATACAGCTGCACATTTCAGTTCTGGACAATACCAGCTTATGGGATGCACAAGACCCAGGCAAAAAATATCTACGTTCTGTAAAACATGGACCTATGAAAGTAAGACCTATACATGGGTAGGAATAGGAAGTAGTTTCATAATTTTCTACCCTCCTTGTCGAATTAAATATCACTTGGCAATTTTTTGCAGGCCCCCCCCTCAATCGAAATTGGTATTACCAATTTCAGTGTCACTTTTATGAACCAGTACTGTGGTAACACATATATAAAACTATAAAACAATGTGTTTTTCCACTACTGAATTCTCAAGCAATACATTTATACAGTCTGGCTACTGATATGCAACAGCAGACATAAAAGTCAGTGTACTCCTCAGTACCGCCATATAGTTTTCACCTCTAAAGTACAAAACCAATTATAACAAAATTTTAATCTATTTCATTTTAATGTTATTGGTTTACAGTACCACCATTACATTCATACATTTATTCCCTTCCACAAAAAACGTACATAAAGCTACGTTTAAACAGTTATAAACTGTGCAACCATAATTGTAAGGAAGAGGTCTGTACTTTTCTTTGTGTATTTTTGTAATGATGTGCCCGACGATGACCGTGCAGTCCAAACACGTTGCAACATTAAGTAAAAATGAGTGTTTTTACAATACAGCAGTCACGTTTGCTTTTACTTACTGCCACTTAAATCTGACAACACAACAGGATGACTGGACCTAAGGTTATGATTTTGTATATTTGTAATTATTTGCAATATTAAGGTTGCAATTCTTGAGTGACCATAAAATCATATGTTGTGCACTCTAGTCAACCATGTGTCAGGGAAACATGTACACAAAAGATGCTGATAAATGAACTGTGGTAAAATACAGTAAAAAATTAAACAATTTACAGAATCTTATTTCATGACTTTCGATAGTCAACATAGTTACAACGATTTTTGTTATATGTGTACAGCATTAAGAACTCTTAATGTCATACACAGCATTTTACAACTGTGGTTTCGTAGATGCTAATAAGCCATATGTTCACATTTTTATAACCTACAAATGCCTGCTCTCTACACCTAACACTCGTATACCACTGTAACGAACACCGAGTAATCAAGAGAAACAACAGTGTTACAGGGAGAAGAAAAATACAACTGTTCTAGTGTAAGTTCTAAACACCAAAATAAAGGTAAGACTGCAATACTACATAGCTACACAGGCTGGCAGTGGCCTTTAAATGCTAGTGCACATAGGCCTGCCGGACAAACAAACATTTTGTGTCTGTGGATTGTTTTGTGTATACTGTATCAATTGCAAGAGTAATTCTCTATTTAGCAATAAACTTTAGTACTATACAACACAGAATGAAGTTATCTTGACATGTTTAATGGTACCAGTTCAGTATTTTCCTGGATGGACTGATATACACTGCAAAATCTTTTCAAAACATACTCTCATCTCATCATGACCCTTAAGTGCATCTGCAGGTTTACTCTCTCTTACAACTCATTTCTTCATCTCTCATATCTTTTGTCTGTTCTATTGTCATTCTTCTCCCCTTTCTTCGCGTTAATATAACTAAAGTAAATATTGCTTAAACATGCTGTTAAAGGGAAACACCAATAAATAAAAATTAGCTCTGCTATGTTACACATTATTCAAATTTTTTTCCCTGAGGTCTGTGTCCCTTGTGAGCACATTCAATCTTTAATCATGCGCTCGTGTGCATGCATACATGCCCCCCCCCCCCACACACATAGATAGATTACATAAAATTAAAAATTAAGAACAATAATACACTATGCCTCAAGCAGTGATTATTAAATATGCCTTATGATCTCTGATTATAAAACACAAACGGTTTTACATGAATCAGTATTAACACTGAAAATTTATACTGGTCTTTAAATTTAATTTTATAATTTTATGCAGGTATACATTTTAAATTGACATTTACACTGAACATTTATGACGGTTTTTAAATTTAATTTTATAATTTTATGCAGTATACATTTTGAATTGTAACATGTGTAAATACTTCTACTGTGAAACCACCTAATGGTTTTACATGAATTGGTATTAACACTGAAAATCTGTAAGGGTTTTTAAATTTAATTTTATAATTTTATGCAGCTATGGATTTTAAATTGTGACATGTGTAAATACTTCGACTGTGAAACCAACTATCATATATTTGGATGCACTGAACATTCATGGTTCTTTGATAAATACTACCTGAGGATGGCAATTCATTTGCCAAAACATATACAAGGGTTTAAAATACATCTTACACTTGTTAATAACCTTGTGCATTTGTTGGTTTTGACTTAAACTCATCATAAAATGCACAGTACATACAACATAAAATATTAATAAGTTTGAATAAAATTTGTATTGTGTACACAAATACAGGGCTAACAATCCTGTGCGTGCTTTTCTTTATATAGAGTGGAGCATTTAAAAGTAGCTGGTAAGAGATGGTGAAGTGTCCAGTGTCCTCTGCCCACAACCATATTTGCTCAACACATCTCAGGCAGTTCATGCATGCACACATTAAAGATTGTAGCAGGAGAGTATAAGATGGTTATGACAACAGCAGCCACATGACTTAAATAACAGACTGTGCAGCACTGGGCTACTTTCAAGTGCAGCACGTGGTACTACAATAATAATCTGAAGTTTATGCATATGTGTTACTTTTATAATATTTTGCAGCAAAAAAAAATTAAACACTACAAATATCCGTCACATAACAACATTTTGTTGTAACACCAATGCATGTAATTGTATACCTAACCCTACTCTTTCAAATAAAAATTTGTAACCTACACTGGAACCTGAATACGAACACTATGCCTTACAAAATGTGATGAAAAAAATCTAAGGTTGGCAACTGTAATGGAACACAATTTTGCATAAGGGTAAAAGTTCAGTTGAGGTCCTGATTGTCTGTTTAACCAGTTATGATATTTAACATGTGAATAGAACCCATTCATATAGTCCATACCCAAGTGTGATGGCACTCCATCCAAGATCTGAAATGGGCTGCTACATTGTTTCCTGCATAATGTCTGATGGATTACATGTTTGTCATTCATTATTTTCTTTATGGATAAAGTTAATACATAAAGAGCTTAAATTTGTTTTACTATTCAGAGCTATATGTCATGTCCATTACTCTATGTGGCACAAAATATTTAAGCACCTACGGATTCTGTTGTACTTTGAGATACTGAAATATGCTGCAAAACTGAGAAGAAAATCATGCTTGTTGTCTGGCAGTACGGAACTATATGGCATACTGCAACCTCTTTCCGTAAAACAGAAAAAGACATATCAACTGAAAGATAAAGTAACTAGTTTAGAAAATGACGTGTAGGTATAAAGGATTATGACAATATCCTGAGACTGCACAACAATATCCTGAGACTGGAATTGGCTGGTCACCACAGATGAAAATTACTGCAGCTTCTCAAATAACTAGCTTCCTTCATATTTAACATTGCAGACCAAGCCTGTAAATTTAGTGTATTTGTGAATGAATCACTATTACTATTACTATACCAGAGGTACAAAAGCACGTTTTGTTCTCATACTCACAAAAAACCTCTTTTTTTTACAGTCTAACTGTAATGTTGTGTACACGCCAAAAATGCGTTCCTTAATGTTTGTGGTGAAGCTGGGACTTATCTATCATAAGGCTTAGTCTAAAAACACTGGGTTTTGGAAACAGAACCTGTTTCCTACTTCAGGCAACAGAACACAATGTAAGTGTTGGTCAGCAGAGGTGGTCCACTGAATGAGGCTAGCTCTTTCACACTAATGCTTCAGACCAAATTCTCCCTTGCCTGACACTGGAAGGAGAACCAGTTTCTCAACTGCAGCAGTTTCAGAATAAAACCAGATAATATAAAATGTCCAAGCTACTGAAATCATATTAAAACGTCATTCAATAGATGCCTGTAAGATGTTTTGAAGTACTTTACTTTAATTTTTGCAACTAAAATGCACCTTCCCAAATTAATAAACGTTTGTTCGACACTAACAACTTCACCAGAAACAAAATTAGCTGCTTCATACATACATACATACATACATACACACACACACATTAATTCCAGTAATTATATACAATAAACATGCAGAACAGCCTGTATGTTCAACATGTTAAGGTTAATATGTACCTATTCATAACTGTATTTTAAGAACAATTACCAAGTACCGTCTCCATAATGTATTCTCCCATGAACCACACCTGAAGTTTCACACAAAAAGCCGATATCATACACCATTAAAGAATATCCAAGAATGTGTATTTATGATCAACAAAAGAAATCCAGTTCAATACAGTAACTGTGCCAACTATCAGTACTCAGCAGCTCAAATTTATAATTTATAACAAATATGTTTAATAAAATGAGACTTGAAAACATTTAAAAATGGAACCAAACAAAGAATATCCATTCAGCATTCATAAAGTAACGCAAAAAGAGACTGGGCATGGGAATTATAAAATGGTTCATTTTCACATTAAGATGTCATGCTTGTCATTTTCACATAAATTCTTGAGAATTTATGAACAATTTATACAACATGCTACTACTAAAGAATAATGTGAAATGGCTACTGTACTCGCCAGATGTCTTGTAAGGTGTGCTCCATACTTTCAAGGCTGCACTCAAATTGGTATGCCCAGTTGCCTACGCAAAATGGTTTAGTGGCATGGCAGCCACTTCAAAAATATTAACTATGTGGCTGGTTAACACTGAATTTTGATATCATGTGTAATTATCAGTGTGAGGTAACAGAAGAGCTGAAGCTTTCAGTAATATATGTGAATGTGAGTGCAGCAACTACCTCTCCACTCCTTACCGTGTGCTGACAGCTCGCACGACGTCTGGCAACTACTGTATTGCTGTTCATGAATAATGAGACCCTTCTGAACACTAACAATTTGAAGGACATGAGATACTGCAATGAACAGTACCATAATTTCAAAAGCTTCGTATCATGAAAATGACATACTGAGAGTTCAACTGAAAACTGAATCCAAGCACATGGGAAGACGAATGGCCTTACATTTCTGCATGTAATATATATATAACTTATCACATGTCTGAGTGGGTGTTTGAAATGACCTCTTTCAACTCTCAAGACACCCTTAACTTTGAACGAAATGAAACACCAAGAACTGTATTCTAAATTTACTACAACACTTTTCATATTTCTTCGTCACATAGCCTTCCACAATGAAAATCCTCCGTATTAAACTGTACTGTACACTCCTCAACAAACAAAATGTACATTACACTGTGCTTCACATATCTGTTATAACAGCAGATTAAACTGGACTGTGTCTCAGATGATGCAATATACAGTACACACACTGATACAATTTGCAGTGATGAGTCATGCATCTGTGCTGTGCCCCCATTTTTTTTAACAAGAACTTCAAACAGTGTCTAATTATTTGTTCACCAAATGTCAAGCATGTCTGAGAGATGAGGAGGTCATTTCTGGTGTCTACAACATGCGGTGAGTTATGTATTATATGGGAAAATGTGGCCATTAAGCTTGCTGCACATCTGGGTTTGGTTTTTAGTTCAACTCCCTGTATAATTAAAGGCCCGATGTTTAATGATATAAATTAAGGTTTGATGGAACAAATCCAAATTACAAGCCATATAATCCTGTCAAGCTCAATATGTTTCACGTTCGTAGACCTTTCAGGCCCTGAATCTTCCTACAAAGCCATGATTTTAATGGAACCAATCTAAACGTCATGCCATACAAGCAAATCAGGTGTGTTTGTTTATTGGTCACCCTTAACACATCTGGCATTCTCAGCCCTTTCAGGCTCCCCAACTCCCTACCCAGCCATTCACTTCAATACAAATGACATCTCAAACTTTGAAACAATTTCCACAACTGTTAATAAGGAATCAAGGAGGGTAAGTCCTGGTTAATGGGATGCCCAAGCTACTGCTGATCCAAATCAGAGCACCCTACTTACTCTAATCTTTTGATGAACTGTAGTACATTTGGGTACAGACATTCTCTGCAGCATGCACTGCAAGGAAAAGCCCAGGTCCCATTTGAACCATCCAGAAATAGCACAAAAGTAGCAAATTTGATTTCTGAATTAAAATACTTACTGTTTTAACCCTCTCTGACCTTCTGTAAGAAGGCTTTGGCTACCAACTTACTGAATTTCTTGTAAATTTATATATTATGTCGGCATGCTGCGTGTTACTAACTATGCTATTTACAGCCTTTCAATTTTCTTCTAGTAGTTTATGTACCTGAACAACAGATGGTAAAAGTTTTATATTTTTCCATAGCAAAGTGACCCTTTCTTCACATTTCACAAAACCTAACTTGTAGCTGGAGGGAACGAAGTTAGGTATAAAAAAAAGAGCGAAAAAGCTAAATGCTAATTTTTGAAGTGTAAAATAGTTTTGGTATTTAATTTACAGTAATGTAAGGGTCCACAAATTTTCCAAATCTAGGGGCCACTTCCGAAGTCTAGACACCAGAAGGGTAACATGAAGCAAATTCTATACTGAGGATCCAAAATCCTGTACTGACCTGTGAACCACACCATTTTCTGGCGCTTTCTGCTCAGTCCATGTCACCTGATAGATTTCACAATAGTGGTGGGGGGAGGGGGGCTGCAATAATTATGCTGAAAATATTAGGCTCCACCATAAAAAAAATTAGTGGTCCAAGATGAGTGTACCCCTACATTAATGGAGAAGTGAGTAACATCACTAAACCCAAAAGTAAAACATATCAGATATGGGACACATACATGTCAGACACACACTGTTAGCAGTCATTTGTCAACTGGTATCTGAACATTGTTGTGATGAGCACTGAAGACTTTTAGGTGATGCTGTCACCACAAAAGGCAACACTTTGCACATTTAAATCTTCACTGATAAGTCTGGTAACAGTTTCATATGCTTAATGATAGCAACATACAATGAAATGGCATGGCTTCAGAACTAGAAGTTATCCTATACCATGGGGATGAAACTAGATATGATAAAACCCACCAAGGAGTACAGAAACACACAAAGAAAAACATGATGAGTTCTCCTAAACTTCAGTACATCACTCCTCCCCACACACTACTGTCAACAGTGTGTTCCTCTTATAAATAATAAACATATATTTTCAGACAATATGTAATTCTGTGTAAAGTACGTAGGTCCAGTACAATGAATTCAAACGGCTGTGGCATGTGCCATGCAGTTGCCCCTACAAATCCACTTTTTTAAAAAAAATTTAACTTTACTCAAAGAACTTTCTTTATTCTGTTAATATCAAAAAACCTTTTGTGCTTTTCACACATCCAGTTTACAGTTCCACATTCTATTCAAAACACCAGTCACTCTTCACACTCACTGTAAATCTATCAACCCTTCTGGCACTGGAATTAAATGCTACTCATAATGTGCAGAAGACCAGAATTTATATCCCCCTGCATAAGGGAAGATACATTTGTACGCCGTTCCGTGTTTTGAGCATAACACTGCGTGCATTATATATATACAAAGTTTGGCGCCAAAGGGTTAATGTTATTAGTTGGAAGCTTACAGTGCAGGTGAGGAAAATTCCTACCACGCTTAATCAAAGACACATAACACCGTCCTAACTGAAGATCAGAAAGCCCACCAATGTGGTCACACTCAGTAAAGATGCTGTACACAAATGCTTTCTTTCTCATACTTTTCTGCATTTTAAGGATCATATCTCTGTCTGCATGGTCTACCGCAGCCTTTAATGATTAACTTCCTCTTTTCTATTACATTCTCTAGACACCATACCTTCCATACCTTTTGCCAAGGATGGGATTTGATCTGTGGGAATTTGAACTCCGTATAGTTGGGATTCATCTCTCGGATCTGCTCCCTTGTAGGAGTACCAAGGACTTTGATGATTTCAACTAGCTGATCAACACCCGAGTCTCCCGGGAAAATAGGCTGACCTAAAAGCAACTCAGCCAACACACAACCTGCACTCCATACATCTGAAATAAATCAAGGCAGTTACAACTATGCGTTATACATTAAACGGATCTGTATTTCTTAAACGTGTGTGATTCGTGTTATAGTGAGCATGTCACTCAACAGTTACAGCACACTACTATGCAAGCAGTCACTAAACTTCATATTATGACCTTCAGGGTTATGATGCCACGTAGTCTGGTTGATGAGTACCAGCATTCTAAAGGAGAATACTGCCTCCATCTTCTACCCTGAAGATGGTGGCAGTGCGTTCCTCCAAAATGTTGGTACCAAACCTATCGGATTAACGCACTGTCAGATCTGCAGCCAGTCCAATGGCTGGTTCCCACCATGCAGTGTCACGTGTTAATGCAGTGGTTCTGAAACTTGCTTGCTCACAACCCCAAAATATACATCACACTCAAGTTGCAAACCAAAGGTACCAGTACCTACTTGGCAAACCAATTCTAAGCCATCGAACTTGACTGATTATTTTGGGAGTTCATGACCAATCAAAAGGGCCTCACAACCCATTTGCACCATGGCTCTGGGTTTGAGAATCCCACCATGGTATAGTCTGAATGATTATTTTAGTGATAAGCCATTCAATCCTGATGATGCCAAATGGGAAATTTAGTCACTTGCATATGCCAATATAGGGTAACAAATTCCAATGCTTGTGTGCACTTTCTCGTTATCTGAACCACAGTGTCATCTAAGGTACATACTAATTTTACTAATGCAGCACTGTTATGTAACTCTGGTGGCAAAATAATAGGCAGAGGACTGTGTCTTCCTTGTTTCCCGACATGAACCCATACGATATTTACTTGTAAGAAAAGTTAAAGATAAAGGGCACAGTAATAATCCTTCTACTGAAAATACGGGGACAGAAAAGAAAAGAAAAGAAAAGAAGAAAAAAAAAACATTCAGGATGTAGTGTCTTCAATTTCACCAGCTGGAATTTGACGTGCAATGAATAATATGTTTCTTACATGTGCTGCATGTTTCTATTCTGAAAGCAACCATCTCCAGTGCCCTCACTGCAGACAGTGAATACAAGCCTTATATTATTAGTAATACATTCAACTAAAATGTGCAGATCCTAACTCGTGGCAAATTGGGAAGAAGTAACCGAGTCTTGTGTAAGCACATGACTACTACTTATTGCGTGTACACAGACTAACCACCAGGGTTTAAATTACGGAACAGGCTGGGGGTGGATATATGTCTTGCAACTGTGGAGGGTGTACATAATGGGTCTTCAATGTAAAGAAATATCTGTTCTGCACAGCCCAGGGTAAACGATGGTTTACAGCAACCTCTGGCCAGTGCTCAGCACTAATGGTATGCCACAAACAGTGGCAAATACTGTTGTCATACATTCAGATGCTGAGATAGATGAACAGCAACCAGAATTAGAATTATGTAAATTTTCAGAAGAAAAGTATCAGCACAGACTATAGAAAAATCAGTGCAGGCTCCACAGCCTGTTTTTAAGAAATATGTAACCAAGATGAGACAGTGACCATTACAGTCCCCAGATCAATGTATGTGTTTTTTTTATCTACTGGGAAATTTCAAATATACATTCTAAACAGATGCCTGCACTTGGGAAGTTTTACAGGACAAAACACAGAGTGTTTATTCTAGAAGGGATGGAATATAGACTCCAAACATATGTCACAAAATTTGTTATATCAGTGTGAAGTCTGTCCAGATGCTGGACAATACACCTTCCACTAGCTATTTTAACCACTTCAGAGACTACTATTAATCTGAATTATACACGCATTTAAGTATTCAGTTCATACCACACAGTCAGCACACCCCATCTTGGTTATAAGGACCAATCAGTTAATCTTACACAGATGAACAATTGCTGTTTGTTCTGTGAACTCACAAATGCATTCTATGGGTGGAACACAGACTTTCTAATGTCAAACTTGGTGGTACACAGAGCAGCCACTAAGCTCTGAAGGGTTCACACAGGTAACGTGGTTTTGCTTAGAACAGTTTTTGACTGGGGACAGAACTTCCAATTGGAGTCATTTTCTTATGCAAAAGAAGCACACCACTGGTCTGTATATTGCTCTGCAAGATTGGTGGCAGCATAAGGAGGCCAGAAAAGAACGCAATGCTCTGCACCTGCATAATCTATTACCTAATTAATTAATTAAATCCATAGATACTAAACTCTGAAATTTCATACTGCACATACTAGTACTGACAACAGAGTGGTTCAAAGATACACCACAATGAATGCTCGAATGACTATCAAGTGTTACGAACTTTCAAAAATTCTTATAGTGCCAGATCAGAATTCTTATGTAGTGCACAGGTAATAATGTGTCTTGAATTCTTATGTGATGGTTAAATGCTGTCACTGATATTTTCTGGCTTACTCAATGACGTGATACCAGGTAGACATTATTTCTACTGACATAGCCATTTTGGTTGTGTACTGAAAATCCTATATCAAGGCAAAACCTTCACACTCATTTTATAAATCTCAATACCACGTGAAGCAGCAAAGTATCAACACTTCACATGAACAACAAAATAAGTGGTGCAAAAGTAGCCTGACTTAAATTTATTGTATGGATATTATGAATTCACTTGCAGAATTTATGGTTAACACCACCACCACCACCACCACCACCACCAACACAAGACAATTTTATTTCATAAACAAACAAACTGGCATACCTATCTTGGTAGTGTAATCGATGGCCCCAAAAATAAGTTCGGGTGCCCGGTAGTATCGTGAGCAGATGTACGAAACATTGGGTTCCCCTTTGACAAGATGTTTAGCGCTGCCAAAGTCACATAACTTGAGCACACCCGTATCAGGATCCAACAACAAGTTCTGAGGTTTTATATCTCGATGGCAGATTCCCAAAGAGTGGATGTATGCCAGGCTCCGGAATAACTGGTACATATACAACTGCATAAAGAAGAAATGAGAGTGGAATTAAGACACTAAAAGCTAATCTGGTTCTTATTAATTATATCATTAAATGCATACATATATAGACTGATGCTTCTCATTTGTAACATTCTAATACGTTTTTTTCACAAAATGCATAAAATGAGCACATAATGTGCAGATCACATATACTGATCTGTGTATAAATCATTATCTTTCATCTACATGTCATGCAATGGACTTCGATTTGTTACTATGGTGGGTTTGTACTGAAGAGGTCAAGTGAATTTAATTCAGTACATACTGGTCCAACACAACCCCTCCTTCACCTTAAATCTAATAAGGGCTTCATTAAACCACCAAGCGCTGAAACTGCTACATCTGATAGCACATGCTAGGCACTACCATTATATATGAACTACACACTCTGTAAATATTGGAGGGAAATTCTTCCCATAAATCTGAAGCTCCTGAAGAGTTTTTATACATAATATTTATCCACCAAAGAGCAGCACTGACAACATAAAATAGTGGCTAGAAAATAAAACATAGTGAATAATATTGACAAAATTGTGAATACTGAGGGAGAAGGAAGTGAACAAGCTGAAATTGAGAAAACAGCTACAATGATGATGAAAATGTTTGATGACATGTGCAATGACACATTGTCTGACAGGGACCACACAGGCCGAGGTGATTTAGAAGATGATAATCACACCAGCTAGAACAAATGTTGCAAGGAACAACATGTTCACATCCTCTCATAATGACAGAAAATTATATCATGCAAAGTTGAAAACTGTAGTTTTCATTCTTGTCAAACAGGACAGAGTCTCAACACAGTCTGCTCAGTATTAAAACACCATTTCAAGCGTAAGATCTGAGGTTTTTACAGCAGTGTCTTCTGTGTTTTGACACTGGTAAGACAATACAGTGTCACATCTAAGAGGAACATAATCCAAGTACTATTTCATATACTGATCTTTGTTTTCACTCTGAACTTGCAAACTGAATTGCAATGGCAATGAATAAGTACAAATACAAAGTACCAGAAGAAAATCAAGGTTACATAAAAGCATATATACACTGTAGCCTTGAAATGTTCATGCCCCTAACAATGATGAAGTCTTGCTTTGCTATGGTACAGCTGTCCCTGTCCATGCCATGAAGGTACAAAGAGGGAGAGAGGCATTCTTAACCCCAGCACCAGATGGATCTGAGCAGTTAACTTGACACTCCAGCTGCTTCATCCATTGGGAACAATCCTGCCACCCATTGAACAGGAGGCTGGGTAGGCCCACAGCCAGTCTGAACAGCTCCAGAGAAGACAAAGTCCCTTGCCCCTGCCAAGATCAGAACCCCGGACTGTCTGGCCCCTACTGTCATTGTAGGATATGGGTCGCAACAACAAAAATGATACAATGGGACACTAGACTTTCTCAGCACCACCCACTTTTTCCCCAAAACAATAGCAAGATGAGAACACCAGCCCATCAACAGAATGCTGCATCTCAATGATAATCATACAACAGCTAATATGGAATACTGCCACACAAATTTTACCCTGCTTTTTGGAACTACTGAACACCATGGAAAATGTAATGTGTGTGTGCCCTTTTAAACAAGCAAACCACTCAAAATGATGACTCTGAGTTTCAAACATTTTGTAGGTTTCTGAGACTGTTTCTCCAAGTTTTACACATAAATTGATACACAAACATACATCATCAGCCTCTGCACAGTGTGATCACTGTCATGAACATGTGTATACAAAACTGTGTTTCACTCACAAATAATTCTAAGTAGTAAATTTTCTTCAGCTGGTGAAGTCAGAAAGAAAATCAATATCAGTTACCACCCCCATGCATTTTATCTCGTAAGAAAAATGGTGTTGCTCACAACACAAACTAATGACTATTTTTGGCTTACAGTGTTTCCTTGAAGAAAATAGGCGTCTGAACAACACTGTTGTGTACGATCAGCAGAATGCACTGACTTACTCTGCAAGGTATATTAATACTGTACACTAGGACAGTCCTTGAATTTCAGAATCAATCCACCTATGTGTATATGAAATAAATTTATAACTTCCTGGCATGTTACATACTTAGGCCAACGTGTGACTTAAGCTATGTCTAGATACTGAAGAAAGCTCTTGTATGTGCCTACATTAACTACGCACCTTCCTCTATTCAATTCCTGTTAAACCTGTCACCTGATGGGAGGAACTTCAACAGCACCTTTTGATACTAAAATTTGTATGCACTGAAATTTATGCTGAAGCAAATTTACCACGACAAATAGTATCCCGTTAAAACCTCACTGCCTGATAATTTTAATGATAGCAGTATTAACAGTTGGAGCTATTTGTGACTCTTCACAACTGGGTATTACACTGAAAGTGAAATCCACTTATGCAAAGCTACTTGTTTGTAACTTACAGCTTCTGAACACAGTTGCACTAGAAGTGTAAGGATAAAAGATTAATGTCACTTACCTTTATAAAACTAATAGGTATAGTCTGCTTAGATTTACTGTAATGCCTAGCAACTTTGTACACAGTCTCAGGGATATATTCCAGTACTAGATTCAAGTACACTTCATCCTTCTGAAAAATATAATAATAAAAACATAAAATCAGAATATGAAATGCTTTACGTTTCCAGTTACATTTCTCAGATTTGCAATCTGGCTTGCAAAGATCATGATATGGCAGGGAGATGATGTAAGAAGGCTGGTCTAAAAGCAGAAAAAGAGTAGGCACACAGAACAGTAAATATAGGTTCATGTCTTGTCACAAAATTGCAGGAAAAAATCTTAACATAAAGACACCTAATAGATCCTCTGAAAAGGGATGAAGTTCAAACATTTGGAAATAACAGTAAGAAATCAAACTTACACTCACAAAGAAAGTAACAACAGGTTAAATTTGAGGGATGCTTGCTACCATTCACCTTGGAACCTTTTATATTCCTGTGTGTATCTTTTATTTTATAAATGTGTCAAATGTGGTTCCTCATTGTATGAAAAGAGCATAGCCTGAAGATGTGTGAGAACAGGACACTGAGAATACTGGGACCTAAGGGATTGAAAGAGACATTAAGATGGAGACAAAGAAAACTGCATAATGAGGAGCTTTATATGTTATAATCTTCACCCGGTATTCAAAGAGTGATCAAATCAAGCAGATGGGCAGATATGTACCAAGAACAGGGGCGATGGAAAACATACAAAATTTTACTTAATAAACTTGAACAGAAGACACCACTTGGAATTGTTAGGTGCAGTTGGGAACAAAATATTAAAGCAAACTTAAACAAGATGAGGATGTGGACTGAATTTAGCATGCTGGTTCAGAGAAGCACTCTTATGAACACAGTCATGGGATTATGGATTCCATAAAAGGCTGGGGATTTTTTGATGAGCTACATGACTATCATCTTGGGAAATATAAGGTCTTCATAGCAGTGTAGCTGAAAATACATGTTGCCTGGGATGTTATGTTGTGACAATGAGTAAGTAGTTTCTGATGTTTTGAATAATCATACTTTTTTCACCTGCAGTGTCAAAAAGCCAAAGATTTGCTCTGTGTGTGTGTGTGTGTGTGTGTATGTGTGTGTGGATATGGCATATTATAGGGGTACAGATGCTGAGGGTACCAAAGGACAGTGTAGGCAGTAAGCCAATAGGGGTGGCAGTGGCAGACAATAAGGCCACCACAGTGCAGTCTGCATTACACAAAACACGAATTCTGAAAGGTTACATTACACCATGTGTTTTGTCCTATCAAGCAGTCACATATGTGCACATACACCGAATACAGCAACATCTGAAAGACTGTGGAGGACTTACAGTGGGAACCTTCCACCCCACAATCACACTCTTTCAACCATAACGTTGATTTGAACCTGCTCTGAACACTGCAAGTGATTTTGTTTCTAACATGCACCCCACACATGCAGCCTTCTGTTGGAAGATTGCCATTCTCAGAGCAACCCCATGATGCTGCTCGGTTTGGTGCCTGCTTACATCCATGTGCACTTGGTATAACACACAGTATAAACAGAACCTGAGTTCTTCATCCACACTGTAAAAACTGCACTCCTGCAGCTTTACTGATTTTTCACAGTTAGCATTTTCAAAACGTGGTCATTCTTCCTCAGACAATATAGTGGCCTCATATTCCAGCGTCTAGCCGACCACTGAAGATGAGGCCACTATGTTGTCTCAAAACACCAGCAGCCAGTTAACCACTGATGTGGCATCACATCCCAGAAGAATGAAAAGCCTCAGCTACACCAATGTGAAAGCCTAAAAACCTGCAAATCCATCATTATTGTAAACAGCCTTTTGGAAGAAGACAGCCACATGACATACAGTCAGTTCTGCTGTAACGTGTGTTTTGTCAACACAGATTGGCTACAACACAATTGATAAGTGAACGCTGTTTGTATAACGTGAGCTTTCACATATGTGTCTTGGCTATTACATGATTTCAGTGACCAGTGTGAATATATATGGTTAGATGACAAAAAAATTTTTTTCTGATCTGACCCTATTTTTATTACAATTTTCTATAATGCAAGGTCTCACGAGAACACAACTATCACATTAATGCAGAACTGACTGTAATGGAATTTATCATAAACCAGATATTTCAACTGCTTCCACTTGCACCCAAAAAATCTGCACTAACAATCTCACACACTTGTTGCTTTCATCCTTATGCTGCATGAGAATGTGACGTGTCACAAGGCAGGCAATATAGCTGACCTTATGGGAGTGTATGGTTGGGATGAGCTTCCCGATCTTCACTAAGGTCCTGATATTAGTCCAAAGAACCTGATCTTTTTCAAAAGTTAAAGAACTCCTGTATGGAAAATGCTGCAGAATCATTTATAGGGTGTATGCACAGGTGATGTGAGCTACATGCCATATCAGCAGAAGAGCCTGCTGACAGGTAAGCAGGCTTATCAAAGCATTGTATTGTATAAAAGAACTTCACATTATTGGAATAAAAATTAAATGTGTATTACTTCTGAAACGACCTGCATCACTTTTAACACACCTGATCCACTCCTTCATCTCAGAAATACAAACACAACACACCTGTAACATATCACTAACCCCCTTACTACCCCCTTCCTCCAGAAAGCAAGTGTCTTTCCCAACAAGTGGCAGAAGAAATAACAGAGTTTAATTTAATGGAAGATAATACAATAAAACATAAAAATGACAGAAACATCTCATACCTTGTCCCCACTAGAGTAGAAGAAATATTTCAGTTTCACTATATTACAGTGCTCCAGGCGTCTCATGATCTGAAGTTCACGATTCTGAAAGAAAATACCATGTTAAGGAACAAAGTTCATATTGCTTTTCAACTGAAATGAAGTGATAAAGTAATTTCACAATTTACTGGATCAGTACAACACACACCAATGTCCAAATTGGATTTCTCTTGAACAGCCCATAAATTATTTTTTGTACATTCTTTTATATTCTATTCTTAACTACTGTAAAGTGAATAAAGTTAGTCAATGGAGGTTACTTTCTCTTCTGTATTGTCTCAAAGAGCAATATATGAATATAGCTTCTAGGATCTGGACAATTTCTGCCAGGGGTAAAAGATAATTCTCTTCTCCAAATACATCCAGATTTTCTCTTGGGCCTAACCAGCCTCCTACTCAATGGGTACTGGAGGCTGCAGGTATGATCAAAATGAAAATTATGTGAAAAGGATGCTTATACCATCAAAGAACGTAGAACACATGCTTTGAAAACCAGTTATATGATGCTAGAAAAGCATGCATGCTTTACAAAGTTATAGAGGCAGAAAGCATCCAAACTTGCATGTGATTACAGTCTCCCTCACCTTGAACCTCTTATCTTGAAGGACCTTCTTTATGGCCACCATTTCGCCCGTGTCACACAATTTTGCCTGGTATACCACACCAAAACTTCCATTGCCTATCACCTTGGTGTCAGTATAGGACACCTCCTGAGGCCGATCAGGACCTTGTCCAGGGGTGGCTACCACTGTTGTTACCTTGCTACCATCCTTGCCTGAGTACAGACATGAAAAAAGAGAAAAAACACAGCACCTTTTATTTTACGGCATACAAATATTATTGTACCGAAGAACAATACATATTATCAGGCAGAATACAAAGACATTTTCGTAAATGACCCCACGCATCACTCTATACACTTGGACCACTTCACGTGATGGCACGTGCAGCAGCAACAGCTGCTATTCCATTTTTAATGCGAGTTAGGGGCCACGTGTTTTAGTTTAATGCATCACAGTTGGTACTAGGGTTTGTACTGCCCCATGGCAATGAAAGACATGTACACCACATTGCAGGGTGCTAAGTCCAATTCCTGAATGATGCATCATATGCGTCAGGCAATTATGGCTATTATTGTACAGCCCTGTTAGGGTTTTTCCTTTTGCTGATTTTTGTAAGAGTTTGTATTAAAAAATTAAATCCTTTACTTCAAATCCAGTGTTTTGCAGATTGCAGCAGGAATTTAATTATGCTGCCAAAGGGTTTTGAGTACTGGAAATGGTTGTACTGCAAGTTGATGCACTGTCTTACATCTGGCCCCCTAACAAAAGTCGGGGGAGGGGCAGATTCTCTCAGGGGCATTCAAAAAAACAGTGTCAGAATGTGTGTTACACACTAGTATGAATTTATGGTCTCAGAAAAAAGGGCCCTTTAATTGCAGTTGCACTCGTAACACACTACACACAAACAACCTTCACGTAAGTAATGGCACTCTGTGGATGAACCTGGGATTTTATGCAGACCAATACCTCTTCTGAGAGTTCACATATCAACTGGAACAAAATCAAGCTTCAAAGTTAAAAAGAATGTGTGTGGGCTCACTGCATTCAGCATACATACTCTGTCGGTACCAGTTCACAAAATCCTGTCTAAGTTCACAATCTGCACAGTAGTGTTTGTGAATGACAGTTGTCTTACACAGATGCAAATTCAGCAGTTTTGTTCCATTTTGTGGCCATGATGCAGACATACATTTCCTGTGCAAGCTGTGCCAAATATTTTCTTGGCGATGTTGCAAATCTCACATAAATTTTTTCCACTCCTTCCCACAGTTTATCCAAACCTTTCTCTTGTATGTAAATTGTTTTCCTGGCGGTCAACTGACCTTTCTGTCTGAATTTATAACACTTTGTCTAGCAACCACATTTAACATATGTATTACATAGAAATCTGCATACTGACAAAGGCCTCAAAACCTCTCCAACAAGCAGTGTGGGAACAAGGTGGTTGATGAGCTTGGCACACAAGTATAAGTGATCTGATGGGAAGTAACTAATGATTGGGATCATTAAAAACAACACAACTGCATAACAGAACAGTAAAACACAGTGATCATGTGAAATGCTGAGTGTCCAACTCCTGCTTTCTTAAGTCTTACATGGTACAATGAAAACCGTTGACCCAAAATGAATTAAAAAATATGAGTGTTATGGAGATTAAAATACTTGGGTACTACAAAAAATAAAACAATATTATGAACCTAGAATCCAAATTTGGCATTATTATAAGCCCATCTGATCCCAGTTCTCAGTGCAGAAATAAATGACTCGTAAAACATGAAGCATGAGGTTTAAGCAGGGCTGTCATCTCAAACATGCAGACCATGTTCCTCCACCAACTTTGTTCACACCAACTCCTCGTTAGTTTATGAGGGAATCTCTTCTACTGGAAATAAATTCCCATGCCTCTTTGGTATTTAGTTGTTTCATTTGTAACATGCAAATGAATCTTTCTGTGGTGGTATATTTTAACAACAGAATGTTGCATTAAAACAATCAAGCTTCAACACCACTAACACAAACATCTCTCTCCTGAACCCATTTAAAGCAATTTACATAACTGATATTTAACCCATCTAGATACATTTTAATATTACTATCCCATATGCAGTCACTTTTCAAGAACTTTTAACCCTCCCCCTATGCATTGGCCTCTATAGTCTCATAATATTTCAGCATGATCTGTGAAGAAATAATACACTTTCTTACTGTGTGTCATTACAACTGACTGCTCACCACTTATTTATTCTTCAAGATAGATTAGCTGGTAACTCCATTCATGACAATTTTGTTTTTTGTGATAAAAGCCAGATGTCCTACCTCCATCACTTGTATTTCTCTAATAAATACAGACAGAAGTACAGTAACCCTGATGATTCTTATGACAGTGTTAAAGGAATTAATTATGCAATTTTTAAAATTCCAAACAAATACACCGGAATTACATTATGTGAGCCTCGTGCAGAAAAATAGAGTATAAAGGTCACAAAAGTAACACAGATTTAGCCATTAGCCATTTTACTCGTAATGCATTTTTTTTCTCTCACGGTTTTATACGCAACCTTCCCTAATATATATTCACCTTCCATCATGCCATGATGTGGTGTAGTCTGCCTGGTCTTGATACACATCTTTTGCGATGCAGATAAAGTGTAAAGAAATTGGAAGAGCATCTGTGTAAATAATATTTCATTCTGTGTATCATTCTTCTGTCAAGGGTTGAACAATCCAATACCAAATATGTTACATTAGCAACAATACAACCCACTTATACTGTTAATGTCATGGCTGGGAACAGCACAAAAAATAAAATTTTGCTTTTAGATTAACATTTACACAAGCCCAGTCAAGTAACACTACAAATGGGTTTCTAAAATACTGACTTATTTAACTTAAGTGTAATTACCGATATCAACGTCTACACATCAGTCAGAGATTCAGTAAACAAGAGCATTTCAAACAATCAGACCCACCCCTTAAAATGCTACTTCTGAAAGCATGTGCCTACTAGGGGCTTTCCTACACAACTCTCATCATCCCACTTCCTCCCACCTTCAGTAAATCAATGCCACACCCTAACAGTTACCCGCTATCTGGCTGTACCCCAACGCCCTTCATCTCATCCCTTCAACCCACCGGACCAATGATATGAAATGAGATGCTGCGCGTTTAAGTAAGCTGCGAATATGTTTCACCCTTAAAACCGCCAAGTTTAACTGTAAATGCACTGCGAAATAATAATAATAAATAAATAAACAAACAAACAAACAAACAAACAAACAAAAAACGGCGCACAATCCTGCGGACGGATGTTACCACAGCAGAGCATAAATGCTGATGCATCGATGTCGTGGAAGGAGTTTTCCTTTGCTTTGGTCCAGCGGTAAAATCTTTCTGAACCGATGGTCCACGGATTACTGCCGGTCCGCAACTGTTGGTGGAGCTGCATTACCTACACAGTCAAACCCCGACAATGCATCATCCTCAATGAGAGATCTTAAACTATGTCAACAGAAATTCCCTACTACACAGTGTTTCAATTTACTGGCGCCTTTGATATACCGACACAAACTGCAGTGAACAAACAGTAACGCAACATCGGGGTTTGACTGTATTTTACACAACTGGAAAAAATCGTCGTTTTAAAATGAGTGACTTTTTCATTTCCAGTTTTCATTTCAGCGAAAAGACGCTGAATGATGATTTCTTCTTCTGGCCCCGTCGCTGCGTACACTGGCACAACCGGTAACACGGTAAAAAAAAAAAAAAAAAAGAAAAGAAAAGAAAAGGTAACAGACTGTCCGCCCGCAGAAGCCGGGAAACGCTTCATGGATTTTTATAAAATTCGACATCAATGGTATGCGGGTCGAGGCCACCCCGACCTCGTACGTTTCAATTTCCCAAAACTGACGACAATGAACTAGCGGGGTGAGAGCAACTTTCCTAAATATGGTAACCGCAACGTGCAACGAACGTATGCGTATCCCGCAAACAAATGAACACTCCAAATCTTCTTTCACATGCCCTCATGCATGAATTTTAAATGCCGGTGTTAAATGCTGGCGATATTAGTGCCTTTGCAGACGAGAACTGTTATTACACATACAAACATGTGCACACGTGTCTGCAGTAAGTGGTTTTGTGGGGTACTATCTGCATTATTTGTGGCGTACTTCATGGTGCTTTCCGTAGCTCAGGCTAAACAGCGTCTAATTACACTACGGGTAATGAACAAGACTGTTTTCACACGGGATACTGTGTGGACGAACCACTCGTGTCCCAGCCACACACACGCAAGTGGCTCTGCAGAACACGGGTACCTCTGACATCAAGGGCCTGTCCTGAATCTCTGCAACGAATCTTTCCACATAAAAAACACTGCTTGTATTCATTATGAGTAATGCCGTGGCTCGTGTGAACGCTCTCATAGACCGTCAGTTACTCCAGTGGCCCAGGCATGCGAAAGTGTCCCAGCCGCTGGCCGGGAGAACCACTGCTCGGCCACAGTAGCTGTCGCTCAGCCACTTAGCGTCTCGTCTGGTTCCATTACGACCCAGTGGCCTGGTAGTCGCCGGCCACTGAGTGGCCCGTGTGAAAGCAGTCTAAAGGATGTGGAAGGAAGCGGTTATGGCCTAATTTGACGTGTTACTCAGCATATGACTGGAGGGACTGAGGAAAACTACAGGAACACTACGGTCAGAACATCCGTTGTGTAAATTCTTACATGAACTAAAGCTGATACGCGTAAAACGACTCGGTTGTGAATCACTCACGCATGCACGCGTGCACAGGTAGGTATACCGGGCACCGTTGTGAGTTCCGTCAAATATCGCAAACACGAACATTAGCCTTGTGATGGTTGAAAATGGACTGCCAGCAGCTATTTGCAGTTACTTTCAAATGACGTTCCATTTTAAATGTCTAGAATCTGAATAAAGGTACAACTAAATTGCTTGTGAAAGCATATGCTAACAAGTATGATATATACATTAATGTATTAAATTTCCCGTCGCATAGAAGGGGCAGTTCTTACAGGTATATTTTAAGATCCATAGCATTATCAACGATCACAGATTTATCCGAACGAACAGTGAGATTATGGCACTACACCAAAGCTCGCAATGATCTTGCTGCAGGACTATCGGTCTACTTTACGAATAAAAACGAGAAATTTGCATCCCTTCAGTGCAACACCCACGAATGCTGCTTAGAAATAAAACACAGGTTGTTGCACCACACGAACAGCTGCGGTGACGACAAACAGCAACGGGCCGTACGGTAAAGGACACATGAATAGGGGACTGGACAACGAAGCGCGCAGTAACTTTGACGGAGTGAACCTCTCCATAAGTCGATGGACGTTACAGTATGTATGTACACTTGGAATCTGTCATTCCAGACATAACAGTGATGAATGCTTACTTTGTAAGACCCCTAATTCTCAAGGTTACCTATCTTCTGCCTTAAGCTACATAAACATGGGATTGGAAGTATCTTTCAATCACTACTGTAATGAAAACTTCGTTTAAGGTTTGTCGTCTGCCACAAAATCGCTCTCTTCTTTCCGTCACCCTCCGCCCTGTGCCTGGTTATTATAAGGAGACCACATAAAATGAATAAAACGACCAATGTCCTCCGACGTTTTACCGGTAGACATCAACATACGGTTTAGCACACAAAACAATGCATTTGATAAATATGACTCGATTTCAGACTTCCGCCGTGATGTTTATGAGATCTGCGTCCTTCTGTGATATTACAGAGCGCTGAGAGGTAATCCTTTACCGACGTTTCGGGACAACCTATCGGTGCCATCTTCAAGGGTCAAGAAGTCCAGGGAGGATTAGCACTCGACGTTGTGCAAGATCCCAGAACAGCGCAGATCTCAATATAAGACTTACCATCCAGCGGCGCCACGGTATGTACGAATACGAGGTGCGAGCCAAAAGTTCCTGCACTGAGGCAATGTAACAACTATAGCACGGCCTTGGTTACAGGTCGGTACTGTCCCCTTCAGGGTTTCTACACTGCGCTCAGTGCCTCTCCCACTGCTCTAAGCATCCCCGTGTCGTGATGTTATCCAGGACCGTCTGCGATTCTGCTTGAATCCCCGAGACATAATCGAATCTGGGCCTTTAACACGATTTTCATCTTATGGCCTGTTACATGACCTTAAAAAGAAAGTGTCTGACTTTTTTCACCTGATCTTGCAGGTCCTTGCATACAGAAAGTCGGGTTTGTTTCTGGTCGTCACTCAGCAGGCCGGGCGCAAGTTCTGCAGCATTCCGCCTCGTGTTTAAATCATCGGGTAAAATGCGTCGCATGTACCACATGATAGGCCCAGTAAGTTTCGAACATAGTTAATTGCATTCTGTTCGTCTCCATGGATGACTTGACGTAATTTTCAACATTTTATCAGTCCGACTTGACGATAGGCGGCCTCAGTCCAAATTTGGCCACTTTTAAAACATCACTACCATTCAAAAGCTTGTGTTCTACTCACGGCGTCATCACCTACGCCTTTCTTTAAGCGTTTCTTACGTCTCAGAAGCTGTTTTCTCAAAGCTAAAACACAATCTGATGCAAATTACCTCTTCCTTACGGTCTTCCAAACACACTTATATGTCAATTTCACAAAAAACGCAACGTTCTACTAAGGCAACGCTCACGACACTAATCCAAAATGAATCAACTCATTGGAACCTAGGGGCGCACAGCTGCATTATATGCGGGTACCGCTGCACACGGTCAGTCCGGAAACTTCTGGCTCGCATCTTATGTCAGATTCTTTCGTTTAAAAAACCTGAACTCAGTGACGTAATTTCTATGATTTTCCATGTCTTGTTTTATCGTCAGTATTCTGAGTATTAGAACATTTAGTCTAAACAGTTTATCCTTCGAATACTGCGTGTTAATAACACCTACAAACATCTGTCGATGCAGCTACATTCATCCCGACCTCAGTAGCTAATTGCTTAGTTTGTTTATGCTTAGTTATGTTCCACCACCTGATTAGAAAGGAACAGACCTGCCAGTACCTTCACAGTATCCACCAGGTGCAACAATCTGTCGTTCTACACAAATGTATCTACTTGGAGACTATCTCGTCTACATCCTTAGAGCACACCATTCGTCACATGTGGCACATCCCTACCTCTGCGTTTATTTGTAATGCGTAGTTCGTTATCTACAACGAAACGTTAAAACCCGCCTATAAAATAAAGCTGCATAACAAACCGGAAAATACCTCACCGACAATAAGGGCAACAGTAACAAACGTACTAAGCTTCACTTCAAGGTACCACTTGTACTGCCACTACGCATTATACCACAGCCGATGCACAACATAGGGTGGCTGTTAAACCATGACGTCAACTTACTTTACAGACTATTAATAGCTATGTTGAAGAGAACACTACACAACATTGCGTGCATGCCGCCCACTTCACAAGCAGAAAACAGTAAAGCAACATCACACCCGCATGCATAAATATAAAGAACGAATATTATATGTGGGAGTGTATAATATTTGGACAATAAAGAGAGGACACAAACTGAGTTATACATGGTAGCAGCAAGGTCTCCCGAAACGTCGGTAACTATTTACCAATCGACACGGTGTTATGTTCCCGAAGACTTGGATTATCAACACCGCTATCAGAACCTTTAACATCGCGTTGAGTTACGTTTTGCACGTTTGTGCAAAGTGTGACAGCGGGGGGGGGGGGGGGCGCGGGGGAATAGGCCGATCCCATAGTTCGGAAGAGCGGCGGGGTGGGGGTGGGGGGGGGGGGGGGAGATAGAAGTTTGCCCACGACCACAATCTCCGAGCTTTAAACATATGGAAAATTAACTTCATCAGTTGGGAAGGGATTTACATCTGGGATCCTAGGCTGTNCGTCCTGTGAGATGAGTAGCCCATGAAGAACAATAGGACACGAATCGGAATGTTGAATTTACAATTATCAGACATCAACTGTCAGGTAAGGTCCTCCGTTTTAACGAGTAACGTGAACCATACAATAGCAAATAACAGAATTTGATAGCATGTTTAGCGTGTTGTACGCTACCCATCGTCTGGTACGTTCCCCTACTACAACGTTTCGTAAACAGTGTCCATTTCCAGTAATAAAGAGTACCTCATTCACACAGGCCCGCCATATCCGCATCCTTATGCTCCCCACTTCAAAACGTAAGACGAAAAGGATCCCGTTTTTTAAACACTGCAGTATATACAAGGCAGACGATGCTAATGCCCAAAACACCAGTCAGACTTGGTGCAACACGACACCATGATCAGGATAATTTAAAATTAACAGAGTTCAGTTTTCCTGATTTTTAAACACCACGGTTCCGGGACATGCTCTTTTAGCTGTGGCAGATAAAAAAAAAGGACACACACACATACACACACGTGTGGGACTACCGCAAACAATCACATTAGTTTATAAGGCAAACAACAGAATAAACCCCAGTCAGATAATGTCTAGTCAACACGGTACCTAAATATAACCACTCTGGAGTTGATGACAACGAATTTGCCTCTAATGAGAGAACGCTAATTTTAGTCGTTCATCGCACCAACATTTTCAAAACCGAAACTACGACGACACCGTTTACGCTTAGGTCCTTTCATCTCTGCTGTCTGGGGCGCTGTCCGTTTCGAAAAAGTGTTTCGATTCTGCCAAGGCCAGATCGGCTCTGGGGGGCCTATCTAGCCGGCTATCCAGTGGGGAGGGGGAAAGGTAAATTCGCCCTAGAACAGGCCACGAAGGCCCAGAGGGGGAGTATAGGTATAGCTCCACTCCTTCTTTAACCTCGGCGCTAGATGGAGGTGGGTGGTTAACGACACGCTCCGGCAGCTTTACCCCCGGGAAAGAGACCCGGAACCCATTGTATAGGAGGCTGGGTGAGCCCAAGGGCCGATCTTCACGAGTGCCGAAAACCTCGCCCCCACAGGGATTCGATCGCCGGACCGTCGAGCCCGTACCGAGTAGCTATAATGACTACGCTATCTGGGCCCACATCCAGTGGGCACAGGGAGCAATATCCCTGGCGTTAAAGCGGCCTGGAGGCCAAGCCGACCATCCCTATCTGGTGCCGGGGTTAATAATGTTGCGGACTACATCTGCACTTCTTCCACATTCCTTCACGACACACTGCTTAATTAAACGGCATTTGAAGTGTCTGACACAATGCAGGCACAACACGAGGATTTGGTGCTTAAAAATCAATCTGCGTAATTAAATATATTTCTACATGCATTATGAAACACCCCTCCGAATTAAATCCGAAATACGCCTACTAAACTAACAAGACTACAAACTGCTGTACGGGTCAGTGTCAAGTTGCCAGTATCAGAGAAAGCGAATTTTAGACATAAAAGGAATTTCTACAGAAAGACACGTGTTCAGAACATTTTGACAGTAATAAATAAATAAAATATAAATATAACATCACATAATATAAAATAAATTTACGAACCTTACAACTAGGCCTGAAATGCAGTGCCCAACCATTCTTTACACTCAGCACAGAAGACGAGTACTATTCCTCTTAAGATCTGTCAAAGTCACGTTGCAAGCGAAGGCCGGTCACTCGGTCGTGAAGTCGAACCCCGTGGGGTTCATGATAAGTCTTCGCAAAATTGATTAACATTGATCGGCGGCACCACTCCTAGAAGGAGGCGGTGGGAAGGGAAGGGAGGGGCCCAGAAGGCACGGCGGAGAAGGGCAAGGAAGACGCGCAGCGGTGGCTGGAACAGGAAGCCAAGGAGCAGTGCAACTATGAAGACCAAAGTACTCTGCACTACACACAGAGGTTCAGTTCGGTCTTCACGACGAATGCAGTGTGCTTCCATTAGAAAGTCCAACAGATGAATGCTGCTTACGCTGCTTACTGGGGCCCCTAGTGTCCCAGCCACAGACGCGCAACTAACTTGGCAGGCCACGCGTAGCTCTGACATCACGAACACTTGTCCTCCACCATGCCTACACCTTCCAGCGACACCGACTCAGGCTCAGTTTCACAATAAACACTGCTGCCGCTCGTATGACCGTTCTCTAAGACTCTTAAAACACTCCACTGACCACTCCACTGACCCTGGCAGAGAGAAATGTCCAGCCGCTGGCGATAACAGCCACTGCTCGGCCACCGTGGCTGTCGCCCTGTCACTTTAGTGCATCGTCGTAAAGGTTCCACAAGGCTTCTTTCACACGGACAAGTGTGTGGATGAACCACTAGCGGCTCAGCCATACGCATGCAAGTGGCTTGGCAGAACACGCGTACCTCCAACGTGAAGAGCTAGCCCAACTCTATGATGAATCTTTCCACATCACACACACTGCTTGTATTTATTTCGGCACTGCTGTGATTCGTGTAAAAGCTCTCATATAACTGTGTGTTATTCCAGCGGTCCAGCCACAAGGAAGTGTCCCAGCTGCTGGCGGGAGAGCCACTACTCGGCCGCCACACTGCTTTGTCGCCCAGCCACTTATGTTAGTGTTCGTCTGAAGGGTTCCGCTAAGACCCAATGGCATACAAGTCGCCGGAAACTGCGTGTCTCGTCACTGAGTGGCCCGTGTGAAAGCAGCCTTACAGTACGAATTAGCTACATGAAAGACAGTTCCCTGATGATGAGAACAGAGACGGTCCTCGAAAGTTTGGTTTACCCGCCATTCAACCACCTGACCCGGCTGCTACGCCGAAAATACTTTATCGAATTTAGTCGCCGTCGCGAGCTTTAAATCATATATGAAAACCATACAGTGTGTACAGAAAATACAAAGTTTTTTAGTGTTACGCGTTGCGATATTTACAGTTACCAGCTGCATGTCGATAAAGTTTAAGACGACATCACTTTCACCTTTCGTCTAATTTAGAACAAACTCAAAATTACCCGTACTCCACTCACTTCGGTTAACAGGACAGTCAGTTACAAGGATATGTTTCTGGATCACTTGTGACTGTCGTCACTGCAGCTCGTTTCGGACTCAAGAATACACGAAATGCTCGGAACAGACTGGACAAAACAAGGGCCGGGCGAAAAGCACCAGTCATGTTTGTACCTGATCCGGCCAAGTCCGAGCACACGTCTTGCTTGTTTCGTTCGATTGATGT
The DNA here is from genome assembly GCA_013340265.1 of Coptotermes formosanus. Classification (NCBI taxonomy): domain Eukaryota; kingdom Metazoa; phylum Arthropoda; class Insecta; order Blattodea; family Rhinotermitidae; genus Coptotermes; species Coptotermes formosanus. Next base: position 126,101 of record BLKM01000844.1, read on the forward strand.
GGGTTGACTCATATCCCCTTCTGTACTTATGGGATGTGAATAGGTTCGGACTATCTCCGAACAGTCTTGCTCGACCAGTGTGGGTTCCCCGTTAAAGGTCCGACAGAAGCCATTTAGTGCGAGCTTAACGAAAGGCTCGTAGAGCATTTGGAGGAATGCACCACCAACATTTCTGTTGTCTTAAGAACAGTCACGACCTGGTTAACTGCGAGTCTTGTGCGGCGGACGGTGTGGTGTCTTCAACGCCACACATCGAGAAGCCTCTTGTTATGTATGAAGCCACGTTTCCTTTCATATGAAGTGAATGAGTTCTGTCACTAGCAACCTCATGAAATACGTGGTATGTCAGCACATCCATACTAATGGAGAATGAACTGATCGCTAGATGCAGTGGGCCCTGACACTGAGCCACGAATTGCTGCGGCATGGGTGGACAATAATGTTTTACTGTACTGCCCTGTTTTGAAATCAGGCATGGATTCAGATGACTATTTTTCAGATGTTTGTACACCTGCGAGATTTCAAGCCTACGTCGCCGTGTAATTGTCATCGATCTTCTGGAATGTTAGGCGGCGCAAGTTGGTAGCTAATTACCGACGTTTCAGGACAACATATCAATCGAATATTCAGGGGTCAAGCGGTCCAAGAATAATGCTTAACCTCTGAAGAGGGAACCGATATGTCTTCCTAAAACGTTGGTAACGAACTACCAACCTATACGGCGCAACGACCTACAAGAGCGAAGATCCCATTCATAGCTACACCTGTACATCAAGAAGCAAGATTAAACCACAAAATACAGACAGCTAAATCTTTTGAAAACGTGGCAAAGTCCAGTATTTGGGAAAGGCACTAACAAATCACAGCTGCATTGAAGAAAGAATTAAGAAATGATTATGTTCGGCGAATGTCTGCCGCTTTTCTTACTGTTGACAGTCTTTTGTCTGTCTGTGCGCTATCTTGAAATGCACGGACAAAACCCTACACGGCCCCCCGTATAAATGTTATTTTACCTGCTATTCTGTATGAGTGTGAAACTTTGTCTCTAGAATTGTGGACAGAAAATAAAAATTGATAGTGCTGCACAAGAGAGTGCGGAAAACGTGTGGATCTAAGAGAAAGAACGTAACAGGACACTCAAGAAAATTACATTATGTAGGACTTCATAATATGATGATTACATAAAGGAGGATGAAAATGAGTAGGGTTTGTAGCATGTATCGAGAACATAAGAAAAGTATGTATGCTTATGGTTATAAAACCTGAAGGGCCGAGACCACTTGGAAGACCTGACAGTAGGTGGGAGGATAATATCAAAATAGACATTAAATTGGAACGTGGCAGGGTGTGTATCTGTGTCGTGTGGCTCAGGATAGGGACCAAAAGTGGACCGCCGTGAAGACTGTTATCATTCTTCGGAGTCCATAACAGGCGAGGAAATTTGTTGAGTAGCTGAGCGACTACTAGATTCTCAAGAAGGATTCTCAATCTACGGACGCAGTCAAGTCGGTCAGGTAATATAAGTTACTCCATGCAGCAGAGTACTTCTTGAGCAGCTGACACTTTCTTAGCTGGTCGAGAAATTTCCTGCGTTTCATTACCGTGTTCACAAGAGCGCCAGCACTTGTCCCTATCCTGAGCTGAATTATTCCAGCACACCCCCTTGCATCCTATTTCACTTGTTGCCTACAAGTGAAAGTACCATAAGGAATAACACAGGCCTGATATTCGGATCTAAGAAAGAGGAAGTAACAGTAGGATGGCAAAAATAACGTAATGACGAACTTCTTTATTTGCATCTTCAAATATTACTAAAGATGATCACATCAAGGAGCATGAGGTGGGTGATGCATGACAGAACTTGCACAAAATATTTTGACAGGAAGGTGTGAACGACAATGACCCCTTGGGAAATCTAGACGAAGATGGGAAGATAAGGGTTTTAAAATATGGAGTTTTTAAGATAGTGTATTGGATTGATTTGGCTCCGGACACAGACCAGTAATGGGTAAACAAACCTTTAAAACCTAATGTTTAATTTATATATAAGCAAGTTCAAAATTTACAGTTCTACGTTCCCCACACAGTGCATTCGTGTGTTTTGTATGGATCTCAAAACAAAGAGCGGCTATTTCCCTATACAGCATTAACTGACTGGTTAACCTAGACGGATTGTGTTTACTGCGCGCTACGTACGAACTGAATCTTTAATAATTCACGGTAATTTCATCCTTAAAGGGATAAACACAGGGAGACCTGTATCAAGAAAGGCCACACTATAAACCCTCAATTACCCGAAGCCAGAAGAGTATTCTAGACCTACCACTCTCCGATCGGCACCCAAGAAATGCCCTGTGAGGACAGTCTAAACACGGAGCAGCGCCGCAAATTCGGCAAGGCGAATGAGATACGAACAAAGTTACAGCCCTTTCTTCACGTTTTCCACTATACTTTGTACCTAAGGGCCACAATATCAACTTTCGGATCACAGATTGATGGTTTACATGGCTCTCCTACACACTGGGAAAATAAAGAACCCATGTCGCCATGAACTCGACGGAAACGTATCATGTATATGTCGCTGCCACACACGGGTTCGGTCCCTGTGGTCTACTGTTTATCAAATCGTTCCAACTGGACCAGCAGTTGTGAAACTTTCACTGCGTAAGCACTTTTGCCCCATGGTGCAACAGCCCTATGGGCCAGGGATTGTCGAGGCTTCAAGATCACACTCAGACACATCATACTCGGTAGAACTCCTCTGGACGAGTGATCGGCCTGTCGCAGAGACCTCTACCTGACAACACACAACATTCACAAGAGGCAGACATCCATGCCCCCGGCGAGATTCGAATCCGCAATTCCAGGTAGCGAGCGGCCGCAGACTCACGCCTTAGACTGCACGGCCACTGCATAAGCAAGTTTCTGCAAATAAGCGTCACGTGTAACAATAACTGCTTCAATACTGTATTAATTACAGTCTGGCAGTTAAAGTATATTTGCAATATGGTGATTATTATTATTATTATTATTATTATTGGGGTACGCGGTGGCGCAGTTGGTCGAGGCACTGCGTTACATGCCGGAAGGTCACGGGTTTGATTCCCGATGGAATCACTGGGACTTTCATTGACTTAATGCTTCCAGCCGCACTATGGCCCTGGGGTCGACTCATTCTCGAACAGAAATGAGTACTAGGCGTATCTCCTGGGAGTAAAGACGACCGGTGCGTAGGGCTGACAACCTTGCCACCTTCATGTGCCGACTGTCTAGAAATTCTGGAAGCCTCAAACTCCTGCAGCCGTAAGGGCCTGTCCAGGCCTGTACAGGGATTGCTTTACCATTATTATTATCATCATCATCATCATCATCATTATGGTTCAATAACAATCAGCTTTATCTAACTGGCCCAACGAAGCAGGTATTCCTCTTCTGTTTACGTCAGGACGGAGACAGAACCAGTCTCCAAAACACGGTGGCTTTAGAGTGTTGCATATTAATCAGACAATGGATGAAGTCCAACTGGAATTTCGCACTACTTAAAAGATTACCTCTACAATGGTAACAGAACGATGTTAGAGATTTCACATACGCAGACCACAGTTACCAGTAACAAATACAGGTATATTATTTGAGTGCAAAATTCGCGCATTTGCGCAAAATGCTAACGGCGTTTCAACGTTCACAGTACAGGTAGAGGCACCTCCAGCTGATATATCGACATTCCATCTGGTGTCCGGAACTCTCCCGACGTAACACGAACTACTACCCAAACTGTGTACATAACAATACCCTCAACTGTTGCGTTGCCAGCAAGGACGCACTCCATACTACTGGATACACAGCCACCAACGGTGTACTTTGTAGTTAAGTTAAGTTAACAATGACGACATGAAAATTTGTGATCTTCGATGCCGAATTTTAACAAAATCTACGGAAGGATCATGGGCCACACGGAAAGGTCCACTTATGGACTTACGCAAAATTGGGTTTATTATAGATTAATACAACTGAGAATCGGACATACCCAACAACTTAATGAGGGCGGGACAGTTTACCTGTGGATGTACGGAAAAGTCCACTCGCAGCCTTATGTAAACTATGTGGCTTGTAGCCGGTACAGTGATTATGCCACGGGCTGGACAACCCAGGATTCGATTCCCAGCAGAAGCAACACAGTTCTCTTCTCCGAAATGTCCACACACGGTTTGGAGCCCACCCAGCCTCCTATTCAATGGGTAACTGGGGTTCATTCCCTGGGGACAAAGCGGTCGGAGCGTGAAGCTGACGACTCACCTCCACCTACTGACAAAGTTAAGAATTAGTGGAGATATAAGACTACTTCCGCATATGCCTTCATGGCGTTCATGGGGACAACTTTACCTTCTCACCTATTACTGTATTTCCGAAAGGCAAATGCGTACCACATGATAAGCTCGACCACACAAGAAACGGCAGGGACACTGATCCAAACAACGAATGATTAGCATCGATGGCTCGTAACAGCATTTGAATGTCCCCAACTCTGCGTTTTTATCCACCTTACGTCCCGTTACACAGATCCACAATTACTTATCAGCACTGGAGATACCCAGCAACACAGACCTGTCAGTGCAGACTTACAGACCTATAGCTGCTGACAGAGACAAGATAAGCGATAACCGCAGTTCTTTATAACACATATTAATATTATCCTTATCTAGGCATGGGTGTCCAAACAGTTCTTTTCCCAGTCACAAACTGCGTATGCATTTCTTATTTCTTCCACGCGCACTGCAAGATTACTCTTAAACATGTTTTCGATACCCCTTCTGTATGTTCTGGGTTGAATCTGTAGAATCTCGGGTATGAATTAATTTAGTATGTCTGTTTAGGCCCTGCATGTGATTACTTAACACATGACACACTTCTAAGCAATCCCGAATTACAAAATTCACCTAGACTACACACGCGCGGCATATCTTCTCTTTCTCAGCCACCAACCTGATTGCACTGCGTAAATATTAGATGTTACCGGCATATAAACAGTATTTTAAAATAACATTATCAGCAATGTAGGGCTATCAGGAAAACCGAAGCGAGAATATTAAATTACTACAAAACAATAAACTTCGCAATGTATACATACAATGCCAGGAGTGCACAAGTCGCGGGAGCCAGGTCGCCGTGGCGACTAAATTTTGTAGGAAGACGCCTAATATTTGTAGATCATCATCATAGAACTTGCTTCACGTCACATTTCTGGCGCCTAGAATTGAGCTGGCCCTTAAATTTTTGGAAGATTTATGCACCTCTGTATGATGCCATCTCGAAGGGTTGCCACCCACCGTAAACGCAAAGTACCCCTACACTCCACCCCTTGTCTCTACACCCATTCGAATTGCCCCTAGGTCTATTTTAATATTACCCGTCCATGACCACTTTCTACGGCGTTTTCCAACAAACTTGTTCCTTGTTCCATCTCTGCTACACGTCCAGCGAGTATCCATGGCAATAGACCACCGATCAAGTTAACATGAAATAAATGTGGCACTGGATATAGGCCTACTGTATGTACAAACTGCTGCCACTGTAACATCGCAAATATCTGTCCGTGGCCATGACCCCAGTCAGTTGCATGCGCCTATGTGTATACAGGCTACACGAAAGGACGTTAACAGACTCAATCAATAACAAATGCGAAGACGTCAAAACTAATTTTATCTACCCAAGTTACCGTGCCGTTTGTATGTTCTGAATACACAATTTTATTTTTAAGGTGAAATGACTACGTTTTATGTCCCATAAGCAATAATTTCTGCCGTCGACAGCGTCGTGTAAGACCACTTCTTATTCTCACCGAAACAAACTAAATTTAACGGTTATGTAAGCTTACAAAAAATACGCCGTCTTGCCATTGCCAATATGCGTCACTCATAATCTGCTCCATTAGCAAGAAGAAGTTAATTTCATTATCAGATATTTGGACTTTCCAACCTATCAATTAATAATGGTAGCACCTGAAAAGCGCATGCAGACTATTGTTTGGCGTGCTGAACCTAAACAATACACAATTTTGAGGCTGTTTTCACACGAACTGTTTCCATCTAAAATCCAGTTCCATATCACAAACGGAAAAGTAAAATATGACCAACACGCGTAATACATTCAACTTGATGCTAACCAAGTAGAATTTTAAGAAACTGTACATTATAGTCACTACAAATTATAAGAAACGGCTACACAGAAATGACACTTCAGCCTTAGGCAGATGCACAGCCGTCCCTATGCCTATTAACGACCACCCTGTGAAGAGTTAGGGGGCGTGGACGTTCAGTTCTATGCGGAGATCGCTTTATTTCTACGGAAAGTCGACGGTGTATAGCCAATGGATAAAAGGCTGGGTGGGACCTAAGTTAGTTCGGGTGCTGTGGGGGAAAAAATCCCTAATCATGCCAGGAAGCGAACCCAGGTAGACCAAATATTGGTTCCAATACATGCTTGCACAAAACATAGTGCATGACGTCACACAGCCTACAGCCGGCACTGCCGTCTGTTGAGTGATATATGAGGCCCAACCCACTGATTGTATTGGCTTTGAGCCATAATGTCCATGAAAAACGCAATGGCCGTCTTAAATCCACTGATCGGATACTCCAGCTACTGACCACGATTTAAAATGCTCAGCCATACAGCGGTTCAACACAATTATTGTCCCGCTAATGGCCGAACAAAGTCTGTCAAAAAATTACTGCATCCCTTTTTTACGCATTTACTGCTACAGCACTAAACCTGGATTCACATCTCGCAACATCTGGTTGGAGCCAACAGCATGCTACGGCTGTACTGCCGGCACTCACTCGTTCGAAGTACAGCAATGCGACATAACACATCCGGACATCCGGACAGCAAAGCCTGCATCCTAACGCACGAACTCAACATGTGTAAGAGAGAGTAATCAGACATATTCCGACAATGACGTTCTTTTTCAGTTCTGAGGAACAGCTGATGGCCCAATGCCGTCAGCACCTACAAGAATCCCAAGACTCATATCTGGTTGAATATTGAAAGGAAACAGTTTACTATTTGGTCCTCTGGTTTGGTTATCCACGTTACATCCAGGTAACACACCGGCCATGTCTTACCGAAAGTGTTCACTGGCGTCGAACCCCCTTCAAGACCAGTTCAGCCTACAATCGCCTCGCGACACCCTCTCTGAAGATAGAAGGGATCACGGGTCTGTCTGTCTGTGCCTAGTGTCTTGGCCAAGTATACTCGTAAATACAGGACACTGTTTTAACCGGCAACTCGCATCACTCAGCGTGACGGCAGGCAGCGCCGACGATCGCCGCTATTCCAATCTGTCCTGACTAGGGGTACTCATTGTAGTCCGAGATATTGCACTTAATGTTATGGGTTTACTCATATTTCAACGTTACAGCACGTGGCACGTGTAGGTACCACAGGGTTTTAAACGGCCAAGTGAGGTTATATATGGGGGGCAGCGAACATGTTTTGCGCACAACTTATCTGCTTTACGAGATCGAACACACTGAGCACCCTCTTCAGAATATTCAAGTCCATGGATCCTGGAATACCAGATTCCGAATGCTCCCAAATCGTCCTGACACACGCTTGGACAGTACGTGCACTTCCTTACACATCTTCCTTCCTAGTTCACAAATCAACCATCCCGTACACCTCTCAGTTAATACGTCTTCCAATACGTCGTTAAACAAACTAAATAATGAAGTAAATGGTTTTGACCCGGACGGTGATCACCCGTCATGGGTATAAAAACTGGCCGGTTCTGTATGAGATGAAGACGTTACTTCGTGACAATCTGGTACTGAAGCGACCATGGACAATTTGTGTTACTTCCATGTTCTTAAACACTGTGCATGAAGGGAATACAAAGGGTGGATAATTTCACACGACCGCGTTCCAGTCCTGGCCACAATACAATTTTATACGCTGGTCTTAAAAACGGAAAGCTCGGAAAAGATCCATGCTGGTATCCGGCAAGGGAAAAACTTCTTACATACATACTACGGTCTCAGGGCACCTTATTTAAACAGCCTACCGGCAACCTCTTTTTAAGTCGTGGATTTAGGCGTCACATCAGAATTCTACGCAGGCCTACGTCTTTGCTTACTGGTCTCCACAATGTTTATGGGTTTCAACAACCTTAGAATTAATCACATAAAAGCTACAAAGTGACTTCAATTAACACGACTGTGCCAAATATCATGAGAACACAACAGGATCCATTACAAAACAACAGCATACGACCCACTCCAAAATAATATAAGGTTTATTTGTAGTTCTTCGTGTGCCGAACTATACTGGCCGAACAAACCACTGCGATTTCATTTGTATGAATACCTTTATTTTGTACAGCAGTAAACAGAACCGAAACTCGACATCGCACGAACGCACGCGCGCACACACGTTTAGTTTACTGTGCATTCAGAAATAGAATCTGCGCAAAACCAGAGAGAGTCGCTCCTTCCGATAGGCCTATAACTCTGTGCCCACTAACCAGAACTGGCAAATTATAACAAGGGAAAATACATCATGATTGCAATTTCATCAACATCGACTAAGCTCTTGCCCTCCTTCTACCTTACTGTCTCATGTCCCTGACATCGCCCACCCTTCTGTTTCTAGTGACATAGCAGTTTCGGGATTCGGTGTTCAGGTATGTTTTCCCAGACGCTGCACCCATTCTTTATTCCCGCACTGGATACGACGTTTATGTGCCAAAATTTCCACCACGAATAAACTAATACGTCTCCTTATATTAACGAAAACTCCGTGCAGTTAGGCCTTACACATATCACATACACTCCCACACACATGATGTTTGACATATGTTACGTTCTATACATATCTGAAGGAGGTACTTGTAAACTGTTAGTTCGACTTGGTCAGAGATTCAAGAATGTAATATCCACATGAACTCCCCACCTTGAATTACAAATATAAAAGCAATGTACCAATACATTCAGTTCTATTACAAATTACAGAATAATTTTCACGAACTCACATAAGGCACGTTTCAGCTTTTGGAAGAGTTTCCGAAACCTTATGTACGAAGGCGATGACGGATCAGCACCTGCAGCTTGGTTGTGAGCTGAAGTTGTTGCTATCTTCGTGCTGCTAGCAGTGAATGACGAGGAGCTGTTGTTCGTACCCTCTATGGTGGTCAGGGCACTCTGAATTCCGAGCAAAGCGTTGCTGTCAATACGATTACAACTCCACTGGATTCCCGGATGTGCCCAAACATCATTATTGTTCGTCACATCCGTGCTTGGGGCCATACCGTCCATAAAAATGCAAACACCGTCTCAAACCATTGATTAGTAAGCAGGAACAATTGACTCTGATGTCCCGTATACGGCAACACACATCAGCACAGTTAACGTAAAGCGCCCTTTAAAAATCAAGTACTTGCACGTACTGGACAAAGCAGTCAGTAGACAGCTAAGTCACTACCAAACCACGACTCTATCAACCAGCTCCTTGAAGATGCACCAAACGAACGTCTATCATAATACTGAATAACATTTTAAAATTTTACTGAATCACTTTTCACTATTCAACGAGTCAGTTAATGCACTTCTAAAACTAACTCTGCTTACAAACCACTGACACGCGAAAGAGCGAACATAAACATACAAGTCTCTGTTACGATTCGCGCGTACAGTACGTGATCTGGACGTCACCACGAGCCTGTTACCCAATCAAGTCTACAGTTCTATAGTGTGAGGTTGTACCAAGCACGAAGCGGCTTGCAATCAATGATTCAACTGGAGCGGCCGCAGTTTCTTCTGCAGCACCTTAGCACGGTACGTGTAGCTGCGGCTGCTGCCTGTCCAAACATCCACGATTTTATAAAACGTTTTGCGAAAGGATGTACGAACAATTAGCACGTACCCGATGCTAATGCACCACTGTTGTCTTTATACAGATACGGGTTTGCAACATGAGTAGTCGTATGTACTTAGGAGGTGCCGGCACATATGTTATGCTCCCCTCATTTATCACTCTATACACGCAACTTGCCCACTTATGAAGCATGCAAGACGTCACTTTTAATTATAACCGAACAAATACACAGTAAAATCTGTAACAAAGTTCGTCTTTTTACAAACTGCTGATAAAGGTTAGGGCAGATAACAATCAGCTGACTGCTACCCTATCGCCTTCACCTGCAACGTGCGGTACACTGCACTTGAGGTTATCAGACCTGACAGAGAAGTCTTCTCAGCTATGCTCTTCATCAACTTCATTGATCGAACGTTCTGCTTAATGCAGTCTGACGAGATGGAGAAAGCGGGCCAGCGCGTTTTAAAGCGGATACATCTGCCCAGTGTCTGTGCAGTGTGTCACACAACCTATCCTTAGAACGGATTCGAGTCGACTGAGAAAGGACGAGGTTTATGTTCGAAAGAGCGGGTCCCCCACGCAGTCAGGCTGGTTGCTTCTTATGTGTTTCTCCACACGTAACTCCACACCAGTCGCTGGCCCGTCACTACGCGTCTTACCATCTCTTCCCTTTTATTGTACAATCCATTTAGCACTTCTGTTTGAACATGTCACGAGACGTACATGGAAAATATTTTGGCTTATTTATACACGGATGTTGTAATGAAGCCAAAGTTAGACGAACCCTGTGTATTACATGTATCATGTGCTACGTTTACCTAAAGAAAGGAGCTTCGTTGCACATAAAGATGTGTTTGTTTTTAAACAGAACACTTAAGAACTTTCGGACCAACATAGTGCCACATAACATGAATCCAAGTAAGTATTAGCCTCCATTATTGTGTTCAAACGATGGTCTTTTAGGTTTCTAGACAGCGCAGATATTACGTTTGGTCCGACGTTTCGAATGAACGTGTTTTCTATCATCTTACACAGTGTAAACCCCAGAACGCCATCATTCGCGCAACACTCGCAGTGCAAAACTGATGTTTTTACTCCCCACCACCCCACCCCCACCTCAAATCTTCGGTCAGGGACAGAAGGGGGAATGTTACTCAACTGTATTGTGTCGAGAGTTCTTTACGCAGTAACGTGTCATACATTCAATTACGCACTCCATCCTACCACTAACTTAACAAACGAACGAACGAAAGAAAGAAGGAACGAACGAACAACATGCTGCAGACCCCTTTTCTAGAAGCTAAAAGTCCCTCCGCTGGTTAAGAAAATCCCCGCATTTGATGGAACTCGGAAGTTCATAAACGTGTCCATAAGAGCTCGCCCGCTGTTTTATCCTGAGCCAGGTCAATCCAGTCCACCCTCTTCCATCATTCGATTACACACTTTAAAATGCATAGCCTACTAAGAAGACAACTTGTCATAACACGCAGGTCTGAGCACAACTCATAAAAACGTGATTTCTTCTGCACAGACTTCTAGTCCCATAAATCTATTAGTTGTCTTACTGTTGTTTCATTTTACTTTCGTGAATAAGTTATTGCGCAAGTACAGATTCTGTACACGTTAAAACTTATCGGATATACTCGTACGAGATCTTCCCCCTTCCGAATGTTCCGCGGCGTAACATCCCAAAAGAACTAAGATCTCATTTACACTGTGGCGCAACCCTGAAATTCACATATCTTGCTGCAATAACTCCTTACTTGGCGCCATGAGACCGCAAGCTAAACAAAATATTCGCAAGGCGTCCATCTTGTTATTTGACATTCTTTAAAAGTATCACCTTAACAAGACTTGCACATTTTTCCAAGATCTACGTGTTTGTTACCATACACCGCTTGAAATCCCTTAAGCCGCTGCCGCCTCCTAAGTTAGCACATTAGTCATGGTGTTACTGCTTGTAGGAAATTAAAAAACTATGGCCCTGGGACGTTGTATAAAGTTCATATACAATTTCGTCAAAATCGGTCAGCTGGTTCAGAAGTTGAACTGGGGACACACACGGACAGCATGACAACCTCAAAAGCTTTTTTTTAACTTTAAAAGGAAGGGCAGCACGTTTACAGAACTGCACAATCTGAACAGTATCATAGGACTGACAATAAAGTAGGCATTAATGTGAATGTGATGCAAGTTAATGTAACAGCTTCAAATGGACGTAACAACGCATCACGTATTGTAATGCGTACCAGCTTTACAAGACTAAATAAAATGAGTAACACGTCCGTCTACTGACATTAATGTGGCTGCATTAACAGCTGACATCTGGGCTGGAAATCGAACCAAACAGCATAATTGCATCAAATGCTGGTTCTCTTCTAAAAGACGGTTTGCACTTCATCGTTAAAATGTCGTACTACTGCCAATTATACGGACTGCTGGGAAAGAAATGTTTTGTGGTGTAGTTCGTAGTAGTACTACCCAGTCTGTTGACGACACATTACTTACCCAGCAGCCAAACGTAAGATTCAGGGAGGCAGCCGTACGAAATATCGTTACTTAAATTGTACTATGTCCTCTACAAGAATGCTTGAGTACAGAATACAGTGTTTAACAGCAACGGTAAGTTAGGGTTGCTCAAGAAATGTAGTTAGTCAGTTTCAAATTTCACGTTTGGTCACAGGCCATTTAGATTACGGGGGTTACTCAGTGTCAACTTGTCAACTTCATGGCTGATATCTCCTTAAATGCGTGATTAGAAAACTGTATCGTGAAATAACTGCAACTACACAAGGTCAGGGGAAAATGTCAGGATCATTCTATAGGTCAGAATGTACAGGATACGGCATAAGACCAGCCGACGTGCTGAACTACTCTACGCCCGCCCCCTTTCACAATCATGTTCGCAGCATCACAATTTCAAGACAATATTGACAGTTTACTGCCTGTCGATTCTTGTAATCATGACTGAAATAGAAAACTCGGAGCTGAGTGGTAATGTAAACCTGTCACTGCATATCTGTACCATTGCTGCGCGTTACTGTCAACTTACATGCTGCGTATGAGGAACATATGTGTACACTGAAGGTACAACTCTTGCTTCTGTTCAGTAAGTTTCGGATTCAAAACTCAGCCCGAAAACCGGCTATCCTGACTGCGACCAAGAAACAGATGGGCCATCAACAGATACTCGTACGCTTTTTTCATATACTGCCCGAAACTGACTTAAAGTTAGTATATTCAATTACATACTAAACAATAATAAAGCCATGTGGTATTTTACGTAGCAATTACAATGCCATAAAATATTCAGACCTAAACTCCTTCTTCATGAGGCTATGCACTGCAGTTATGAGAATACTGCCGACGGCTCTTCGAGACGGTCAGAGATTTACGAGTATTTTGCTTTGAAGTACAAAATTTTCAGCCCAGGCGTGTGTCACGGCATTCTTTGGGAGCCAATTTATTTAAAATCTTCTGTTAGTGTCGGTGGTTGTTCAAACGTACGTAGTAAAGAAGATGTAAAGACTGCCGTTTTATAGAGGATCGACTGACTTACTCGTCGCAAAGAAAGATTATAACCTGGTTGCGTTTTTACATGCCTATTCTCAGCTCCTTCAGGAAACGCCGGGAGAACTCACACTATGCCAATATAGTATCCTTTCATATACTTCCTAATTCATTACTCATCTATCACCTTACCATTCGAATCTAGTCTGAGATACTGACAGCGTCGTTAAATCACAAATAAATAAATACATAAATAAATAAATAAATAAAGAGCAGCAGGATGAAAATCGAAGGCAGCATCTTGACGGGGAGGAGTATTCAGTCTTTGTAATCCTCTGTGTACCGGCAAATGAAATGGACCGTGTAACGAGAGGGACGCACTAAAAATGTAACTCCAGTTCCAGTCAGTTACGTGCGAAATTGAATTCGCCATACATGAAGGCCACGATTCAGGATACTTCAGTAAAGTGAATGACCACGCGCTGGACGATCAGGGTTCTATCTCGGCCACCGCATCCTGATTGGTTCTGGTATTCACCCTGCCTCGTACCCAGTGGGAAGCGTGGGCTCTTTCATGGTCATTATTAACGAACCACTGGATACAGGCATGCGAGATTTCCTCTACGACGAAACATATGCAGGGCATGCCACAAAATTGTGTTATCCTGCTATAAACACGGCGACGGAGTGAAACTCCCTTATAAAGAAAATTAAAGCGAACTCTTTGCCCTAGTGGCAGATACACACAAGAAAGATAACTAAAGTGTTAAGTTTCTGCTATCCTTCGGTGAAGTGATATATCCAAAAATCCTGTATTTATTCACGAATGTTAAATAGCGTGACTTACTTGTATTTTAATATAAACTGCCCGGGAAAGTCTATGCCTACTTTATACACGGTTCGTTGTGAAAGTCGGTCTACGAAATTCAATGTTTCTAAACAAACATTCTGACCCAGGATGGGCGAATAGTCGGGGGCGGACATTAGTACTGTTGTTGCTGCAGACGTGAAGAGATGAAAAACGGATTCCGAAACGTGTTTATATCGCGATGACCTGCAAGCCCGGTCAGGACATAACCTACGCCTAATAATACGTATTTCAATGACGGGTACGACACGTGAAGTTATTATCTGACAACATATCAATCATACTGCGTATTTTACTTAGAAAAAAACGAAGAGCCTTACAGGAAACTTAAATATTTACAGAAAACATGTTAGAAGTTTTCACGTGTGATACTTGCTGTTTAGAAACTTGGAGGTGATGTGTGTATTAACAGCTCCAACAATGGTGTTGACTAAAATGAAAGATAAAACTCCAGAAGTCTGCCAACTAAAGTGAATTACCGTGACATATTACATTATGTTAACTGGTTTATAAAACACAGTCTTAAGTTCAGGAAATTCAAGTAATCGCAGCTGACAGCCTATAAATCTGTTTGCCCGTACTATGAAATGAAACTACAAATTATCATCTAGAGATAAGTACTACGCCGCTATAAGATGAAACATTTGTTACAGGAGGCAGGCAAACCTCTACGAGTACCTTCTCAACACGACCTCGTTAATGGAGCCTGAGCGACCAACCTTCCCATAACGCACATCAACACTATGCGTTGCCTACACCCAAGCACCAACAACGAACCTTTTCTTTGGATTCAGCATTCAGCACCCAATAAAATGCTGATGGATTGTCTTCAAATTGAAAATGATTCTACAACCAAAGCGGTTAAGCTTCCCTCGTCGTTAAGTATGTGGATACGGTTTATAAAAAAGTCAACAAATTTAAGCTGACCATACGTCGATTTATTACCGCATTTTGAATTCTTATCTAAAGAGCACTACCACGTCATTCCGTTGAATCCTTACTGAATACGATTATATATTGTTTCAAACGCAGTCATTTAACCAGCACCATCTAGTAACTTATTAACACTACTGTAAAGAAAAGATGGCCAGATAAGTGCATGGTACCCAGAACGGTCGAGTGTTTGGGCTTTACGCTACTGGCAGGCTTCAAACACTGTCAATGCAAAGACAAACCTCTTTATTTCCCAATTGGTTCCGCATTTCGTCGAACATGAAGAATAACAAAAACGCACTGCACTAAACTTCACACTGCCTCGAATTAGTATAAAGTCCGTTAATTATAACGAAAACAACAGGCGCTGATCCTCGAATTAGTATAAAGTCCGTTAATTATAATGAAAACAGCAGGCGCTGATCAATTATTACGTGACTACTAGTAACAGGTGCGAGAAGTTGAAATCAGACTACGTTATACAACGTAGGCCACTTTCGTGATCTTGAAACACTGTTGCGGCCTAAAACTTTGATTTATTAATAGGCCAACTTCGGCCATCCACAGACAAGTCATTAAAACCGAATTACGTGACTGTATAATTCATTCGGCTTTTGCGCTCAGCGCGTTACAAGGAGGCTGCTCCCTTATATGCAGTTGCTAAATCAGATTGGTAACAGCAGGCTGGGACTCGCCCTGTTCGGGCGAAAGTAGAGGCGGTACAAATATGCTGATTACTGACCTCATTAGTCACCACATAATTACACACACGTATACGTAAATCCAACCTTGGGATTTTGTCTAACTATAATCTGCCTTAAGGCCGATCCCAGTGGCCGCGCGGTCTGAGGCGTGGGTCTCCGGCCTCTCGCTCTCTGGGATTGCGGGCTCGAATCCCGCCGGGGGCATGGGTGTCTAGCTCTTGTGAGTGTTCTGTGTTGTCAGGTGGAGGTCTCTGCGCCGGGCTGATCACTCGCCCAGAGAAGTCCTACCGAGTGTGATGTGTCTGAGTGTGATCGTGAAGCCTCGATAACGAGGAGGCCCTCGGCTGCCAGGTGCTGTTTTGTTATGAGGAAAACAGTCCATCTTTAACCGTTTAAACCCTAGCGGTAACTTTACATACGGCCAGGTTTAACATTAAAAAATTCTACGTGGTGCCCACATTGCGTTTATGTGTTTTGTACGGCTCTCAGAACAAACAGCAACTTTTGCCTTATAAAATATTAAGAGATTGGTTTTTATAAGCGAAGTGGAGTGTTTACAGCGCGGTACGCACTGAGTCCTTATATAAAACAGACACGCTTCGTCTTTAAAGGGTTAATATCAGTCGCTCTCGAAGCGACTACATTTGTTCTGATGTATACACCTCAAGACGCCTGAAAGCGACTGTGTATTACGGGGAGGGAAAACACAAAAAAGAAAGAAAACTCGCTTACTCCGCAGTAAGACGTATGCAATACTGATATTTATTCCAGATTGCGCTCTTTTGCGATATTACGCAGCTAGTGGTAATCCTTTACCGACGTTTAGGGACAACATATTTATTCGTCACACAAATTAATTCCCTGCTGTTATGAAACACCTGTTCATCACCATGATAACCACACGCCAACCGCCAGTAGACCCTAACCCAGAGGTAGCCCGCTCCAGAGTTCGAAAGCCGTCAGTAGGCTGTTTATTCAACCTTTTAAAGCCTAGCGGTAACTTTACGTACCACCAGGTTCAACATTCAATAATTCTCCATAGTGCTCAAATCGCGTTTATGTATTCTGTACATATCTCGGAACAAACTGCAACTTTTACCGTAAACGTCAGCAACTCATTCGTTTTTTATAACCGAGGTTGAAAAGTGTTTACTGCGCGGCGCGCACTGAGTCTTTATATCAGGCAGATTACGTTTCGTCTTTAAAGGGTTAATAAACACACGCAAATATGTACTGTAACGTCACGTACCCGTGCACATATTTTAACCTTTTAAACCCTAGCGGTAACTTTACATACGACCAGGTTTAACATTAAAAAATTCTACGTGGTGCCCACATTGCGCTTATGTGTTTTGTACGGATCTCAGAACAAACAGCAACTTTTGCCTTATAAAACATTAAGAGATTGGTTTTTGTAACCAAAGTGGAGTGTTTACAGCGCGGTACGCACTGAGTCCTTATATAAAACAGATACGCTTCGTCTTGAAAGGGTTAAACACAAACTTTGCTGTTACGGTCCTGGAGTCGACTTAGCTTCTAACAGAAATGAGTACCAGAAATACTTCCTGGGCGGGGGACGGGGGGCGGCGGCGGGTGCGTAGGGCTGACAACCGTACCACCTTCATGTGCCGACTGTCTCGAAATCTGGGAGCCTCGACATCCTGGAACCCTGAGGGCCTGTCCAGGCCCGTCATGGGATTGCTCTGCCTTTTACTCTTTGCTGTTCTGTATACATTAACTGCCTTCACATCCATTATTGAAGCAAAACCTACTGCCGGAGAACTGTCTCAATACACAGCCACAAGAACATGGCCACACACGGTCTCCCTGGTTTTTCGTTCAACACGCACGACATCGGAGAATGTTTCCGACAGCAGCTGTAATCTCAATAGACTCTATACGCCATATCATGCACTAAACGCGTTTGTACGATGGGCCGTTTCCCAGTAAAATGGTAAAAGGTACAGTTTCATCGTCGCGCGAAGTAATACCAACTGTTTTTAGTGTCAACCTCCAATTTAATCCAATTCCGTTCAGTATGCAGACGGACGGACCGACACGACTTCCCCATTACACGCCAATCGCATGCACTTCGTACAGAGAACGATGCAACAACCATAGGCAGCACACTCCTCTAAAATGCATGAATTCATAGGTATGACCACTGCATTATTTCAAAAGACATCCGATTATGCGTTTGGAATTAAAACAACAGTTGGTTACAGGAAACTAAGTACAGGCGTATACTTCAAATCATGGTATTCTTTTGGGTTTTTGCATTGCGTAGTGGTTAAACGATCCTCCGAAACGTAGGAAGACAACCACCACACGGTACACGAACCCAATAGACTATCATCTTATCAAAAACCTCCATTCAGGTATGGACTTGTCACAACAGAATTATATCGAAGATAACAGGATCACTGCGCTGGGAAAGCAAAAACTCCCTGGTGTCTCACTTTTCTTACTTGAGAAGGGAAGGATTACTTACACGATCACTTTAATGCATGTCGTCTGTGTGTCTCTCCCTACAACTTGTAGACCAGCTGACCGATTTTCGCGAAGCTTCATGTGGAAATAAGCCACGAGAGAGCACACACAACCCCGCAATCCGACAAAAATAATAGCCCTACAGTGCTACAAATCTATAGGCTACAACAGGCATGTTCCGCAAGTCCTACTCGGATCTACTAGTTGCCTACAAATGACACCACTTTTTAGGTACTGGCTCTTTGCTAGACGTGAAGTATCGGTCGTTACGTGAGAGCTCAGTCGGCATAATGACTCGGCTACGGGATCGACGGCCGATGAAACAAGGTTTGAATCCCACGCAAGGGCAAGATTTTTTATCATCTCCAAAGCGTCCAAGACGTCTGTGTGGTCCACGCAGCCTTCCAGATCAGTGGGGACGGGGGGATCTTTCCCCGAAAGTAAAGCTGTCAGGACGTGAAGCAGACCACACACCTCCACCTACAGCCAAGGTTAAGCATGGCTGGAGTTAAGCCTCCATTCCCTCATCTACCTTCATGGCATTGTGCTTATAAAGCATGAGAACTTTCAGCTCTCGTCGTCTGACAACACAATACGTGATTTTGTGAGTTATGACGCCGTGACATTTGGTACGCAGTTTAATCGTATCAGAGTAACGTACCGCCTCCAACTCAAAGGTTCCCTCGAAACATCGGACCATCTACGAAACTTGGACAGTGAACCATTCACTGTGCATTTAACTCACGCATCTGTTCGCAACCGGACACTCTTTCGCTCAGAGAAACAAATGTCACTGCTTCAGGAAGGAAGGGTTGGTCACTGTACGTGCCACAAGTCACGCAGGCCGTAACACCAAGAATGACGCGGTTTTATCCTTTGTAGCATAGGCACAAACCGACATCTGGCTCACTCTGTATAACGTGTAACAACCCGAAAGATGAATTTCCACCTCCGCGAAATCCTCAATTACCAGAGTGAACACACAAACATCCGACACGGAATTAAAGAGTAGGTCTATATTCATTGATGCCCTTTATGAAACAAACACAGCCAGGCTGCGAAGAGAGTTTGGAATGAATGTGGCACGTAAGTGGATAGAAGAACAAACTGGTGTACATGCTGTACACAAAGCCTCCATCGAATTTCGTCTTACACACAATATGAACGTAAGCCACGTGAAACTGCTATAATTCAGCACCAACATATTTTACAGCAGTTCAAGCAACAGTGACACGGTCTATATATAACAAGATAATGCTACAAAGACTAATATTACCCTTCCACAAGGGAATTGATGTCACGACCTACGAGAGCCTGTCAGATTGTAATTTACATAGGCCAAACACTAACACCATTCATTATAAGAGAAGACAGTTCTTACTGACACATGAAGCACGTTAACATTAAGTTCAATGAAACAGAAGCCATCCTTAAACAGTAGCGATAATGCCACAGGTAGGCATCCCGTGCTCTCCTGCTGAATTCCTGTGGCATCTACAATTCAAAATTGTTCCTACAGCTAACCGACGAGTATAGCTTCATCATAACTCGTTCAATGTAAAATGTGACGCGCCATTTTCTGTTTACACTCGTACAAATCAAACCAGAAGCTCGTGTGCTAAACTAATTCCTGCAATTCAATGTCGACTGTCATGTCTTGAGAAGTTTTCAAAGCAGCCATACAGAACCTGCCTGTTGAGAGTGTTCATATTGGTTTCTGAACCAATTAGCTCTTGTGTAGTTTGTCAACAGCGATCACTTCGACGCCATCGTTAAGCCTCCGTATCAATAAATCCCGATACCTTGATCATTAGAAACAACGACCTTGAATGAAGACAAGGGGTATCACAGATCTCAATAAAGAATGCCACATACAGGCTGTACCAGGAGGAATCTGCCATACTTCGGGAGAACGTTCCTTAGGGTAAATTATACTGATATAACCAAACATACTCATATCAG
The DNA here is from genome assembly GCA_013340265.1 of Coptotermes formosanus. Taxonomy (NCBI): domain Eukaryota; kingdom Metazoa; phylum Arthropoda; class Insecta; order Blattodea; family Rhinotermitidae; genus Coptotermes; species Coptotermes formosanus. The sequence continues at coordinate 146,438 of BLKM01000844.1, forward strand.
AAGTTGGAATGGTTACGGAAATATTGGCCAGATAAGCTTTTAAGTTTTAAAACGAAAAGTCTGTACTTTCTCTAACTTTAACGCCTGTCCTTAACCACTAATTAACATATGAGACATGGAAACATTAATTGAGCTACAAAAACTCGTACCAGTTTCATTAAAAAGTTCTTAGGTTTCCACGTGCGTTACGCGACACAAAATGGCCTCCGTACGGCTTGGCTATCGCCTCAAGGACGGACCTGCACAGTGTATGGATAACATTACGTTAAACAGGTACACTACGTGGAACTGCAAGAAGACCGCATTTTTCCAGCGGCATTATCTCCGTAACCGCTCATCTACAGATACAGGTGTGTCTTGTTATATATATGTATATTACCCTAGCGAATGTTCTTCCAAAGTATGGCTGATTCCGCCTGGTACATCCTGTATGTATGTATGATTGTGTGTGTGTAAAGTATGTCAATATGGCAGCCGCGCGAGGCGACATAATTGGAGCAGTGTCAGTACCACTGCATCAAGGCCTCTCATATTCTTCAGAAACGAGATGAAGATTACTGCTTCATCGCTGAAGATGAAGGCAATAGGATCCTCCAAAATTTCTGTGACTACGTATCAGACTACACGGAGTCACAGCACAAAGCGCAGTAACCGCCATGTCAATTTCAGGTCTAAGCACAAAAGCCGTGTGTTCGAATGAGACGTAATTCTTACTGCAGTGTCTTGGTCACCTTTATGCAAAATATGATGCACGCGACTTTAAACTTTTAAAGCCTAGCGGTAACTTTATATACGACCAGGTTTAACATTAAAAAATTCTACGTGGTGCCCACATTGCGTTTATGTGTTTTGTACGGATCTCAGAACAAACAGCAACTTTTGCCTTATAAAACATTAAGAGATTGGTTTTTATAACCGAAGTGGAGAGTGTTTACAGCGCGGTACGCACTGAGTCCTTATATAAAACAGATACGGTTCGTCTTTAAAGGGTTAAACTTGCCCGACTCTCAGTACACACTGTGACTTACGACTTTACTCTTGAAACGTACTTCCATGCTACCAGTGGGGCCGGAGTGAATTCCGGGAAGAATTTATTATAAGCTACGATTCCTACAAACGTCTCAATCTAAATGGCGAAGTTACCCCAGCTATGAGACAATACCTGTACACTTTTTGAATCCACGTCTGTGCGTAACTACCGCCAGCACAATTTCGAATTTCTCTAGACTTGTCAGATATAACATACAAGATTCTCTCACCGGCGTAATGTTTGTAACTGTTAACACACAGAAATGTGTCACATAGCTACCGGTAATTTGTAAGTTCCGTTTATAAAAACGACCACCATACATAGTTTCAAACGCTTACTTCCAATGAATCATCAAACATCGTTACTACACCAGAAGTTAAATGTACATTTCGCTTGGCCGTAATGTTATTGACGTTCACACTACGGTTTAAAAAAGGTACGAAAGTTACTGCCAGGCAAAAACTTTTGGCACTACATTACATGAAAGGGAACGTACGTACAACGTTACGTTGTGGCGCGTTCGCTTAATGGTTATACTTCCTCGGCTATGCTAACACTTTGATACCACTTCACTCGAAAACGGCGCTTTTATGACGCTGTAATGTCACCGGAAACAATAAAATGTACCTGGGTCTTAATGTAAAGTGCCCGGTGTTTTTGCCCGATTTTAACCAAATGTGAATTTTCTCGACAGACTTCCACAGACGTCATCAATATCAAATTTAACGGAAATGCGCCCAGTTGGAGGCGCGCTGATACATGCTAACAGGCGCCTTTTGCCTTAAAATGAACATGACTGCCAGGCACAAACGCAGGATGTTATATCGACATAAACACAGCTGCCAGCATAAATCCACGACTTACATTCAGCCAAATTCCACACTTAGTTTACAGAAAGATGGAAGCTTCTCTCACATATAACCACCTTACAGGCCTGTCAGGCTACATTTTGAAAGCACTGTGCTTCAGAAAGGCAGACTGTTCTTTCAAAGACGGCACAAAACTTACGTTAACAAAGTAGTTCATAAAGTGGGTGCTGTGATTCTCATAGAGGTGGCAATGAAAAATAATGTCCTTTGGTGTGTGACGCAGTGTACTCTGGGAGCTAGCGAAAAAAAGTAACCTACCCTGAAGATTGAAGCAGCAGGTCAACAGATTTCTACCAAACTACACGGCATCACACACTACAAGAATTATTCACTATTCATAAAGAACACCTATACAGGGACTGGGTTATATTCCTAAACCATTACTTTTTCTTTTCTGATCTAATACTCGACGTCTGAAACTGATTCTCATTTACACGCATCTGTCTCCACAAAGTGTCTCGGCTCATGTAACTCAATACAAAAGTGTGATTCCAGTGTGGCACTGATAAGATACTGATCCGATCGTGGGCAAGGTAATACCACGAGGAGAAACGTGCACGTAGATAGGCCTACGTACTGTAACTTACAGTGACGTCAAACACCCTACGAATCGATCAGTAAGACGTAAGGAAAGTTAAAGTCACTGGAAGCGGGACTGTAGCAAATACATTTAGCCTGATTCAATTACATTTCGCACAAGATGAAAGAATCAGACTGCTGCTTGCTTACTGCATGAACTACAAAAGTTATTCAGCGACGAATGAAATGGAAGGCTGATATGTACTAGAGAACATAAAACCGGTCTACTGTGCAGAATGCGGTGTGCAGCTATTTCAAGATTCTCGTTTGGAACGAACGAGAAAAACCACGACAAAATTGGGCAACTGTCGCTGCTATTGTCAAAACTAGAATCTAAATCGGAGCTTTGTCTGTATCACTCACTGTACCCGTACGCAGCTCGACGGACAGCCGTTAAGGCTATAATATGCGAGTAATGAAATCAGATTACGTCCTCTATTTCAACCGCCACAGAAATAACAAACAAAAAACTGCCGCTCTTGTCCGTGAATTTGCACTTTTTGCTAACACTTCAAGCAAAAGTCGCTGTTATGTATTATTCATGTCAAGTAAATTACAACTTCATAGGTCAGTACTTGTACAACACTTAGCAGTGACCTCTGTGGAAAGTCATCCACCAGCACATCCAACAATAAGCAGTCTGTATCACATGGCACTACAGTCGTCACTACTTTGATTACGAACCCATAATGTGAAACTGAGAAGTCTAAAACAAAATAAAGTCCTTCACGGGAAACTGACAGTCACTCTGCTCAAGAAATTCTGCACGTTTTATGGATTGTTATGTTGACAGGAGCACACCGCTACACACCATCCTAAGCCAGATGAAGACAAGGGTAAACATAAAACACAACACGGACTTAAACTATTCAGTGAGACTAGAGTCAACTGTGCAAGTGAAAAATACTAGTAAGCATCTGTAGGTATAACATCTGGAACCCAAATGACAGCAGACTTAATAAACGAGATCATGTCAACAAGCATGCCACATAATCACCTTTACGCAAATTATTCTTGTATAATTTAGTTACGTTAACCCGCGCAAAGATCCCTGGCCACTACATAAAATAAAATACTTCCGACGGCACGATTTCTACATGGCGGACATGGGAGGGCTTTCTGGGAAGTCTGCAATCCTGAATTCGGTGTTATGCGTGTATTTCTAACCATTTCACAGTTCACGAACATTCACCCGAGTCTACACAACTGATGCCACTGCCGTCCGAGCAAAACAGCAAAACTCTGCGTCGCGACTGCGAACTCTTAAACCAGTTTAGCAAACATAAGCAGCCTACAGTGTTGTTGTTCTGCATTTCACAGCAAAACGTGCAAATTCGTGGGCAGTGCCCTACCGAAGCACTTTGCAACCAACCTAAGGTGCAGACGAGAGAACGGGATCTTGCCAAAATTTTAAATTATTAAGACTGAAGGGAGTGGGGGGAGATGAAGTACTTTCCAGTTTGTCATGTCCAGAAATAGACCTGGCTAATGGCAGTCTTCGAGCGCAACGGTACTGACGCTTCGAGCTGTTTCCTTCATAAGCACTACAGTGCAATACATACGCACACCACTGGGCGTTTATTTTATGATTGCGGGAAGTGGGATCTAACAGCGACATTTGTAGGCCTACCAACGCTGACGTTCTTTCACAGTTAGATCCTCAGCCTTGCTGCGATTCAGAATTAATTCTCCAACTACGAATCATGACAAAATGCTTTCACTGTAATCCACTGACACTGCGATGAACCTTACCCATCCCGACCGTGGTCCCACTTTCCAGGATAAGTACTGGATGCGATTACACTAATAAAAATCACGCTACAGGACTACGCACGTGACTGAGACAACGGAGCTACACAGCAACATTTTCATAAACCCTACGTCACGGAGACAGTAAAATCTCGTTTTTTTAGAGATGCCAGTAAAAAAACAGACGTTTCACTGAAAAATATTGAAATGCCGTGCGATATAACATCAATAATGAATTGCAAGACGGTCGTAGTACCAAACGTTACATTACGGTGGACACCCTAACACGTTAATTTCTTTTCAGGGAAACAGGCCAATACATAACTGTAACGAACCAATAACTCGCAAAGCTACACAATGGATGGCTCATCAGTTGACGTCATCTGATCCTCTCCCACCCCTCCCCGCGGCATGTTAGAGCTCCGACAAGGGCACCTCAACCCTTATAGGTACACATGATTTTACTAGCTGAATGACAGCCTGGCTTTTCGGTCTACAACAAACAGGGAGCGACACACAAATTAATAAATGTTGTAGAAGTCTAACTCTTCTAGCATGGAGTAATCCCGAGGCAGGGCACAAAAGTTACTCAAAAAATATCTTCTGCTGTACGTCCTCGAGGAAGTATTTATACTAGCCTCTCAGTCGCACGTCACAAGTTGCCACTATGAAACGATGCTAGAAATAGCCGTCGACAAGACGCGTTTCAGAATGTTTTCACACGAATTCCAGTGTACACTTTGATAGATATACAGACCCTACACATCAACAAAAGGTTCATCACACAGAAGAAGTAAATCAAAATGCTTCGCAAAATAGTCCCAGGTCCGATCAGGTTAATAAGCGTTAAATGCATTTTCACAAAAGCTGCTTAAATTTCAGCATGCAACACGCCAGACACAGCCCCACATGGGTGTTATTTTATAAGCTGCGTAAAAGACGAGAAAAAGACTGAACCGATCTGAAGTTAAGGACCGTAACAAAGCCATCTACGCAATACAGTGAACTCAACACTACGAGAGCTAAATGGTGGTTCTAATTATATTTAAACTACTTGGGTTAAAAAGAACATCAACGGCCCTTCATTGTGTGTCAGCAGCTATAAAACACACTTCACTGTCGGTTCTTCAATACTGCCTGCACTATTATGGCTGTCTGACAACATTTGCAGACTATGACAACGACGTAAACTCATTTTTGAACTATAGTGGATCCTCCTATTTACACTCTGCTTTCTCTTCGTTTTTCTAACTGTAAATTTCGCAGTTCAAATACAGGCCTAGAGCAGTCATTTTCAACTCTTCTTCAACGGCGACCCGATTCGTAAAAAAAAAGCCAAGTCTTCAAAAATGTTTTGAGATTACACTCAGCTAGTGAGCTACACAAATATGCAGGTGCTGTAGGCCTATTTACAATCATAAAACCAGTGCCATCTAACCTGATATTATACTCACATTCTTGTTATTCGTAAGTGAAGCGGAGTCCCCGCTTACGGGAGGGTTGCGCCCGTCTTACTTCTGCCAGTTTTCTGATTCTCGTTGTTGGAAGCAAGAGTGCATGGAAGGTTCCCTACTGTACGTTTATTTCTATTATTAGCTTCAATACGAACTCGAAAAGCCTAATTCGCAATCATAAGTTCTACGCAAGGGGAAAAGAATTCTCAAAATATTTTCAAGCGCTGGACAATCCACGAGCCGGGAAACCAAAAATTTAGTTTCTTTGAAGGAAGATGACTCCAATTTGAAGGCTGTGCTATTTATCGTTTCGATAAATTCCTTGTGCGAAATTTATGGTATGTCAACAAGGTAAAATGAGAAGCGTACTTTTACCAAAGGACAGTGTGTGACATGCTGGTAAAATTTTGAAAACTTTTTTAACTCACTAAAAGCACTTTCATTTCCGACACTAAGCTTTCGTTCTTTTCAAGGCAAGGAGCAAGGCATGGAAACACGTATGTGTGAGATTTTGCAACTCAGTTTCATTTGAAAAGATTTGGGTCATACACGTCTATGACGGATGCCCAAACAGAGAAACATTCAAGTCATTCAACAAGTGACACATATCTGCCAAATATGTGACTTCATTCAGCCTCTCAGCTTTTCTGTGCTACTTAACGACGCTGTCAGTTGCTAAGGTTATAGCGCATCGGCGATATGTGAATAAATAAGTATTAAGCATTGCTGGAATGACAGGGACAGGCGGAAACATAAGTAGCCGGAGAAAAACCAGTCCCAGCGCCACTCTCTCCACCGCGTATCCCACATGAACGGGCCTGGACTGGAAGCCAGGCCTCCGCGGTGAAAGTTCGGAGCCTGTCAGCCTGAGCCATGGCACAGCTGGCTCTCGTCTCGGTTGAGCAAATCCTCGACATCAATTCCTCCCCCCATTTCTTTTTGGCAGAAAGTTATTTCAGTTTTTCGTCCAAGTCGTACCACGTTTGCATCTTTCAAAATGCTGTCAGCTGAATTACCATCTGCACTCTGTACGCAGGAGTACGCGGTGGCGCAGTTGGTTGAGGCACTGCGTTACAAGCCGGAAGGTCTCGGGTTGAAATTTTTCATTGACTTAATACTTCCTGCCCAACTAGGGCCCTGGGGTTGACTCAGTCTCTAACAGACATGAGTACTAGGGTTATCTCCTGCGCGGGGGGGGGGGGGGGGGTTTAAGGCGGCCGGTTGCGTAGGGCTGACAACCTTGCTACCTTCATGTACCGATTGCCAAGAAATTCTGACAGCCCCAACCTGCAGGCCTAAGGGCCGGTGCAGCGTTACCTTTACCTTTCTCTGTATGCGGCAGCAATTTATCATATGCTCACAGCCCGCCACTTGTCTCTCTAATCCTGATTCAGCTGGCTCCAGACCTCACAAAGTCACCGCATTTACTTAAGATACACGGTGTCTTCGAAGCTGTATCTTTTATTCAGATTCACCCACCAAACCCGTGCACGCATTTCTCGCATTTCTCTTCACCCAATGCGTGCAACGTGCCACGCCCATCACAGCTTCCTTAACCACCCGAACATTTAGTGAGGAGCACAAATCATGAAGGTCATCACTATGCATTTTCCTCCAGTCCTGTGTTACCTCTTCCCTCTTAGGCTTACATATCTTCCTCAGCACCCCATTCTCAAACACCCTCAGCCTATGTTCTTCCCTTAATGTGGGGGACCAAGCTTCAGACTCGTAAGAAACAACAGGCAAAATATACAAATGCCCTCACATTTTTAAACAACGTAGGAATTTAAAGGTCTTGATTATGGAACAGAATATTCCAGCAGAATCAAATACGCGTCAACAACTTCGGAACCTGTGATCAAGTAGGCTTTCTTGTCCCTACTGCGCAACAACTGTTATTATTGCTCTGTCGAATTTATGTAGCGGTCATTAAGTAGCTCGGTCTATTAGCGTTGACTGCTTGGATGATTTGCGAACAATGAACTGGAAAGACTATAGCCGGAACCGGCCGTGGACTATTCTGACACGATGCTGGCAACAGCCTTCATGGAGGGAGGAAAATCACCAAGATCTGCGGTCAGAGTACCCGGGTTCTGAGCCAATATTTGAGCCCGGGCCGTCACAGATATGAAGCACGTATTCCATGCCCTCCAGGGCGACGCACAAAAATTGTACAAGAATAACGGTAAGCCATAAGAAGGAATAATGCTCAGTAGGTGAAAGTTACGTAAGCCTTCCCCAGTGCAGCTTCGCTCACGGCTACTTCTGCCTTGCACTGGAGAATGCAGCACAGTTAAGGGCTGAATACGATTCTCAAAATAAACAGCAAGTCCTGTAATGGAAACCGCGAGTATTCTGCGTGAGGCACGAAATCAGTTACTTACACATGTTACACGAAATTCGTGCTTCAAAGATTAAACTCGGATACTGGAATTTCTGTGGACAAAAAGCATTTTGTGTCAGTTAATACAGTTGCCGCACAACAACACGGAAAGCCAGTAACAACGGTACTGCAGTGCAGAAATTCTGCATTTACTAAACGATGACCGTGACATGAACGGGGAAACAAACTTGAGCCTGGGTCTTATCCCGAGCCAACTGAAATCACTTCTGAATTACTCTGGGCAGGCCACTGTCAACGGGCATTTTATGAGTGAATAAGTCTCATAGTTCATGCAACTACGAACTTCAGTTTCGCTTATAATGCATTCTGCGCAGAACTAACAGCGTGTCCTAATTAACTAAATCAAAAATAAATGAACGTGTCTTGCGTATATAACTAGTCTAACGAAAACCACATACGTGCATAACTATGCAACGCATGTAATCGTACGTAGTTGACTTCCCGCATGAAGACGTGAGAAATTATCCTCAATATATATTAACTTACACCATTTAAAATTGACAAAGCTGTATAATAACACCGTATAAGTCTGTAAGTGTTGACACTCCCTGAAGAGGATATAAATAATAGCCGAAACACGCGGGAGTGCTTTTATATCCAGGAATTAGCGCAATTTGCTGATGATAAACTTGGCCTGCATCTTTTATCACTGTACCATCACAGCGGTACGGGTTCGCATAGGTCTCAAACGTGTACAAGTGACATCACTACGAAACCTAACGCTAATCAAACCAGCTCCCGCAGTGCAAAAAAAGACAATGGCGATGACTGAGACACATAGCACGCATGCCAGATCATACAGGAATACACAATTTTGGTCAGAAAATCTGAAAGACAGAGACCGCTTGGGAAATCTACGTGCAGATGGAAGGAAGGATAATTATCCTCAGGATGTGCCTTAAGCAGAGTGTGAGAGTGTGGACTGGTTCCATGTGGCTCAGGATAGGTCCAGTTCTGGTATCTTCTTAACGTGGTAACGAAACGTGCGTACCTCAGAAAGTGGAAAGAACTTTCCTGGTTCACTGAGCGCCTATTAGCTTTTCAAGAAGACCATGCCCCACGCAGTTAATCAAACGCAGCTGCATGGTGAGGGTTCCATAACGAAAGTATCACAACCATCTATTTTGGTACGCGACGAAGGCAGGCCGACCTTCTTTTTGAATGGTGAACGATAACATGGCCATCTTCCATCCACACAATTGCCAAAGCGTAGCCGAACCCCACCATGTGGTGCGACGCCATCCTGGAACAGCCCTGTGTTTACGCGTGCATCCTTCGAAACTCACTTTTTTGTGGTTAGTAAGTATGACAGGAAGATCCTACACACAAGAAAGAGAAGAAAGGCTAACGGGATTGGTCACATCTGGCATAGGAATTGCCTTCTAAAGCGCGTTATTAAAGGAAAGATAGAGAAAAGGATAGAATTGACGGGAAGACGAAGAATAAGAGGTAAGCAGCTACTGGATGACCTTACGAAAGTAGAGGATACTGGAAACTGGAAGAGGAAGCAATAGATCGCACTCTGTGGAGAACTCGCTTCGGAAGAGGCTATGGACCTGTCGTAAGACAGACAACAGAATGAATGAATGAATGAATGAATGAATGAATGAATGAATGAACATGTACAACTACCTCACTGAAACTGAAACTAAGGAGGATAATTACAAATACATGACATGTTGAAACCGGTGGATTTTTCTCTTTCTCATTCGCTCTATTCGACCACCAATCCCCGTATAGCACGTCGGACCCATCTTGGCAACTGAACTACGTTTGAAGTTAAAACAAGTCGCGTTTTCTGCGTATCATGTCGCGTAGATTGGCAAACGGTTAACGACATTTCGGAGAAGCCCAATGGTTTCATTTTCAGAGCAGTCGACGTCTTCTTGGACTGCCTTAAATATAAACTGCCCTAAGGACAGACAACAGGAAGCTCCAACGAAACTGCGGTAACTTCTTGCCAACATACACGGCGTCATATCCCGTAGGACTTGTAACCTTTATCAACATAGGTGTGTTAACCACAAATATCGCAATATAAAACACCTTCCACTCTACGCAGCAGCTTTTACTTTCCTCAAAAGACAACGGTTTGGCCTGAAAAATCACTTACAGTCCGATGTGGGCGGCTTCTCATAGACGAAAAATCACTTACAGTCCGATGTGGGCGGCTTCTCATAGACGAAAAGAAATCGATTTTGTTGTATAACGTAGGTTCAAAACGTCAGGCAACTGGTTATACTACTCTTCCATGCAGTCCTTCACGTATTCTAAGGTATGAAATCGCACTAGAAGGTGTGCGAACTGTATGGCCTGTCTGTCTACTTTATCATAAGGTAACAATTTATATTCAGAATTCGTCTCTCCATCTTTGACACGGCCTTCCTCTTCTGCCATACAAGGTACACAATAAGATACTTCTAGCAAATGCAGTTCCTTCTATTCTCTCCAAACGGTAGAACCAAGTCGTTATATGCCTTTTACGCATATCAAATATACTTATTTTACTGATTCGTTTCTTAAAGAAAGTCAATTCCCGCACAGGCCGCGAAGGGCCTCAGGAACCTCAATTCATCTGCTTTGGTGTGTCCCTTTTGTTCCTGCTACTACACTCTACCACTCGATTCACATAGGCTACTGATGTAGGTACAGCCACAGTACTTCCGTCTCTGTTCTTCCACTTCCATACAGCGTTCAACTGGCTGATCACATAAGCTAGTCTGGCTCCTTGAAACGTTACGATTTTGTTTCTGTATTGATCCTACGCAATTGAAAAAAACCTTTTGTAAGTAACGTGTTTACGGTAGACTTTGTACAACAGCAAATACTAAGGTTACTGCCGAATTGTAATGAAGCTTATTAACCCTTTAAAGACGAAGCTTATCTCTTTTATATAAGGACTCAGTGCGTACCGCGCTGTAAACACTCTCCACTTCGGTTATAAAAACCAGTCTCTTAATGTTTTATAAGGCAAAAGTTGCTGTTTGTTCTGAGATCCGTACAAAACACATAAACGCAATGTGGGCACCACGTAGAATTTTTTAATGTTAAACCTGGCGGTACGTAAAGTTATCGCTAGGCTTTAAAAGGTTAATAAAGTACTTCAGGGCGGGGATCTACGGCAGCATTGCAAAAAAAAAAATCTGCCAGCAAAAATGACGCATAATAATAAGACAATGGGTAATCTGACACTTCAGTTCGTACGTACAAACATTTCAATTTGCACCAACGAGAGAAAATTTAATTGTCTAAGTGTTACCTGATAATATGAAAGAAATGTTCAAAGAGAGGTGAACACTCCGTTCGGGAGAATCCAGAAATATACATGTGCTGACGTACTAACTGCAAGTATTTTACACACACACCCCCCCCCCCCCCCAAAAAACGGAAGTAGTTAAATAATTCGAAATTAAACTACATGTCCGTCCTACTACAAAATAATTTTTGATGTGGGCAACGTTTCCTCTGACTTACTTTACAGCTGCGCGGAACTGCTACTGTTCTCAGCAGAAAATTTTTACACCACCTGACGACTGCACCGCACTTTAGTTTTTTTTTGTAATATGCATAATAAGAATATTTAGAACGAAAACTGAAAAATTCCAGCTGCGCGGAAGTGTGCGCGGGACCATGTCAGTTACTGCACGGTTGCGCACCCGCGCAGCTTAAAGGGAACACATCACCTGCAAATTAAAAAATCTGAATTCATGGGGTAAATCCAAGTAACGTATCTTAATCCTACGCAAGGAAAATCGAAACAATAAGATACTAAACAGGCCTACTGTCTCGTGTTACTCTGTACACACAGTCACGCATGGAATGATTGTTCTTTGGGCTCGCAACCGAACAGCACAAACCTCAACGATGCTGCACTGTGTCTAGGTACACAGAAATTTGATTTTCGCGTTACGCTTCAATTAAAAAACGGAAAACTGGGTATTTAAGGCTTACTACCGTGACACATGAACAGTGTGAATTCTGGAGGGGGGGGGGGGCCAACCACAGATACTGTTTTCAGGAGTTTTCCAAAACCGTCCTTGCATGTCAGAAACGGTTTCATAAATATTTAACTGGTAAATCCGTGCAAGACTCGATAGCTTGATAAAATGGGACAGACACTGCTAGCGGCAAACCCAAAAGAGATTTTTGTATTTATGCTCAACCTCCAACTTTGTCGAAGGGCAATTTACATTATTAATGTTGTGTATATTGGTATAGGACTATTACATTAACGAAATACTGCAAATGCATACGGCATGTGCTACCAATTACAGTTCACATGCTACAATCAATGCTACTGAATATGGCGTATCGTGAGGGTTAGTTGATTGTAACGAGGTTAGGTTACAGTTCCACCTAAATCAAACAGCGATCAAACACGACAAGCAATGTACGTATAACGTAATACAGTGGCGCATTCGCGTAATGTTTATACCTCCTGTTCCAACCTAACAGCCTGATACCACTTCACGCGAAGACAACGCTTTTACGGAGATCTAATGTCGCCGAGTACAATAAAACGAACTTAGGTCTTCATGTAGAGTGCCCGAAATTTTTTTTTCCCGATTTTAACCGGATTTGGAGTTTCCGCACATATTTTCATAAAAGTCCTTCACATCGAATTTCAGGGAAATTCGTCCGGTGGGGACCGCGCAGATACATGCGGACGGCCGAATATGAAGCTACTATGCGTTTTTTGCGACTATGCGAACGTGCCTAAAAAGCAAAGTAAAATTAAGCTGTCCCCGTGCAAGTCACGAAGGCATATTGTGAACGAAGTTATAGCTCCGCCCATTATTACCCTCGGAATTAGACGGAGGTGAGTGGTAGCACCGGCCGCTTCATACCCAAGGAGAGCCCCCAGTACACACTGAGTCGGGGCGGGGCGGGGGGGGGGGAGCTGTTCTGAACCCAGTTGAGAAGCGCTCTAATTCATTTATCACAATCAAATCACGATAAAGAAATTACCTCGGCGGATGTCGACGTTCCCCCCAGTTGCCTAACCATTAGTTCGTTCACACGACAAGCATAAAAATTGTAACTTAAACGTACAACGCGTTACTCAGATCAAGGAGCACGAATTATATGGGCAGAAATCATATATTAAACAGACCAATCAGAGTGAAGTGTAGACAAAAAAAAAAAACTCCTCTCCGGATCATACGGTTAAAAGGTCACGATCCTATACACTCCTTTGTAATTATTATTTTCAGCGTCATGTACAGGGTTCAAGCCGAACCTAATTTGTGTACCACTGTTACCTGAACATCAGTTTCTACGGCCCAGTTTTTGCCAAATCCTCAGATACATGCAACTATCTATATGCATCATCTGTAGAAACATGACTGCAGTGCTGGTAGGCAGTGTGGCTGCCGCTATGACGTAGTCTCTCTGCTGAAGTAGCATCGACCCCTTTACCTTGGCCTAGTCTCTGGCTGTGCCTGCGTTTGCGTGCACGCCAACCAGCCCACACGTCAGGCCTCATTCCACGAAACTGGCGCCCTCAGGTCGGCGACTCTGACACAGAAGATGAGACGGCACTAAACGGTGCCTACTGGATAACCACAGAAAAAGGCGACACGCAAAATATGGGTCACGTCTATTTTAAACATGTAGGACCTTCACCAAAAACTATGCATCATGATTATGCATATTCGGGAACCACTAATACACCTGGCACAGCGGCCGTACCAGGCCGCACAGGACAGGTGCGGCGGCACCTGATGACGAAAACAAGAGTGACAATACCAAACGAAGTCATGAAACATGATTCGTGATAAACGTACGGGTATACCACTCGCCTTCACAATGCCACGGTCAAGGCATAAAGAACGCTAAACAGTTCGTCCAACCAGATAATGGTCGGAAAGCGCAGACTGAAGGAACCCATTTAATTAGATAACACTTAACGACGATTCATTAAATATCATCATGAAAACAAAACTCCATTAGGAACACATACGTAACTGTCGGCAGTGGGCGTGGGTAGAAGGGGTGCGCTTCGTAATGCTGTGTTAAAGGCGGAGAATGGACAACTCTTACGCCACTCACATTGCTAGATCCTTTTCATGACACATAACTATGAAATCTGTATTACTTTGCCCAGATTTCAAATGCGTGCGTTATTTCAAGACATAAAATGATAGACTTTCATTATACGATGAAAGCGACGTCCATGCAGCAGTCCCTAAAAAGCCTCACCCCAGCCCACTACGCTCACAACAGCCTGCCAGCGGACCCCAACCGTGACCACGCCCTTTCAACCCTGTTTATGAGCCATTTTAATATCATCCTCCTACCTATTCCTAGATCTTGCAAGTTGTTCCCTTCAGGCTTCCCAATCAAAGCTCTACCTGCATTTCCCATCTCTCCGCTGATTCTGAACCGAGCAGTAGCAAGTATTCCTGAGTCTAATATGCTCTCAATTACTGCGTAAATGCAGCTGTGTTACTGGCGTTCCCAAGAATTATAACTTCGCCACGTTTCCAAAACAGTTAGCAGCTATCGATGCATTGGGACTTCGTCCTATATTCCGACAATTACACACTGCTTCTAGCGGCTAACAGAGCGTCAAACATTTTCTTTACGGTGTGTTCTCATCAAATAAATTAATATCAACACAGACCATAACTTTTTGGCGCGTTCGCGTACCCACTGTTGCCAGGGAAAATGAACAACGCGTTTCCTTTGTATTACTGACGCACATATGTTGCTGCCAACAATGTAATAATACTGAAAGCCTTGCCACGGGAGCACAACAATGCTTTCTCTGTATTGCTGCGCTATATATGTCGATGCCAACAACGTGAGGCACTCGTCTTCGTGTAAAGTGCCCGATATTTTTTTTTCCTATTTTAACCAAATTTGGAGTATCTCGACAGATTTTCGTAAAAACCCCATGCATCAAATTTTACGAAAATCCGTCCAGTGGCAGCGGCGCTGATACATGCGGACAGGCGGACGGACAGATAGACACGACGAAGCTAAGAGGCACTTTCCACCTAAAAATCCTGACCCTAATTGATGATTCTGTTTGCCCATTCTACAGAATATAGACGTATTTAGGTCTTCATGTAAAGTGACCGATACTGTTGTCCAGTTTTACCAAATTTGGAGTTTCTCAACAGATTTTCGCAGATGCCCCGAATATCAATTTCAGGAAACTCTGTCCAGGGGAGTCGCGCTGATACATACGAACACATGGGCACACAGACGGACATGACAAATTTAACAGTCGCTTTTCGCCATTTATGCAAAGGTGCCCGTAAACGCAGCTGACCAGTGTTCAGAGTGGCTGTATGACGGGGTCCGGCTCCCTAACTTTCGTTATTATGTTCCAGTATTGCTCTCTTCGATCTTCGTTTTCTCATTCTAATTGGATTCATACACTATGTTTCATCATGCGCATGTTCTGATTCCTTTGCCGAGATGATGCCTTTAACGTTTAGCGTGTCTGGTGACCACTAGGATGTGCACTTCTCATTCTGTACGGTGTTGTTACTACGTGCATGCCTGTAGATGTACGATTACTATTCATTTCGATTTGGATGTGTCCCGACTAATTGCGTCTGAACCTTGGGTGGTGTATTTTTTTTTTCATTTTCCTATGCTGTCTCACTTTTGCGTGACCTTGTTCTAGCTTTGTCTAGCGTACGTCATCTTTCGGGAAACTTATTTTCGTCCGGTTAAGTCACAATACTCCCTTCTCTACTCAATTTCCACTATGAAGGAATTCTCAGAACAAAATGTATAGAGGTGGGAAAATTTCGGTCGTCTGCTTGTGTGAATAAAAAACTAAATTTCGTTCATGCTGTATTACATTTCACCCCATATTATGCATGCTTCTCAACGTCACAACAACACTTGGTTGGATATACGTCCGTAATTTCCCCTTAGACGTTTAATTCCTGAACACCGCTCAACAGAGTAGACCGACATGCAGTTAATGCGGTGTGAAATATGGGCTGTGCAGCTGCCATGTGATCGATACTGCTCTGTGAACTTCCAGCCCTCCCCACTTAAGGATTTCTGCGATTTTCATTAAAATCATGTTTTTAAAGGACCACACTAAGAATGGAAACGGACATGTGTGGCTCTTCGAACTCCCGAAAGTACGAAATTTCTCAGATTTAGAACGCCTACCAAACCAACTGCCTAAAATGAAAAAGGAGACTACTGTGGCATTGTTACTAATTTCAAAACTCGTATTCCAAAAAAAAAAATATATATGCCACCGGTCGTCACTCATGAAAGTAAAATGCAGATGAGATTTCCAACGAACATTCCGCGGTCACGGTTCGTAATTTAAAACACAACACAGAAATATGGTTTGAACTTGGAATGGCAATTACTATGCCATCAGGAACGCACAACAATGGCACAGTCCAACACGACATATCTTAGTCCAGTGACGAATTCAATCATGTGTGGAGTAATACCTCCACTGCGCCATTACCTCTACATGACATTAAGCACAGAAAATGCGACCTTTACAGTACGATATGTTAAAATCAATGAATATTATTTATATACTGCGCCATGCTCTTCCGCGTGAATTCCGTCACGTCCGCAAATTCTTACATCAAGGAAGACATCAAAACTTTACATTCATCCTTTTCATCACGTCCGTTCATTTTGAGAACTTATCACTAGGATTACCTGCCTCGCCTTACGGAACATGACGGATCTTTTAGAAGCGATGACGAAAGAAATTAAATCAATATTTAGATTGTGGTTTCCGGATTATGACATCGTGTGACTTCATACGTTTGGATTTTGCCCTCAAGACGGGAGGGGAGGGGGGTTCCTCTGGCACTTTGGTACCCACCTACAAAATTACACGGGGCCCTAACTCAGACGGCCACTTCTCTGTGTTCTGGTCCTTACTGTAAGTGCATTAATACGGAGTAATCTCACGGCCGTCGAAACTTCATATCTCATATGGAGTTGGCTTACATTATTTCTTACAGCATGAAATGTGCCACCCTCAGAGATTATGGACACACCACGGCAACGCGACATAAGGCAACTGACGAACTGACGTGAAAACAACTTGTCACTGGCGCGGCAGATATCCGGAAGACTAAATCGGGAAGCCTATGAACGTCAGTTCCATCGGGCAAGTACAATTATCACCATCAGCGCAACGACTTTAAAAGGACTGAAACTTTTCAGAAAAAATTCAACTTTTCTTACAAATGCAGTGAATTAAGCCTAAATAAAACCAGTTAACAGTTATCGATTTATAAACCAACAAAACTGCATTATAGGGCAGTTAAGAGGCTAACAATTGGTCAAGAACTTTCTCGCTGCTTAAGGTACACGACGGAAAATCAACGTCATGCAACGTCTCACATGCATTAAGTCAACACAGTCATAGATTATTACCACACCGTGCACTTGAATATTATCCATCCCTCTCCATGCCAAGCCTCGCATGGGGCCTCTTCCCTGCAGAATTTCGACCTAAACTACTGTCTGACCTTCTCATGTAGATATGTCATGCCTATCTTACCCTCCCAAGCTGGTGACTTAACGTGTGGTGAAGCTCGTCATTATGCAGTTTAATTCGTCCTTCTGTTAGCCCAAATATTACCCCCAACACTTTCTCCAACTCCCTTAACCTTTTAAAGCCTAGCGGTAACTTTACGTACCACCAGGTTTAACATTAAAAAATTCTACGTTCTGCCCACATTGCGTTTGTGTGTTTTGTACGGATCTCAGAAAAAACAGCAACTTTTGCCTTATAAAACATTAAGAGACTGGTTTTTATAACCCAAGTGTAGAGTGTTTCCAGCGCGGTACGCACTGAGTCCTTATATAAAAGAGATACGCTTCGTCTTTGAAGGGTTAATCCACGTTATCCTCTAAAGGGGAGAAACCATGATTCACGCCCCTACAAAACCACGAGTAAATTTACAAATATCTACGTTCCTGACAGTCTATATCGCTGTGTTACCACTCCAGGTGAAATCCAATTACAAAATTATAAAGTCGATATAGGAACTGTGCTACAGGCTGCGCGGAACGGGGTTCGAATCCTGGCAGGGGCAAGAGAGTTTTCTCTTCTACAAAAGTCCAGACCCACTCTGGGGTCCACCCAGCCTCCTAATGGATGGGCACCGGGGGCACTCTCAGGGAAGAAGCAGTCGGAGCGTGAAGTTACCCACTCAATTCCATCTAATGGCCAGGTTAAGAATGAGTGACAGTGGGGGGGGGGGGGGGGGGGTACGCCACAGACATTACTACAACAGTACACTGTTTCACTTTCTCATTCTCTGCTTGCACTTTTTCAACTTTATCATTTAGTGAGATATATGTTTTTCATTTCTTATTAAATAACGCGTTTTCACATTCTGCACAATAAAGAAACACCCCCAGCAAAATTAAACATTGGTACTTATGTAAAAACTGTAAAACTGGGAAGTAAAATGGCCTTGGGAAGCACAAAACACACGCACGCACGACAGAAAAACCTCATATTTCGTCTAAAATTAATAACGACAAAATAATCAGCGTAAAGTTGCGTTATGTCATTAAGAAACGAAAAATGTGCATCTAAACGGTTATTAAGGAACGACAGCTTAAAAACCGAAAAGTTCTGCGGGTTATCTGAAAACTGTACCTGAATGACAACCAAGGATTTTATAATTATATTTTACAAATCCATGACACTTATATTTTATATCCCAAACCTTTTAAATAATCCACACAGATTTGTAATAACTTGGACCCCCTATTTGCAGGATAGTTGGCACTGCACACTGACTATTTTTACAGAAAAGAACTGTAATTAGACTGATGTTTATACAGCCGATACATGTTGCTACGTATCAGTAATAAAGTATGTAAGTTGAGTTGACAACAAACTGACTATCAGTGAATTACATATTCGTTTGGCTAGCATAATGGGACATGTCCAAGAGATGTGACAACCAACCGACCACGGCAGCCGTCAGTATAGTGACTACACTACAGGATGAACGGTCGGTGTTCGATTCTCGCCAGGCAATGGTTTCTCCCTACGCAACCGGATTAGAACGGGGTCTGGAGTTTGCTTAGTCTCACATAATGGGCGTTAAGCTGGCTACTTCCAGCAAGTGTGAAGGTTAATAACGCAAGGAGTCGCAGCTCATATAACCACGACACAACGACTTCACATTTACACAACCGACAACAAACACCACTGCCTTAACTGCTGTTCTTGGTACTTCGCTGCCCCAAAAAACTTACAAAAAAGTAAAATTCTAACCACGCATACGTTGATAGAATACTGCTTTCCAGCTATCGCGTAGTTCACGTCTCTCTTTCTCTGCGAGCCCTATCGATCCCACGACCGCCACTACGACATCCAGCTGCAGAGCACCAACATCAGGGGATCTGTGGGGCTGGTCTGGGTACAGTACCAGGGCGAGCCTCACAGAACCAAATTCGAGTCGTCCTTCGTTCTGGATAGAGTTCCAACACCACTACGCTGCTCTAGAACACTGCATCTTTTCGGTTTGGTGAACTGTTCTAACAATATCCCCATTTAACCCCAAACTTAAAAATAACCCTCCCATGATCACCAACATTACAGGCAGTATCTTCCCTCCAAGACCCATCTACAAGCATTATACCCTTCAACTTTCCTGGCTAAAGTTTTGTATGCATGTCTCAGCTCTTACGTGCTACACGTCCCAACCATCTCATCCTTCTTTATTTAATAACCCTAATTTAAGTTTACCACAGGCCTAGTCACACTTCGTAACTATTCCACAACAGGCTCCTATTTTAATATCTGGTAAACGGTTGAATAAGTAGTTTTTATTCCTTCTGTTCTTTAGAATATCATTAGAGCCATAGACGTGGTTTAATTCAATAAAAGCTCTGCACGTATTACATGTATATAATGGTGAATGGGCTAACACTGCGACAACCCAGGGTTAATCAGTAAGTAGTTCCGAGCAGAGAAAGACGAACTTAGCTCGACGACGGCGACGAGATCACCACCATCATAACCATCGTCGTCATGCAGGTACCTAAGGATGAGTGGAATGCACAGTACAGTGGTACATTTAGTGTCTTTCCTTGCACGATACAGGATTACTTGGGCACAAAAAAAGAGTTCAGAATTTAATTTTAGCAGACAATTACTCCTTAGTCTGGGAATCATGACACTTATCAGCAGAACGTCACGGTTCTGGGAAACAGTTGTGGAATAATGGATTTAAATATATCTCGGCAACAGACTTGCTAGAACTGATGAACACCGTGAATGTGACGACGACTAACAAAATAATGTGTATGAAACACAAACAGGCTCGGGAATGTGTTCACTGTGTAACATACAAATGGGCACGATCCTGCCCGACATCGGCACATCCCTCTAGTGAAAAGGATCAAATGAGGCCACGACCACTTCCACTATCTTTTCCAATACACTGTTCATTAATCATCTCACCATTCGACGCTGTATAGTCTATGCTAGCGATAGCATTGCTAAATAAACCACAAGAATACAAATAAATACATAAATACATACATAAATGAGCTGTATGCTTCTGGAGAAATGGACTGGAGTTGTGAACGACAAATTTTGATCTTAAAACTTGCACAGCTGCCGTTAACCTCGTGTCAAATTTGCGTCGAAGCCATAACAGATTAACAGCATCAAACGGGATAAAACAAACACGGTGGGTCCTAGAACTACAAGCCCTGTAATAAAATGCGATGTTTGGAATGACGTGAAACACGGGGCAAACGGGCGTTGCACTAAGAACGCGCCTGCGACTATGGCATGAACAGCAGCCTTCCTATCTTGTTTAACCTTTTAAAGCCTAGCGGTAACTTTACGTACCACCAGGTTTAACATTAAAAAATTCTACGTGGTGCCCACATTGCGTTTATGTGTTTTGTACGGATCTCAGAACAAACAGCAACTTTTGCCTTATAAAACATTAAGAGTGGTTTTTATAACCGAAGTGGAGAGTGTTTACAGCGCGGTACGCACTGAGTCCTTATATAAAACAGATACGCTTCGTCTTTAAAGGGTTAATTTCGCTGTTTCAACCACTGACTTTATACAGCACTGACTGAAATGCGAAGGCAACATGAACTGTGTGCTTGTAGGACTTGGAAGGAGGCAGTCACTGTCTATGGGGAATGGACACCCAAGCTCCACACGATGTGTAGGGGGGAGGTGTCAGCTTCACGCCCCGGAAAAACGAACCATGGCACCCACTGAACAGGAGCCTTGGAGTACCCCACAGCCGGTCTGCACGTTTTAATATATAGAACAATCTCTTTTCCCTGCAAAGAATCGATCGCCGACTCCCAGGTCGTCCGCATGTATCAATCACTATCCTAAACTATGCCATCTTCTCATAAAATACGGCTAGAAATAAAGCCGCTGTGTAACAAGAACGCCGTATTGTAAGCACTAATGGTGCCAAGGGTTCCAACGTTGGAAGGAGGGACTCACACAAACTGCAAGGACAGCGTTCAGTCATTCGGCATAATCGTGTGTTCATCACACACGAAAGAACGGGTGGTAGTACGGTGAATAGGGCAGTATATGTGACAAGCTAATTTTCCTGGAGCGTTTCAAGAAACTACTTTCCAGCAAGCACTTACATACGAATAACCTGCACCAGTTTTTTAAAACGTCCTGCTATGTGTGTGTGAATGGAACACTCCGCAGAACATCTACGATGCAGTGGCCGAAATTAGAAACTCATCAACCCTCCTTTTAAACCCTTTATACACAAACATTTCGTCATACTTTCTCCAATACCGCATTACAGAGAATTCGGTTGTAGATGCATACTTAGTTGTGGGTTACAAAACGATTTAGTTAACACATTTCCACATTGCAACCAAACGTATCGACAGAGTCACCGTGACTGTGTAGCACATTGGAACCGCCACCAGAGTGCACTAGCTCACACACTGGACCAGGCCGGCAGTAACACCTCAACCTGGCTGCGGAAATCGTTAGGCCTATGTCTAACCACTCCCCCCCCCCCCCCAACACCAGATTTGCATGTACCGTATGTAACGGCACCGAACTGCGTCTTAAGAACTCACACCGTCGGGTTATGATCCATGTTATGCTGTTCAACACATATGCTGTGAAAATTACCGCAGTAGTAATAATTTCAACAGAACATTCAATTCATGCCAAAATGGAATTAAACACACCAAATGCAAATTAACAAACAAAAGTTATGTAACTGTTACAGATGTTTGTTTTTACACCAATTTCACATCACCTATATCACATCACACTTTGTGTCTGTTTACAAGCCTGCTTGCTACTCATCTGTTCATGTACGGTACTTCCGTTTACTACAACAAACATTACATGAATGAATAAGGTTAGTAAATTGCTGACCTAACCTACAAAGTTTACAGGAGCACCTTTACTTCTGTACTCAACAGCACAATTCTAAAGGCCATACAAAGGACTTGCCTCACCATGCCACAAAGATGGGATGCTGAGGTTATGTAGTCTACACGATATCATATTCTCAGCTCCTGATGGTACAAAACTTCGGTGATTTGCTAACAAGCACAACCATAATGAAGGTGTATCACACATACATAATTATTACAAGCTGCTCAAATGTAAAACAGTTATCACTCGATAACAGAAAGCAAACTTTGTAACATCAACCTAGCAATTGTTCATACATCCACAGTTTTGTTAAATGATTTTAATGACCATCTTTCTATCACTTCAGTGGCAAAATCCTAGATATAAGCAATTCATGGTCCCAATCAATAATTCCCAGAAAAGTTGAAACAGAGATTCTTCGAATGATCTTTGTTTAATCTACACTCAATGAACCACCTTAAACATTTCTTCATGCACCAAAAAACCAAAATAATACCTGACACATCGCAAGATGTGCAACTTTTTAAATATACCATGTCATGCACAAATCTCAGGTAAAATATCTGGAGAATGCTATGTCAGGCTCTTATGTAAAATAAACAGTTTTTGGGAGGGATGGAAAGAAGGAAAGTGGTAAATACACCAAGTACAAAGTTGTGCAAAACTTCAGTTTGTGACAAAGCACTAAACCATTTATGCACAGTCAGGATAATTGTGTCCGTCACAAATAAAAATCATGGCCAAATGTATAAATTCATCCTTGGAAGGCCTTACCTAATTCTAGAATCACTCTGAATGGAGATCATGCAGTATGGAGACAAAATACTCACTTAAAGTAAGGTAAAAATGTTGAACTGTGCACCTGAATCAAAGGTATGAATACATCAACAATTTCATAACAAAGAGTGCTGGGTAGAATTCATAAACATAATCGCATGGACTTCAGTCTTACCGTGTTAATATTCTATGTCAACTTCGTTGCTGCTGTTATTCACTAACTAAAAATAACTACAAATATATCCATGCATATTATGATGATGATAGTGACTATACTACTACTTCTACTACTACTACGAAGTATTGATCTCTGCTCCTCAATTAAGTGGTACAGTGTCATTCTACCTTATATGTTTCCAGGTCCCCCATGTTGTTATGACTCACTGCAGAAAACAAGAATGGGCAGCCTCTATTACAGCAGTCCACAAATTACACAAAAATCTAGGAGCCAGCTCAAATTCTAGGTGTGAGAAGGGTAATATGAAATAAGTTCTGTACTGATGACCCACAAATATTAGGTGCCACTGTACAAAATCTAGTTGCCTGGGCGACCCGGACCCAGGATTGTGTAACCCTGGTCTATTGACATAACGATCAGATGAAATTCTGCGAAGATCAGTACACTGGTCCCAACACACACACACACAGCACAGTGATCTCACAAGTCACATTTCCCTTAGGGAAGGCAAGCAGGGTAATAATACAGTACAAAGTTTTCTGATCGTAAGGAAACGTGAAGAGAAGCAAACTACCAGCATGTTAGAATTCAACAAAAAGCTCAACAAACAAGAGATTAGGGCACGAAAATAAGAGGTATCTCGTTCATGTTATGCACATGTAACAATTCATACCACTCTGCGACCTATAGCAAAAACATTTATGACTTGGTCCTGGTTCATATGAACTGAACAAGGTAATGAGTGTATAAGAATTGACTTTTATATACACTCCTAAGATACCTGATGTTATACCTTTAGTGCAAGCATACAACATTAACACACACTCTGCAACCTAGTGGCCCATGAAGGGCTAGGTGATTGCATGCATTCAATATTTGCACACATCACTCAACTTCAATAAGTGTGTAACAATTTTTAAGGTTGTTCATTCTGTGCATTGTTCTGATGAATTATAGTAAATTCAATACATTGACTTGTTCAACACTTTACATAGGAAGCTTCAACCAATTTATTACAACTATGTGGAATTGGTTTGTTGTGAGTTTATAAAGGTAAGTATGAGGCACACACAACTCAGAGCCATTCTAGGATCCTCATAGGTTATGGTACTGCAAAAGTCACCACAAGCACTTAGACAGAGTCCCACTGATGTACAAGTTGGCTTGTCCTGCCTGTAAGGAATTCCTTGGGCTGCTGCCTACACCACTGCACCACAACCACCCACACAGCACTGTTCAATATCAACGAACAATCCAAGGTGTGAGAATCGCATATCAGTAGTCCAGGCTACTTGTAGGATGTTTGAGCACCTCCCATCTCATCACATTCAGTTGGTCCTGCAATCAGTAGGCCAAATGATGATGGGCACTGTTATGCAGTTTACCCTGACATTCATTCCTGATCTTGGTACCCATATTCTGAAGTGTCTGACAGTAACAGTTTGTACTGAGTCACCATATGATTTGAAGTCTAGCAGTATGGGGCTCTGAATGTCCCGCTGGTCCTGTTTGGATGGATTCACACCTGGTACACCATCTTTAACAGTGATGCACAAAACCCAGGTGCCGAACCACCTGGGAGGCTAAATTTTGTACAGTGGCACCTAACATTTGTGGTTTCTCAGTATGGAACTAGCTTCTTGTCACCCTTCTGGCACCTAGACTTTTGACATGGCTCTCAGATTTTTGAGAAAAGTTGTGGACCCCTGATCTTTGAGCTGTGCTGTAAAGTCATCTGTACTGGCTGCCCACTGTGTCAACTGTACTGTTCTGCACAAGTGTCCACCAGCGTGTTTACTACTAAGTCAAACTGGCAGTTATGCCACCTACACTGTCACAGCAGCCATGTGAATAATTTCAGTTGTAGATGGCCCACAGAGAAAGTCATTGTAAAACTATACAAACATACTTAATGTACACAGAACGGATGAGTAATACCGATCTGAAGTTTACACCAGCAGGAATTACCCAACAACTCTGAAAGATATCTGGCAAAATGTCCAGCACACAAATCATTACACGCTTTAACACAGCTTAGTCAAACTGTCAGAAGTCACAATACTGCAAAGCTAATTTTACTTTGAACTATTTTATGTCCCACTGTTTATCAGTGAACTGAAACCTTTAAACTTCCCAGACTTTTTACGTAAACCAATGCACCTACAAGCCAAAATTATGAGTATGTCCACTACAGACATTTCATCCTCCTATTTTAACACAACATGTTGAACAGTATGACATTACTGTTGTGTTCATAACCGAGCGTCAATTGATAACATTCTATAGTGTTGGTGATAGACAAATGAGGATGGGGCACTGGTGGAATACTACTGACTGGACAAAACCAAAGCATTCGGAGAAATAACTGTCCCATTGCCACCCTCTCTACCAAAAATCCCATATGGAATGGCCTGGGATTGACCCTGGGCCTTGCCACTGTGACACCGGCAACTCAATGCCTCAGCCATAGCATAGCCCTGTAAAATGTTACCAAGCAAGTAAAGTTGTAAATATTTATAAAGACCTCTCCAAAAACTAAGATTTCATAGAAATCCATTCAGTGATTTCTAAGCTGTTACACGCATAAAGACAAATGAATGGAGATGCAGCAAGTTTAACACACTCTGCAGGGACGGAAAGGTGCCTACAACAAAGTAATTACAGTAAAATCTGTGATATCCGGTACTGGATTATCTGGAAATCTCTATTAACCAGCAAATTGACAAAGAGCCCCATTATATTTCATTCTTACATTAACCTGCAACACCGGCCCCTATTCCGAGAATTCGAGCAGCTCACACATTATTCCCGCTACTTCGAGTGGTGGTCAGATACTGTGGCATGGTACGATCATTTGCTTTATTGCCTTCGCTTGTTACAGGGTGTTAACAGTGCAGTGCCTGGAATATTTAATTTTTGTCAGGGAAGGGGCTGGTAAAAAGCAGAAAAGAGAATATCACGTCACAAATTGATTGGTTAGGTCTGTCCAGAGGTTGCTAGGTACATTAAGATACATAATAAGTATAATATTCAGATATCCGGAAAATTGTGATATCCGTCAAACCTTTGGTGCTGGAGGTGCTGGATATCACATATTTTACTCTACAATGCCTTAGTGCAGTCAAAAGTGTAATGCTGCACACTTTTCATATCATAACTGTCCCACATCAATAACACATACAACTGTGCCCCACATTCCTTACATGATTTCTGTTTGCATGGACAATGAAAGTCTGACTGCAAAGTCTTCCATGCACTCAACTCAACACCACATCATTACGATGCGCAAGAGAGTGTATATGTAATTCCACATGTTCTTAACCTCAGCATTATATAGGGACTTACATCTAGACCTCTCTGTACCTACTGAATGATTCCTTCACATACTCCGTGCACCTAACAGCAACCAGTATGACTAGCGTTTAAATTAACAATATCTGCTTGAATTTATCAGCATCAAAATGACAGGAAAAGTGATGATAATCCACCTTCACATTACACTATTCTGAGAAATGCACAACTCCAAAAACATGTTCAGTAACAGACACAGGTGGCACTATAAAATACATGTACAGAACATAATGTGTGATTATGGGTAACTGTACACTGTGAAGTGGCTAGAAGTTTCAAGTTGTATTTTTGAGGTGGGACTGGTTTCCTTTCTACTTAGGTGAAGCAGGGCCATGCTAAAGCAAACAACAGCAAGGCAACACCAATCTTCCCTAAGAACTGTAGGTAATGACACCATGATGAATTTTATACTACCAGTAACTCTTAGAAACTACCTTTAGCCATGCAAAGGTCAAGGGTAACAACTTCCTTAATAATCTATGCACCTTGTTGAAATCTGCGGGTCTCATAGTAATAACTATTTACTAGGATGTTCTCCAATGCACCCTAAATATAGCCTTGTACTCTTAAGATGGAGGCAGTCTGCTCTTCTGTATTGTTAGCATACACCTACAAGACTACATGGCACAACATCCCAGAAGATAGGTATCTTCAGAAGTCTGATTGCAACTATTTTATATTTGCAATTCGAAATAATAGTGTAATCCGAACACCTTTAAGGTTTGAACCTATAACAGGAAAAGTTTCAGACTCCTACCTTCTTAGGTCAAAACACACATCACACTACCACTTCTACATAGCATAAATTTTGGATGCATAACATACCTAGAAGCATAAATTTCATGTAGAAACTGTTCATACAAAAATTGCACTTGTTCACACATCACAAAAATCTCAGGACTGACAACCCACATCAAGAATGTTATTCCTACACCTTTGGTTACTTGGTGTCTAAGGTTAACACTTAAAAACGCAAAGAAACTACTCGAAAGGAACATGCTAGTGCACAGCTCCAGTTATGGAAATATAAATGACGGTAATAAACTTCCATTTGTTTTAAATACGTCTTTGAAATAAAGTGCATCTACGCCACAACACCAAGAAGCTAAATTACTGAACATAACACTAAATTTGTGAATAGTATGCTCACGTCCAATGCTACATGGTTTTTGAGCTTATCTGACAGGGGAATAAATTAGGAAGGAGTCCAACACGCTTATTTGTACTTATTAAATACAAAAGTGCTTCCTGCTTCTCATCACTTCCACACTATATCACGCTGTCATTAAGAAAAGTCAATCTCCATCACACTGACCTGTCACTTGTAATCCAAATTGCATTAATGTTATTTCACTTTTAATAACTTCTATAATGATGTCGCACTATAAGAAAATTCTACAAAATATGCTTTATGGTATGCCAGTTCTCAAAATCGCGTAATTATCACCCTCCTCACTTATTCAAAATTTTATGTTTTTGACATGACTAGTATAACCCTCGTATTAAAAAGGTTCTCCGTACGGCATTATTCGAGCTATTTCATTTTTGATGAAAGAATCGCATACTTTGGACTTCGATTACCAATCCTGCAGGTCTTTAAACCATATGAATCGATGAATATCGGCATTTTTTGCAAAATATAAGAAGCAGAAAGCATCAGCAGCCATGTTGAACCCGTATTAGGCCTAACCGACGTCACTGCTACTGAAGCTCTGCTGAGTAACTGCACTTACTACTTATTTTCATGCCTCCTAACGGAGGATTGGGAGGTTGCTTGTTACCCTCAGCAAAGGATGTTGTCCTTGGACGTCCACTCATCTCTAACGGCGCTCTACTTCATACACGTTCATGAACTTCATAGATTTATCACATTTCTTGAGAACACCCTTGCACACGAAACATCGAACGGGGGCTGGTAGCCAGTGTAGATCCTTCCTATTATCCCTCTTTCACTCGTTTACGACTCATGTGAATGCACTTGACAGTTGTTACTTAACAATATTGTACCTAATAACCTTTTAAGGGTTTCTAACAACCCCTTTTCCTAAATTATTGGTATGTTACATTATATCAAAGCTACGACAAACTTCACCTCACCAACAAAATTTTAGATGCTTCAGACATTGACCTGTTCGGCCAACATCGGAACCAACCAAATCAAGATCCCGTAGAACACGAAGGGATCCGAAAATGACGTCACATAGCAACCTCTTACGTCTACTAACATGGCGGTTTACCCATGATGCGGTTCGTAAACAATTGAAGTTGTTCTCCCGCGCAAATACAGCTGTAGTAAGATCATGTCCGAATCGAAGTTGGCCATGACTTTACCACGGAGAACGTAAAACAAAGCACACGTCATCGCCTGACAGCAGGTTTACCGCCGGCAAGCAGATAGCACATCTTACTGGATTACCCCTACTTTTGTCGCACATTGTGCTTGACTGCTGAAAGGGTTGTCATGTCAGCAAGTGTAGGGACTGTAGGGTCTGAAAATCAGCAGCTGATAGTACCACAACAGCTGAGGTCATAGCAAGTTTGATAGTAAACTTCAACGTTACCATTATGTTTGCGTGCCTGTGATAAGAAACAATTGTTTCACGGTGAAAAAGGTACATGCGACGGTTGAAATGTAAGCAGTAATTCATTTTTCTATTTCCCGTGTTTTGTGAACCAGCAATTATCAGCCCCGGCACTACTGCGGGTGGAGCCTGGATACGTAGTCATTACAGTGATTAAGCTACAGTCTAGATAACCGGGGAATCGGAGTCTAATCCCGGCAGGGTCAAGAGATTTTTATCTTTTCCGAAGCCTTCAGACAGGCCCTGGGGCCCACGCAGCCTCCTATTCAATGGGTACCAAGGTGTCCTTCCCCTGGGGTGAATCGGCCTAGGCGTGAAGCTGAGCACACACCTCCATCTAGCAACGAAGTTAAAAGTGAGTGAAGCTCTGCCTCACCTCTCCCATATGCCTGCATTGCGTGCACAAGGACGACCTTATCTTTTACCTTCATCATTTATGCGTCAAACGTCGAATACCCGCTATAATTTCACGCGCTGGACAAATCGTTGCTGGTACTTTTCAAACGTGGTTAGTTCGAGACAAGATGTCTGCTACAACAGCTAGTACGTGCTGCCATCTGGCCAGGTATGGCTCAACTCCGATGGGACTGAGCGGTTAGTTTCGTACGGGACAGCTAGTTGGTTTCGTGGCGGCAGCTTGAAAGGTTGCAGCGACAGGACGGACGATTTGTACTTGTAGGTTATGTGTGAGTGAACGATACAGATATTTGTGAACACCCAACCAGACAGATGTTCTTCTGACTGGTATGTATTAATACTTTTCCTGTTATTTAAAATATTTCAATCGTTGTTGTTTATTTGGAAAAGTACAAGCTGAAAGTGTAATCCTATGACAGGTAGCACGTGAAATCGGCAAAAGTTAAGTTTTAGGACGTGTTTCGGCGGGGTGATTAGTGGCATTATGTAACTTCAGGTGAGCCGTGTTCCCTAGTAGAACAGATTTAGAGATTACGTGACGTGTAGTGACATTAAGTAAAAGCCCAGTTTGGAGAGCATATTTGACGCGGCTCCGTGTAAGTATAATGCGGCCTTATGTTATGCATGTACATATTTAGAATATTACTACGGTCCGTCTCTGACATTTGCGTACCTTTACTCGGTGGCCATGCCATAGCTCAGTCGGTTAGTCACCGGCTTTTCACCGCGGAGTCCCAGGTTCATTTGAAGGACAGTTCACGCAGTTGTGGTAGGCTGGTGGCAGTGGGACAGGCTTTTCTCCAAGTCCGTCGGTTTATCCCAGTAGTTATCATTCTACCACTTCTATGTACTCAGCTGTTTATGTCCGGATGCCCATTAGATGCAGCAGCACCACACACAGACAATCCAAGCCGCACTACTGGAATAAAAGAAACCTTTTCTCGGGGAAAGCAAATATCCTACTTTTATATTCACACCGTGCATTGTCTTAAATATGAGTTATCACAAACCAATAATGCACTTTTTTCACATGAAGTTGTTCAGGAAAATGCTCCTACATGTTTCGATCCATCGCAGGGTTCATCTTCAGGCAGTCACACAATCACTAATCACACGCACAACCACAATTTCGGAACAGAGTTAGTCACAGCTAAAAATGCATCTGTTGTGTTGATAAAATGCCATTAAAACTTGTCTTCTTAAGACGATGAATAAAACGTGTGTTACGTTGAGGGGGCAGACACGCGTGTCTGCCCGCTCAACGTAATATATCTTGCCGCTGACAGTACCACAGTGCACTCCAAATCTGCTCCATACACCGACGCAAAACACACCTTTTTAACCAAGTTTTATTTATCGTCTTAAGAAGACAAGTTTTGATGACATTTTATCAACACAACAGATGCATATAAGTTTTGACTAATTTTGTTATCATATTGTCATAGTGCGTGTGATTAGTGATTGTGTGACTCCCTGAAGATGAACCCTGCGATGGTTCGGAACATGTAGGAACATTTTTCTGAACCACTTAATGTGAATGAAGTGCATTAGTTGGTTTGTGATAACTTACAAATATCCTACCTTTCCCTTATCCTCATAAACAATAAATTCTGCTTATATTAAGAGTAGTTATTATATTACCGCCGAACACAATAATTTTTATTATATTCAAGAGTGCGTACGGCATGTTTCGGTTAATAAGGCTATCTGCAGGTATGAATGTATATAATTTAGAAGCCAGCCGAATGCGTTAAAAATATATTGTATACCATTTCGTTTTAAATTATGTATATTCATGCCTGAGGATAGTCGTATTGACCGATACATGTATATGAATATAATACAAATTGTTCTGTTTGACAATAATATATAAATTACTATTAATTTTTCACAACACGACGTAATGAATTCTTTCAAAATCAAGTTGTATTGCTGTGTTTCAAGCGCGTGTAATTACACTCTGTGTCATTTAAGCAAATCAACTATCCTGAGGTTCGGTTACCCCAACCGTTTTACTGCATCTGCATAACTGGGCCTTTCCAAGGAGCTAGATACAAAACGACACGTGGTAGCACCAAAAGTTGCCAAGTATGATGATGTAAAAATGACACACGCGTTAATTCAAGATACAATTGTAAAACCCTGTATTAAAACAGCGTATCTTAGGTCCTAATGGAATTCCATTTAAACTGTTAATCTCCACAGAGATTTTGAGCATATTTCCCCAATAACCGTAAGATCCCCAATAACCGTAAGAATCAGTGGCGTAGCTAGTTTTTTTTTTTGGCGCTTTAGAAAATCGGCCTTCAGAAAATCTCCATCGCTTGTTGAATTTCCTTTTGTTTTGCTCAAAAATTGAAAATTTTGGAGTCAAGAAAAGGAAAATTTTTCGTTTAAAACAATTTCGCCGCCCTTTGGACTCTGTCGCCCAGGGCGGCCGCACCACTCTCCCCGCACCCTCCTCCCGCCACTTACGCCCCTAGTAAGAATCTGATACATCTTACTATGTAGTCGGTTTAGGACTGGCGTTTTGCTACCCATATTACTTGACCAAGACTCATGTCACTGACGCTGATCTGTTTTAGAAGTAACATTTGGTAATGAACCCTTTACATGAGCCTAACTTATTATTTTTAACCGTGAAGTTTATATTTGTATCTAAACCCAATGTATGTGTTATTTTACGTGGTCGAAATTGTGAGATTTGGTGCATCCACTCGTTATTTGGTAACGAACTATATGATAATGGCCCAGCTGGGCCCAAAACATGTTGGAGTAATTAGTTTGGGGTTTTCAGCCTCAACGTACAGAGTTAATTTGCTTGAATGACAAATAAATTCATGTTTGAATAATCTGGACATCGCTTTGCAAATTCCCACGTTGCAGTTACAAAAAAATGAGATCTCTGTTTAACATCCTATGAACCACACACGCATGTAGGATTTGGTGGGGGGGGGGGGAGCTTCATATCAGAGCTTCTTGAGAAGTTTTTCGGGGAAGATGTAAGAGTGCATGATTTGCCAGTTGTCATATAATTTAAATATTAGTTGTAACATACAAAATTAATGTCCAGTTTCTTTTTAGGGGGGTGGAGAAGCTCTACAAAAACAGTTGACCCAATATTGTGTGTTGTACTCTGTATTATAGCGGATAATCAAATGGCGTAACAAAGGATCTAACTTCATTAATGCTGTTCAAGTGTCTGAATGTGTATCATGTTTATTTTTATGTGGACTTGTTCTGAAATTTTATGTCCTTTCAAATTAGACAGTGGCGTAGCTTGTGTTATGTTCTGATCTGACGTTGCTTGATGAGAGAAGAGCTTTAATGCGCCATGAAACGTTTTATTTACGAATCGTATTAGAAGGCTACTCCCTTGAATTCATAATTGCTAACATTCTGGATACCAACATATGCCTTGCATTTTGCTTGTGTAGTGATGTATTTTAGCTGTGGGAACTATGTGGAATCTGTTAATTGTCTCAAATGTAAATGCTTAGTTTCCCTTGCTGCTTTTGTTGGCATGCTCTCAGAGGACTAGATAAATCGCTTTTGAGAAACGTTCCTTTGATTTCACTAACTACGTGGTGTGACCAATGAGTGCTATTTTAACACACTCGTCTGTCGCTGTCTTGTTTCAGCTCCTTAATTTTATCAGAGCCATAGCAGTGGAGTTGATTCAGTTACGTTTAAAATTTGGGATAAGAAACAGTTTACATAATTTGATTTTGTCGCTTCATTGCTGTGGAAACAAACTCTTTATGTCCGCTTTCAAAGTAATTTTATCCCAGAACCCGTACTCATAATACAGAATTAATTACAGGCATAGGCCTAGTTTCTTGCGCTTTAAGTCTGGTGATTTGGGGAACTTGAAGTTATATAACTACAGGACTTCAGAGCAAGTTTTTGGTAGCTTTTACCGGTGGAAAGAAAAATTGAAAATGCGTTCTTGCACAACTGCAAACATTTTTGTGTCCTTTGAGGTCAGGTGTTCATTAACCCAAGTAGATAGGTACTGAGGGATGTTTTATAAGTATATTCAATCTTGTAGCTATAAGGAAGCTGATCTGCCATCATCAAAAGCATTTACAAGCTACGGAGTTTTCAAATTATGACGCAGCGAACATGCTTGTAAAAGCGGACGAACCTAGACTAGTTCACCGCGTAAGCCGCCGGGCTTACGCAGTGTCGTTTAATGCATATCCTGTAGTTACAGTTGTGTGACATCAGCAAATACAAGATGAAAAGAATTTTCGTAAAATATTGAACAGAAATATGGAGGCTAAAGCGTCTTGTGACTTCATCGAAAGAATTTACTCGTGAAGTGTTTTACAAGCACAATTCGGACGTTGCGTTTGATACTCGGGGAGGGGGGGGGGCCGGGGGGAATTTTAAGTCTCTGACGGCTATGCTAGCTGAGGTTTCTTTTTGTCTTTTCCGAGAGTTCATTCAGACGGATGCCAGCATAATCGGCCCATCTCAAAACAGGCCACAATAACTTCCTTCTACATTATTTCAAATTTATTATTCATTTACTACATTACCACGCAACAGTCTATGCTACATAGTCTGAGCTCTTCAGAGAGTCGTTAAATAAATCACAAATAAATAAATACATAAGTAAACAAATAAAATACACAGAAAGTAATAAATGATATGGAATTTGGACAAGCCTTTTATAACCTGAGTTCCGCGTCTTGTGTAGATTCGTCCAGCGGAACAAAATTCCCTTTGTTTGGATTTTACCTCCTCCAGTTCTCTTGTTATTGCTGCTAGGAAGGCTATTCATCCTGTAATAAACTTGAACAGTGAACCTGAAAGGCTTTTGCAATTTAAGTACGTCCATTTTCTATTTTACGGCTTTAAATGTTGTCACTAATTGTCCCCAAGCGGTCCGCAAACAGATAATTTTGGGAGTGGTGTGTGCAGAATTAGCGAGAATTTTTAAGGGGTCCGCTGTACAAGAAAGGTTAAGAGAAACACTGTTGCTTTTTCTCGGGGGTTCTGGGTTCAGATCTTGACCCTCAGATCGGCTGTCGCCGCTGAGATCTTTCGTGTTCTTTCTCAGTCCTTCCAGGCAAGTGCCTTGATAACAGCTGAAACTGGCTCCTGTCTGCCATTTGCACACACCGTTACATTCATTACTAATTATTAATCTTGTCATTCGACACTGAATAATTTGAACTGCTGATAGCGTCATTGAATAAGGATAGACAGACAGACAGGCAGGCAGGTAGATATACAGATTGGTAGACACAGGTAGATAAGGTATATAGATAGACAGATAACACAACCAAATGAAAGAGTTCGGATCTCTGTCATGGCATTAATATTAGGTGTTGTTGCGGTTAGTGCATGTGGCCTGCACCCGTACAGGAGGAATCTCCAATATTCATTACCTCAAATATCGCTGGAAGAGGGAAGAGTTATAATACGAACTTCTGTTCAAACTTGAAGAGCAAAGCTGACGAAGAGTCAAACTGTGATATATTGATCTCTTCGATATAACATATCTTTTCTCTTCAGTAGAGGAGGCTTTGGAGAATAAATAGACATAAAAAGGAAGAAGTAGTAGGAGAAAGAAAAATACATAGTAAGAGACTTTAAATGTTGTACGCTTCACGAAATTTTGTTAGGACGATGGACCCACAGGATGACATGGGCTGAGGATGCAAAACGCGTAGGAGAAGAGAGAAATTTGGTTGTTACTTACTAGAAGTCCTGCGACGGCCAGTAATATTGTGTGTTTGCAGTGCCTCAGATCTGGCCGCAGCGTTTAGGTATTGCAGTTTCAGTTGCGTAATGCAACAGAAAATATTGCACAATAAAATTTTCTTGGTAAAAGTATCAAATTATTGCATATTAAAGAACAGAACTTCACCTAATGCAAACACAATCCATTATTTCATTTATTGCCAAAAGTTTTCTGATCTCTGTGTTTGCTGGTTGCTTGTTCAGATGCACAGGCATATGTGAGAGTCTGGGCCTTTATTCTTCTTTCATGCACTTCAGCTTACTGAAAGGCACATCACAGAATTATGTTGACAAAAATATGGCATAATTATTTCACTGAATCCCCAGATTTACGAGATTTTTACTGATTGCTTTAGCGGTTTCTGTAAACTCGCTTCTTGACTGCCTCTTGCTCGTCCCGTAACAAATGACCAGAAGAGAGTGACAGCTCGTAGACAAGTATTCTGCTTGAAATTGAAAATGCCTTGTTCCGCAAGTGGAACAAAATTTCTTGACTTGAATTACAATGTTTATTTTGGAGGCCACACAAAAGAAAGAAGCGCGCGGAGTGGTATCACGGCTTTTGTTGGGTCACTTCGCCAGCCGAGAAGAATTTGGTGATCCAAGCGAGTACGAGAAGATAATATTAAAAAGAGAAACAGAGCATGAGGGTGTGGACCAGATTCATGTGGCTCAAGATGGAGTGCGATGTTGGGTTACTGTGAACACAGTAATGAAAACTCAGATATCATGGATGGCGAGGACTTTCTTGATTAACTGAACGACTATCAGCTTCTGAAGACGGACCTTATGGATTTAACATGTACTTCAGGTACCAGTTCATATAGCACAGTAGGGGTCTGAGGAAGGGTTTCGTTTGAATGGCCAGAGGTAACTCTGTATCATATTTGCTACAAGCAAGGAATAGCATGTAAGAACTCTTGTCACGACAATCCACCCAAATCGCTTACTTCTAATCAGTGCAGAGGTTAAGGATGAGTGGACTTATACTTCTACTCCGTTTATGTGCCTTCATCGTGTGCGGAGGGACAAATTTGTCTTTACGTTTTACTTTAATTTTACACTATAATGCCTTGTGGTAACAGAGATTTAGTTTTGGTAATAGAAAAAACGCTTCTAAGCGTAGCGTGGTGTAGGTATACTGCAGAAGGTGACCACGACGCCACTCGAGTTCTGTGTTTATAGGGAAAAGGTTTTTATTAAGTTTTTCTTTGACGTCTTTGTTATTCTAGCGCATTATTTGGTGCCCACCTTCTGTGGTGTATTGCATCAGCATCTTGCTTTCGGTATTGGAGAGTCGAATAGAAAAAGACAGGCACTCAGGAAGTCCTGTTGCAGTGGTCCGCAGCTTTTCATGTAGAACGATGTGCTTACACGTTGTGCAGAGTAGAATCTTGTGCATGTGTCCAGGCATAGGACAAAAGCCTGGAATATAAGTGACTGCTGTTTCATTGGCGGCGAAGGGTAATGTGGTAAGTAGGTTTGTTCTTGGAAAAAAACCTTCTCACTTTCCTATTTTAAAAGTACAGGTTTTAACATATGAATGAAATATAAATAATGGTTGTCTGGGTTATATTGTTGTACACGGTCACGTCTGAATTGTGAAATCAGGTTTTGGTGCCTTGTTCCGACGGGAGCGTGTGGTTTGCATACAAATCTCGTCCATTCGACTGCTGTAAGAAAGGATGTTTATATCCATACCAGGAACCTGAGAAAATAAATTCAATGATGCACACTTGGCAGGCTGACTTTTCGCTGATTATAAGCCTTTATATTTTTTTTTTCAGAACAGGCATTCAATTGTGTTAAAAATACGCAGTATATAATCAGTGTGACACTAGCCATTTCAGGTTCATGAAGCAAAAGTTTGAGCCCCTGATGTGAAGGAGGCCTGTCCATTTTCTAAAAGTTAGTTTCTTTATGCAAAATGAGGCTGCAGAGCTGTAACGGCGAGGTCGTTGATAGGAACTAGGGCTGCAAAAGCTTAAAACATTAGAGTATTTCATGTAAAACATGGCTGTAGATTTTCAGCTGGTTTTCTAGGGCAACACAGGATTGTCAGGCTTTTAAGTACTATATTTGGATGCTTGAGGTAACTTAGGGATGTAGTCTACAAAATGTAAGGATATAACATGTTTGTTCATGTAAAGTGGAACCGCCTAGCTTCATACAGCTGGATTCTGATAAAGCAGGTCCGTACATTTTCAAACAAAAACGTGGCTCCTTCATGCAAATTAGGGGTTTCCTGCTTAAAAAAAAGAGGTCTTACAGTAAATAGAGCTGTAATATTTCACAAAAGGGGGGGGGGGGATAATTATAGCGTTCACAGCTTATGATGTGAGATCCCCGTTTTTCTGGAAATTGACGTCATGTAGCTGGATGATTGGTCCCCGACGTTTCGACACGGCGTAGTGGTTTTATCTTAAAGGTTAAAAGTACCCTTAAAGCTGATGCCACACCGTTGTCTCGAAACGTTGGCCACCATTCATCCAGTCACGTGACGCCACAGTACGAAAGAAGGGAGATCTCAACCGCACGGCTACCAAAGCGTAAAAGCTTGCAGCTTGCAGGTGGCTCGTGTAATTAATTGATCTTTTGTGTCGCATAGTGCTGAAAATAATTGTCATCAGATAAGCGGTGTGGTACTAATGTAAAACGCAGCTTATATACTGACATCCCGCCATTAGTAATCGGCCCTCATGCACAAGCGTCGGGCTTCAACCTGCTTCCTTGTTAGCTTTGGAATGGTAACCGCGGGGCCAAAGCCTTCAGTCGCCACGTTTGCAGAAGTGTCTTTGGTAGGCGTGGAAGCGGAGTGACGGAAGGGTCATCTGATGAAGTATCATTTACATTTATCCCGATTTTCACCTTAAGTTATGCCATTTCACCTGAAGATATTTGACTTATTAAATTTTTCCTCTTTTTAGTGAACAGTTGTTGTTGTTTCATACTTCAGCTACCCTGCAATCCTTACTGTATAGAGTACCAAAATATTGTATGAAATAGCTATTTGGAGTTGTTAAATTTCTTCTCAGTACACTCTGTAATTAAAACGTTCAGTTGTTGTGTGGAATATCTAAGCGTTCTCTCAGACAACACAATTGCACACTTGAACGGTAAAGGGTTATACGAATATTAGTTGCAAGTTAGAACAGAGATGCGCTGAGTAAAGATTTTTCATTAGGCATCCCGAAAACCAAAAGGCTCACGCAGGAATTACATTTTTCTCTACAACTTCTCTTCGACAAACTTTTCGCTGTGAAAACATTCAGCTAGTTGTGCTCACGATATGAGCACAAAGTCATATAGGTCTTCATGTAAAATAGCCGTTACTTCCGCCCGATTTAAAAAAAAATTAGAATATGTCGACGAATTTTTTTCACTTCAGTGTCAAATTCAACGAAAAGGCCTCTCATGGCTCTTGAGTTATTTCTTTCATACAGAGGAGGGGACTGAGGGAGTGAATTTAATAGGCACTCCGCAGTGTTGCGAACTCCCGTAAACACGCAAAGGTGGAGCTGCCATTCTTCGCAACATTTATACAATTCTTTTCTGTCTTTCCTTATAGAAAGAACGTAAATTTAAAGTATCTGACACCAAAGTGCTGAGAGGAACATTTTGAACTAGGCAGGAGGAAGCAAGCTGAGAATGAAGTAAATTACCAAACGAGGAGCTTCATATTTTGTACAGCACATTCGTCGTAAAGTAATAGG
The DNA here is from genome assembly GCA_013340265.1 of Coptotermes formosanus. NCBI lineage: Eukaryota > Metazoa > Arthropoda > Insecta > Blattodea > Rhinotermitidae > Coptotermes > Coptotermes formosanus. The sequence continues at coordinate 185,672 of BLKM01000844.1, forward strand.
CGTTGAAATCAATAAGGGTACATTAGTCGGGCTGCAAGGAGAAAGATACAGAAAATATCGCTTGCAACATCTGAAGGTAAAGAACACTACTTTGGCTTAAATGGAAGGAAAACATTAGGGTAGAAGAACTAGCACGTGAGACTGTTGGTTTTTTGTGTGGCTGTGGCAGGATATTGAAATCACGGAAATTAACATTTTGGTGCGCGAGACTTTGGTTATTTTGTGAGCACGTGAATGAGGGACAGTGTATTAGCTTCTCCAGAAGGAGTATGTTGCTCGTAGTTAGTTGTAAAGTGTCTCGTATATCATGTATTCGGTTTAACATACGGCACACAGCCGAAGATGAATCTATAGTATCCGTAGCAGAACGAGGATACTGTTTAAACAGCTCGAATGTAGACACGTTTCAATAAAGCTGTGTGAACTGCGGGCTGCACAGTGACGTTATCTGTAGCTTTGAAACGCACCGTGAGGTTGTGCGATTCCCCTAATAAAGGGTTCTTGTTAGTTCAGAGCTCTCTCAGAACCGTTGATGACTGTGTATCACACCGAAGATGGTTCCTTAATGTCTTACGCTTGCCTCCAAATTCAAGACGAAGGAGCACGATTTTTAAAGTAGTTCTTTATAGATTCGGAGTGTTGGATGTTTTTTATTTAAAGGTATTTTCCAAGCTACGTAGGTAAGAAGGTAGAATTATTTGTGAATAATGAATTGTAAAAGATTTGGCAGTCAGCGATAACAGTCTGTTTTAAAGAAATGTTGCAACATTTTTCAGAAGGGACTGAAAAATCCCACTAAAACGTGTCGTAGTTTTCAGCTGCCTCAAAAATAAGAGCGTCTTTCATATGTTCCTGAGACACTAAGTTTATTTGGTGACACAGATATTAGTGTGCCGGTATTCTTAATTTATGATATTATACTTTATTGCAATGTAGGTGTTTGGGAATAGGGTGCTGCGGAAAGTACTTTGGCTTAAAAGGGATGAAGTAACAGGGAACTGGGGAAGTGGCATAACGGGGAGTTCCGTGGTCTGTACTAATCACCGATTATTACTCCAGTGATAAAATGAAGAGGAATGAGATGGCCGGGGCATGTAGCACGTATGGAAGAGAGGAGAGGTGCATACAGGATTTTTGCTGGTAATTCTGAGGGAAGGGGCCATGTGGAAGACTTGCGCGTAGATGGAGAGATAATAGTAAAATGGGGCTTCATGATACAGGGTGGGGGACATAGACTGGATTGATCTCCCTCAGGATAGGGACATGTGACGGGCTTGTGTGAATGCGGCAATGAAATCTCTGGTTTATAAAATGTGATGAACTTATTGACTATCTGAGAAACTATTAGCTTATCAAGAAGGACGTTGCTTCATGGATGTTAACTGCGATACACTCTACGACGGTATTACTATTTCAGACTGTATAGCGTCGTTGGCCTTATATGGTGGGTGATGAATCGGAAAGGTTTGGAGGGTAGTAATCGTAGCTTAGCCAGGCACTTGCCTGAAGGGACTGAGGAAGACCACGCAGGACCTCAGTCAGGATAACAGGTGTCCCAGGCAAGAGTGGGACCGAAACTCTCCCGAGTGCCAATCGACAACTCCATCTTTGCACCATTCTCTCGGCTGTTAGTTCAATTATTTGAACTTCACATGTATATGTTCAGGCCTATACATGTGTATGTGTGTGTGTGAACATACAAAAACAGCATATGTTAAGAGTTATATATTTTAGGGAATTACAGTATAACGTCTTAGAATTCGTATCAGTTAACGGGGCCTGACGTAGCTTAAAACGTAATTCTACGCACGAATTTAAAAGAGACACCTTAGTACATTTGTTAATTTATTTGACTTATTTCAGGTTATTATCTACTTAGATCAAGTATGGCATAGTAATAATAATCAGCAAATAACAGCGAGAGAATACATGGATAAAATAAGTCTGTAACAACATTACTTCGATTCCTAACAGAGGCAAGTACTCTCTTCCCTCTAAACTACCAGCGCGGTACAGGGGCCTACCCAGCTTCCTATTCAGTGAGCACTTGGGTCTTTTCCAGGTGGCAAAGTGAAAGGGGCGTCAATTTGATCACTCACCTCCATCTAGTGCCGAGATTAACAGTGAGTGGGACTACATATACACACCTCTGTAAGGTTTAATAATTCTGTTACGTTTTCTGTTTCTTTTTTTGTCCCTGTTCGTGCCTATCTTTTGTTCCTGTCACCCAGCATTCTCAAAACACTGCTTATGGACTTACTGACATATGGTATTATAGCAGGTCCTACTGAGCGAAAAGAAACCACATCTGTCTGGACTTGGGGCATTTATGTTCTTGTTTTCGTATAGAAGAACTTAAAGGTTATGAGGATGAAATAGAAGCCTAGAGTGTGAAAAGTTTATAAATCTTTCTTCGAGTGGATTATGGGAATTGTAGTGCTGCGCGTTAGGCACTCATTTTGTTTATGTGCGCCGTCCCTTTAGGGTAATGTGGTTTTCGTGTTCGCATGTTAGCAAATCCGTGTCGTGAAAGTTATACGTAAATCATATGTACACTCGCGATACGGTGCAAGAATAAGTTGTATAGAGAAACGTAAAATGTGCCACCAACTTCATGTTTCACTACTTCACGTAGCGTGTCCTGAGAGACTGTGTGATAAACGGTCAGAGTATAAAACAGTGAATTTCATTACAAGGTGCAGTATAATGTCGAAAGACTGTCCACAACATGCTTCTGCTTAGCGCAGCATAATAATAATAATAATAATAATAATAATAATAATTCGATCTATCCATAACAATAGACCGGACATAGTTGTATTTACCAAAACTGTCAGAAAAACATACTTCATAGATGTAGCAATTTTCACCTCACAACCTTTACAGCACAATCACTGAGAAGCTGCACAAGTGCACAGACTTTAAAGAAGAGCTTGTAAGAATGTGGCAAACGAAAAGGGTCTGTATAATAGCATTAGTAGTATCCACAACGGGTAATATTCACAAAAAATTACACGAAAGTTTAAAACTGCTTAATCTCCGCTCTGGTATATATAAGATATTATATTGCAGAAAACAGTAAATCTTAATACATGCCCTATAGTTAGAAAGATTTTGACTGAAAATGGCTAAGAAATGCTTGGTCAGTGAGACTCTAGTTCTTCTGAGAACCAGCTAAACTACTGTATATTAAGGAAAGCGGATGATGATGATAATAATAATAACAGCAGGAGGTTAGCCAGCACGGGGGACACGTGGCGTGGGTGGATAAGCCTGATATGAAAGTAAATCTTAAAAAAAAGTACTGAATGGACGAGCGTGGAATTTCTTGACAGGTTGAGAGACATTACACATAGGATTCTAAGTATCCACACGCCACTTCTATGAATTCTAATATTTCTACTAACTGCAAGCTTACATCTTACTACTGATATGATTTCGGCATACAAGATACACAGCTACACCTCAACTGCTACTATATATATACGTGGCATTTGTATATACGTTTGTAACTGTATACGTTTGTATATTTTTTACACTTGCCCGTAGAATTCAAGTACTGGAAAGCCTACGATCTCAACGTAGCAAAATTGCAGCTCTAAATTTTTATTTTTATCTTCTTGTGTATACAGCCCGATAGTGGCTATCTGATTAGACGAAACATGTAGGTGCTCGGACGCATAAATACTAGATGTTGTGTTTGACGGAGTGACAGAGCTTCTCAACTGTTCCATTGTACAGATGTAGTTATTTTCGACGCTGAACTGCCGAGAACGTCGGTAAATACGCCGTAAGTAAAATAGTTGGCTTAAATTAAACTTCCAACCGATGGCTTAATAATTAATACGGTTTATATTCTTCACGCTTTGCTTACAGTTTCTTGTTTACGCAGCAGTAAAGTTATAAACCACATATTGGCCGTTCAAGTAATTCATGTACTGTTCTGTACCTTTAATACACCGTTGTACTAGAGCATAGGTTTGCCGTAAACCAGAAAATTAACCACTACTTGTATATGAATGCAATCATTGGTGGATTAAATGATTTTGAGAACGTTAGTACTCTTCAGTCATGCTTGTTGAACACACTTCATATAAATACACAAGTACGTGATATAAACGGGATTCGTAGTGAGAACAGGATGAATGGTAACTGTGCACAGAATTATAATGGGAAAGCCTGAAGTAAAGAGACCACTTGGGAGGCATAGGTGGAGATGATACTGTACTATCAAAACACAGTGGATTGTGACTGTGTGGAATGAATTCATCTGGCTTAGCATAGGACCAGACGACGGGCTTTTGTGAGTCTAAGAAGCAATTAATTTGCAGTGAGCGACAGTCAGCTTCTAAAGAAACATTTTGCCGCAAGCAGCCAGTTACTTACGGCTACAAAGTCACGTTTTTTCGGAACGTTCTACTAGTTAACGATCTGTAGATGGTTTACATCTAGTTTAGGCTGTCTAATACTAAAATTCTTTGAAAGTGGAGTAGTGGTACGAAAGAGGAAGTACTGTAACTCATTTTGTGACCATTAAATAAAACACCTTGAAAAGAGGATAGTTAAACTGATGCAGATTTAGTGGGGAATATCAAAAAGACGTGACAATAAAATCCGTTTCTTAGCATAAAATCGTTTAAACCTTTCACGCCCTATGCATATGCATAAGCTTACTTCTTCACATCTTCTGAATCTTTCGATAGATTTAATTTCTTTTATGGCAGTATTACAATTGCACAAGTTGTGTAAAGTAAAGTTGTCTGTGCTGGCTCCATGAAGGTGTACGGAATAGTGGGATTAGATATCCACTTACTCTTAACCTCGTTACGAGATCGAGATGCATGGTCAGCTTCAAGCCGCGGCCGCTTTAATCCCGATGAAAGGGAACTTTGTACTAATTTAACAGGAAGCAGAATGGCTGCGAGAGCCGGTATGGACCTTAAGGAGCAGAGGGAAAAAACCTCTCGTACCTGCCCAGAATCGAACCACCATTCTTCGTAGCCCAGCCAGCAGTCTAGTAGCTATACCGACTGCAATATACCCCACTGCACGAGTTGTATCATGCCGAATGAAAATGGGAAGGTGATTATGAACTTGGAGCATATGCACTTGCGGAACGAGGCGGAAATAGTGTGCTCCAAGCTGTTCTGTAAGCATGCGCAACGAACCTGTATTCGAACCAAATACCTTCAGAATACAGGTCTTGATCGCCACCGCTAAACCCATCTGCCGGATGCTATGGTCGATGTCATGTAGGCCAACATGTTAATTCACGTTCTGTGTTATTATTTTTATTCTTGTTCAGGGCAAGCAGCGCATATACTTAGAAGGGGGAATTGTTAGAATTAGTTAAAATTAATTAGCAGGAGGCAAAATTTCATACATTTCAGATTTTAACGGTGAAACCTGTCGTGTGTTATCGGTATAGAATACGTCACTCCAATGTATAGAACGCCATAGGGTTTATGAATAGACGCATTCCGCGTAACCTGAGCTGACGAAAGGAAATACTGAACCTGTGAGGTAATGCGCCTGGCTGTTGACTGCTCTGAGCAGTTATAAACATTTACCTTTAATGCAAAAGAAATCTGAAAGACCTGTACACCCTTTTCTTTGATGCCTGTTTTGTGTAGATATGTTTCTTTTTAAATGAAGGAAGATGTTGGCCGAAGTGTCGCATGTCTGTATCCTATAAACGCGATCGGAGGTTTGTTTCTGTATAGTATTTATAAGCAAAGGTAACGAACCTCTTTTCGATGTAGATAACTTTAGCCAGTTTTATGACTTCAGGCCTTGATATTTGATTTAAAAGGCGCGGAACTTGTTTCAAAAAATAAAAGCTATAATTTATGGCTCGGTCCCCCCACACAAGATCCTCGCTTTGAACCAGCACGTTCACTGGCAGGCCTCTTCACCAGCACCGGACAAATTATTCACATAATATTCATCAGCAGTTGCTGCGCAGCTGTACGGCGCATGCCTCTGCATTATTCTTCAGTACGCTTTAACTAAGATAATTTTGCTGTGCGTCTGCATGAGGAAGATCCCGTACCGTGCAGTTGGATTACGTCTGCTTTTGTCCCTGATCCTTGTGCTCTGTGTTCCGCTCACAATGTACATCAGTTAGATTTGCTTATTTGTCTCTCGAACTCGCGGTTCAGTAACGACCATCTCGGTTTGCGACTAAGACCATGCAATGTCGACTGAGTGTGATATGGAAAGCAATAACATGGAGGATTTGTACGGATATAGTTCCTAAAATGGTTTTAAGACGAATAGATGCGTAGATAAGGTCGCAGCTTCCAACCGCAAACGACATGCACCGTTTATTAATGGGGGGGGGGGGGAGCTGTGTAATGGAGGAGGAGTTCTGAGAAGAACTCAAAACCTATTTTCCTATTTCTTAGAGTTATAGACCAGCATGGTTAATACTATGATGATTGGTTTATTTTATTTTCCTGAACTTATTACTGAAACACACTTATTGAATATAACCTAAAAGCTTCGCATCGTCTTCGTTTTCATAATTATTAATCTAGTAATTGTATTTCATATAAAGTGTATACGCAAGTTTGTGGCCTTCTTTGTACCAAATTTAACGCATCGAGTTCAAATAGTTCATTAGTAATGCCGCCAAAAGAAAAACTTGCCATTTTACAAAGGTTTTGCAACTAGCAATGTTATATATATTTCCAACATATCTTTCTTTCTCAAGGCTCGACAACCCTAGTGGACCTAGACCTCCTTAGGATGTTCCTCGACCACAGTTAGTTGGACACACACACTCGGTAGGACTCCTCTGGACGAGGGATCGGTCCGTCCCAGAGACCTCTACATGGCAACACACGACAGTCCCAAGAGCGAGACATCCATTCTCCCGGCTGGATTCGAACTCACAATAACAACACTCGAGAGGCCGTAAACCCACCGCTCAGACCGCGCGGCCGCTGGGATGGCATCGGCTTTCCACGATATCTGACCGTATAAAGTGGAATCAGTGTCGCTGCCGCTTCACAATCTCGCTCATCCGCCATGTTGTTACTACTCATTGTGGGAAAGTATAAAGTACGGACTGGGATGTCTGCCAGATGGATAAGTCCATATACAGACAGCTTCGTGAAAATCGTTCAGCAGGTTCAGATATTGAGTTACGAACACACACACACACACACACACACACACATTTTGAAATTATAGCCTACTTCTTTCCTTTATAGGAAGGACAGTGGGCTAAAAATGTCCCATATGCTTGCGTCGTAAGAGGATAAAATAACGCCATGAAGAAAAGTACTCCTTGCTAATCTTGTAGTAGCTCAGCTGTTCAATAAATACGCGCCTTCTGTGGACTCCACACGTTCATGACCGTGTTCAAAATAAACTCCCACTGAATGCCATCCAGAACAAAGTGAATTCAGTGCAGTAGCTCACACTCCATTTCTTCAAGTTGTTCAAGCGTCCGTTTCCCAAGCAGTCACTTTCAGATTTTCTGAGTACCAATTTGTCTGCGTTTCTCATCTTCCATGTGTAGCTACGTACGCTGCCTAGCCACTGTAAGTATGCGGGGTCCAGCACTGTCAAAGTACTACGGGTATCACAGGGGCAGAGTGGGAAACCGTCGGCATGTGTTCATTTCGGACAGACACACTGCTTGCCCTTACATAAAAACGTAGAAACTTATGTAGCCTTTTTTTTTAAATGCCGTTATGATGACAGTGTTAATGACGGTGGTAATGTGATGATCAAACGCACACACACACACACACACACACGTAGAAGGCTACATGCGTATAAATGTATGTGTGTGTGTGTTTGTAACGGACCACAGTTCATGATTCATGTTATTTCCTTGGTGAGGAAATAAGCAATAATAATAATAATAATAATAATAATAATAATAATAATAATAATAATAATCCTATGCACGTACAAGATTCTTCGTCGAATTTTTTGTTACCTTTCGTTCATCTGTACAGAAAACCAAAGAAGTTGGACAATTTTTGGTTATTGTGATTATTTTCAGTTGGCTGACTTTGCCTTCATCTCTTCGCACCATAGTCATTAAAAACAAGTAACTTCTGTCTTCTCCATTTGTAGTCTGTACATCATCGCGGCTTACTGGATATCAAACTTCGCTTATTATGATCGCAGGAGGCTGAGTGAGGAAGTAACAGTACCCTGCAATTACCGATTTCCTACCTGCGATTTCATAGTTACTAATATTTATAACCAGCGTAGGAAATAACAGTTTGTTGTGCTTGTGTAAGGCCACGCGCTGTTCAGTTAGAGCGGCAGTTAATGGCGACCTCCTTATCTTGAAGAACTGACTCTTCAAAATAATCAAAATAATTCCTTTTCATATGCTCGAACAGCAGGTGTTTCTGTTTTGTTGGTCTGCTCCAGCTTCATGTACTTTGCCTTCTCACCGTAAAGATGTTCCAAGGCCGGGTCCTGCCCGAACACAAGGATTCGTTGTGTCAGACATGCTTGGGGTGGGACTGTGTATTAGAAGCTTTGTGACAAATTAACCTAAGACCATTATGTTTTCGTTACAGACCTAACTTTTTGGCATTAGAACGTGTAGAGTCAAGAACGCTGAAAGGTAAGTCTTACTTCAGGATCGTCACGTTTCATTCGTGAATATTCATGTCAGCGATACACAACCTTCTCCATCACGGTTTTATGTCGTCCCATTTTCCATGCAATTTCTTATAAAAATTGTTTGTTTCCTGTTTATAGTAAAGCTCACTGCTGTGTTGTTTAATTCCCTAAACTGTTCAAAGTACAGCGAAGTGCGGTGCTGTTCTGTGCATCGCTAGAACGCCTGAGCAGGCTACGTGGCTTAGAATCGTGGATTCCACAAGGACAAACTTAAGCGATACTTATGTGAGATTTATTGTTCTTGTGGCACAGAATATGTAGATTGGTGTTTCTGGAATGTGACCTCGTGTAATTTGGCAGATACCTATAAACGTTTCGGAGAAACGTACTGCTTCTATCTTTAGGCTATCCTGTAATATTCTGAAGATTTTACGTGGGGTAGTAGGTAGTAGTAAAAACTTTTGTTCACCTTAAATCTAGCGACACATGTTTCGACTTACTCAGGCGCCGTGAGGATGATCTATTAAAATACAAAAATGTGAAGTTGTATAAATGCAAAATATCATGTGTCAATTTAACACTAATAAATGTTGTGTTCGACGGTGTAAAAGTAGCTTAGTATTTTTAATACCCCATTTCTCTTGTGAAGTAGGACACGTTTAAAATAATTTTTTGGTGGGAGTTTATGCAACTCCAGCGAATTTAAAAGGTTTTGTAAAGCCAGAAGGGACATTTGGAAAGGTAACATTGACGATCATATTTTGACATATCGTTTTAATAGACAGGTAATAACAGGTTACGTTTAATTAAAATCTGTTAATCACTCGAGGGAGGCTTTGCTGAAAGTTCAAGAGAGAGCTCAAATGGAACCAGTTAAAATTCGTTCTGAAGGGAGGCTTTACTCTTCACAAATACTCCGTCGTGTTTGTGTTACTGTTCCACACATGGTTCACAGGCAAGGCACAGCTGACTGATTGTGTGTGACTCTGAAACATCACTGTAGGTTCATTAATACACTCTTCAGACAAATCTTTGGAGATCAAAAGGAGACGTCAAAATATCTGGAAACTTCTGTGGCGGCTTTATGTCACAGCTTTTATACATGACTCTGCAGTTTCAGTGTTTATGCATTCTGACTGTTAACAGTAATTAACCAGCTACGACGAGAAGAGTCTTCCTTGCGAACTGAGTACTGGCTTAGCTGGACAAAAAATTCCCCGCCTTTTGATGAATACTAAGGTTCATCGCCGTGTTAGTAAGTTCTTGTCACTGGTTGCTACTTGATGCAGATGAATCCGGGCCACGCCCTCATACCCATGTATTTAACATCAATTTCAATTTTGAAATTGTCCGTACCTTGTACATGTAAATCTGATTTGTATTATTTTAGCCGACTCCTACCTGATGTATTGTGTTTTTTAGTGTAGGATTTGGTGAAAATAATACAAATTAGATTTACACGTACACGGTATGGACAACTTCAAATTTGCAACTCCCAAACAGGCAAAAAGCTCTTACAACTATAAGAATGCAAAAGAGAAACCTCTGAAAACAAATTCAACCATCTGGTTGAATAAACCTGATCTACTGTGCTTTTTAGCGTAGGAGTTGGTTAAAATAATACAAATTAGATCACATTCAATGTTATCGTGCATCAACCACAGGGTTCTAAAGTGACAACTTCCCTCATTTTCCGACAAAGTTTAGTAGGACTGTGTATTTCCCATCTCTGTCGTGTGTGTTACACGCCCCGTCCATCTCCACCTCCTTAAGTTAGTCGTCGTAGGTTAATAATGTTAGGCGAACAGTGCGTACGAATTATGAAGCTCCTCATTACGGATGAACCTGCAGCGTCCAGTCACATTCTATCTCAGTGTCCAAATTCTCTGTTCAACATACTCTTCTCGAACACCCAAAAGCTCAGTGTTTACTGTGAATACATGCGCTGATTTACCCCAGGTTTACCTAATAATGAAATTTAGTAAAATAGCCTATTTATTTTTATAATTATTTATTTCCTTTGTTAAGGAAAAGACAGAAGGTGCGTAAGCGCGTGAAACAACACATGCTTTCTGTTACTTGCCGGCCTGATTGCCTTAGGTAGCTATCGCTCTGCGCATTAAACTTTTTCCTGGCACGAATGGGGGAGGGAGGGAGGGAGGGAGGGTAACATATATCTCTTTATGTATGCGTCTTCTAAAACGCCAGTTAAGGTCGCCTCGCAGCCAGACTAGAGACAACTAAACTGAGGCAACAGAGGATACTGAATTACTTTATCTGTATGGTATTCCCGTAGTCTCAGCGGCCGCGCCATCTAAGGCGTGGGCCTTCGGCCGAGCGCTTGCTGGGATCGTGGGTTCGAATCCCGCCGGGGGCATGGATGTTTGTCTGTTGTGAGTGTTGTGTATTGTCGGGTAGAAGTCTCTGCGACGGCCTGATGACTCGTCCAGAGGAGTCCTGCCAAGCGTGGCGTGTCTGAATGTGATCTAGAAAACTCGAAAAGGAGGCGGCCTAAGGCCCGATTTGGGCTGTTGCGCCACAGGAAAGGAAAGGTGTTCGTAGTTTTGCTTTCATGAATTAGGCCGCCGGCCACGTAGGTGAATCTGGCAGCTCGCTAGTTGCCAGACACTGGGTCTGACTTGCTTGAATTTAGGAAACATCGAATAAACATCAAATGAGATTGTAAATTATCGCAACAACTTTGTTATATTAAGAATGAGATGACGGCCATCTCATAGGATTCTGTGCTGTACGTCCCTTCCTCTTCCATTCACAGGTAGAAGCATCAGAAACACAGAATATCCTCATTCTGTGACCTCCTAATGCTTCAGTGCCACTAATTATGGCACTCATGGGACTTGGCCACATTGGTCACCGAGGAGCAACAGGCGCCTTGGTTGTGGTTCTCATGGTCATATACGAGGAGGGTGTGTTGTAATTAATGAGCTGACACTTAACCCTTTAAGGCCTAGTGGTTGGTGTATGTACTGCCAGGATTAGAATTAAGAACTTTGCACGCTGTGTTCATGTGTCCTGTACGATTTGCACAATAGACGATGGTTTCCCTCTGCAGCATTCACCGATAGGTCTTTCTCATGGAAGCACCTGGTGTTGTCTGCGTGTTACGAACTGAGTGGTTACGTATAATATGGAATTACAGAGAACTTAACTGTGTACTTTCGGTAATGAACATCCTCGTGAATAGGCGTGCCTAATACGATCAATTTGTTTATTTTGTGGTCCCATAACTCGTGTGCGTATTATTTTAAAAACAGTGACGCAACAAGCTGAAATGCTAATTAAGATTTATTTTGCTCTTGGTATTTGTTTTGGTGTACCTGTTTAGTGAAATAAAAGTGTTTTTATTATTTAACGCTACGACTACTGCCAAATAAAATTTCCATCGCAGAATAAAGGGAAAGTAACGAGCAAATCCCAAACGCCGCATACTGACTTGGAAGTTTATAACTGAATTCTTTATTCCAGTCTCAGAGAGTAATTATATTTATATACGTACCCGTGTGTGTGTGTGTGTGTGCGTGTGTGTGTGTGTGTGTGTGTGTGGGTGGGTGTGGGGTATGTATGTGCATTCATGCATATATACGCATACCTACACACACACACACACACACACACACACACACACACACACACACACACACACACACACAAAAGACCTGTTAAGGTAAAGTTATCCATGTGCACGCCATAAAGGGCATTACATGGAGATGACTGACAGCTTCACACCCTCAGAAAAGACCCTGGTGCCCATCACATAGGAGGGTGGGTGGGCCCAGAGACATTCTGGACAGTTTGGGCGAACATAAAAGTCTCTTGCTGCTGCTTGGCATCGAATCACGATTCCTCGATTTTCCGTCATGTCGCATAACGGCTATGCCGACTGCGCTGTTCCGTCTTCATGTCATATTCGGAAATTTTCAGTTGTCTGGGAATCGCCCTAAGAAGAAGAACTGAGGTTCATGATGCAGTTAGAGGAATAAAGTTTGGTAAAGCTTGTTACCATCATTTCGAGAGTTAGCATTCCTTCTACTTTACAAAACGCTGAAGGCCAGGATATGCGGTATAAGTCCACATTTCTGTCACTTGTTTTGTGTGCGCGTGAATTGCGGTCTCGCACGTGGAAAGACAAACACTGATTACGAGTAAAGGTGTCTGAAAGCAAAGTGCTCACGAAAATGTATGGAGCTGAGAAGAGCGAAGTAATTTAGAATTAATGTAACGAGGAACCTTGTTATTTCTACAGGCTGGATAGTATTGCTGGGTTTGTGAAATGAAGCAACTTATGTTATGTTGGTCATGTTTTCCGAAAGGAGAGGCAGTTTAGGTATATTCGAGATTTCAGTTTCTTACAGCCGTGTTGCTGAGGACTTAAGCCTTCTGGGCTATTTCGCCATTTCGACTGCTAAATACTTGCCGACATTTCGAAGAAGCGTATTCCCTTCCGTCATATTTAGAGCCACACGTCGGCCAGTCGACACGTAATATGCCACCATACTTGAATCCTCGTACATGATTATTATTTATGAAATAGTTTTGGCGAGTCAAATTACAAATATGTCGACCGTGCGAATTTTTTTAGATGTTAATCCAACAAATTTGACGTAGACAACGTCTGGGGTTAAGTAATGCTGTTCGCAAAGCAAAATACGTGTAAAATAAAATAACAACACTCAATTAATAGAAATTTGTTCCTCTAGGTTTTTTGAATGAATATTTTAGTCCTCTAGATTTTGCTGTGAGGAAGAATGTTTTATGTGTCATTTGCGAAACTCCTTGTACTCTTTTCTGTCTTCATTCGTGTGTCTATTTCAGGAAGAAAGGAGGAAAAATGGCAACATTTCGTGGTCTCCAGTTGCGATCCTTAGGATAGCATCCAACTCCCATTTTTATGTTTCGATTTATATCCTTAATGAATGTCCTTGGGCTCTGCTCATCTGGCCACATGAACATGCAATCCGATAAACATCTCTTTCGTCCAGGCCCCACCCTCCTTCACCTCGTCCGTGAGAAATGATCCCTTGCAGCAAGAATGACATAGCGTTTAGCCATTACTTCATAGTTCCTTTATTGTAATAAATATAAACCTCAGAGTGTCATTTGTTATGAATCCGGGTGGTCTTAGTCGTGGTCTGATGCTAAAGATCCGAGTTAAATTTTCTTCCTGGTCATTCCATATCCCTCCTAACAGATGCCCCACATTACCTTGAAGCTAACCTCCATTTTGAATGTTTAACCAACCGAACACGCGTGCCCACTTTATGGGTGCTGATGAGATGACCACAATAAAAACATATGACTTCATTGCCGTCAATTATTGTGGAGACTGAACCCAAACCGTGCAGACTGAATAAACATGAACATCAAAACATACTTAACTGACGAGTGGGCAGCGAACTGTAAGATGACGTAGCATAAATTATCCTTAGCGTAATTATATCGTGAGTTGTCACACGGAAAACAAATTGCGTATAAAATGCTTGTGCATTTTTCTCTTCAACGTGTGTTTAAGATTTTTTCTTCGATTAGTATTTAGGAAGTAAAGCTCGAGATAAGCGCATACAAGCGTGTGCGTTTTCTTGTCAAGTTTCCATTTATATTATCTGATGTGAATAAAAATTAGAGTGTATCAAGTGATTTTAGTTGCATATGACAAAACTGTGTGCAGCGTTGAAACGTTGGATATGAAGCGTGCCTCCACAAGGCTGATCACCGCAAAAGACTTCATTACACGAGGAAATTAAAAAATATTACACGACTTGGAACTGCGTGAGTTTGGGGCACGATTGTTGATGCATCTCTTAGCTTAACCGTGGATTACTTGTAAATAAAAAAAACTGTCACACGTGGGGTTAAAGAAGCAAAAACCTCTGGCTGTTTGTCACGTGAAGGTGGGCATTGCAGATGACAGCCGCTTTGGAACCAAAAAGCTTTAATGGAGTTGTGTGGAATTGCTGAACCTACCGGAGCGACGCAGAAGCAACACTAAAGCCGTCAGCCATAATGGAAATGGAAAACGCGTTCTCTCTCATTTCCTAAATGTTAGCAAGCACGTGCATTTAGTAATTACAATAGTGTGTGCGATTCCTTGCTTCTCTTATGTTTTACGTTAGAGTGAGAAATGCATACGAAATTTTAGTCGGAAAACTAAAGTGCTACAGAGGAGGCCGGCAGGTGGATGGATGCTATTCGAATATTGGTAGATACAGTCAAGGGTTAAGTTGTCATTTTGCAAGCTATGAGGACGTAAGGGGAAGTGAATATGTAGCTCCTCTCTTTCTTAACCTCGACATTGGGTGGATTTGGATAGTCATCTTCATGTCCCAGCCGCTTTGCCCCGGAGAAGAAACCACCGGCACCTGTTAAGTGTCTGACTGTGTGGGTCCCACCGCCGTTCTGCACGTTTTGGAGAAGAGAAAAATTTGTTGCCACTACAGGAGGTTGAGCCATGATTCCCCACGCATCCAGCCAGTAACCTAGTCACTATCGACTTTGACCTCCGCTTTCGAAACTGAAATCGGTGTGAAATAAAGTAATGTTAGTTTGTGCATTGTATTCAATGGGTTCGTAAAAAACCTGTGGGTCATTTATATGTTTTATTTTAACCCTTTGAAGGATATCGAATTCTCCGTACTTCTGCCCTCTGACAACAGTCTGTCCACCTTGGCTTCGACTTTCTCCGTCGGGTGGAGGTTGTGGGGTGGGGGATCCCATGACCAGATATTATTGGGAATTACCTGAACACAGCGACCGTAGTCGTTTTTGGGCTGTCTTGCTGTTTTGGTATTTGTCAAGTATATGCATATAACTATACATTTTGACAAGATTAAACAAAAGAAATACTCTTAGACACACAAGGGTATGTGTAACACACGAGAACGCTGTCAGCCCTGGTTCTATAAATAACTTAGTAGAAATGAAGAAGTGGACCTGGAAGAAGAATAAGAAGAAGAAGATGACGAAGAGGGAGATAAAGGAGGAGGAGGAGAAGAATGAGAATAATAAGAAAAGAGACGCGAGTGTGTGAAGTGAGAGGCACTGAATTTGTTAGGGAGGACAGAACGCTTGCAGCTCTGAGAATTTCCAGGCTGTGCCAGCTCGTCCTTGCATTTGAAGTGGGCTGAAGGCAAGGTAAGAGCCTCGGGAAGTAAGGAAGGGGAGGGACTGTATGCGTATACAGCAGAGGAAGGAATTTGACCACTTGGGCTGAATTCTGAATTTTGTTGAATTTCGCGTTTGGAGAGCTGCATTATGACGAAACTTTGATAATGTTTGGAGGGCTAGCGTGGACGAAAATGTTAGTAGTTATTTGTGGCAGGGCTGCACAAGAAGCGTTTAGTGGAATGTTCAATTTGTGTCCTACCTTAGGAAAACCACGGAAAACTTGATCGACTTCCCCGGTCGCAGGACCTTCCTGATGCATACTGACTTGTGACCAGCAATCGTGCTTATAAGCATGCTAACCCTTTATGCAGACCCTTAAGCTCATATGAACTTTATACTAAACTTCAGATACAATCTTGCAGACAACATACTTCATCTTTATAAGAAAGACTAACGGGTTAATGCTGTTTACGAATGTAATCCGTGTTTATTGTGAGAATCTTACGAACACGTAAATTCACTGCGTGACAGAATAGGGAGTTTTTAATGTTACAGCAAGTGGCACATATAGTTACCACTCGGATATGATTGATGATGTAAAGCACTGTTTCCAGATACATTAGTTCTAGGTTTATGGACCCAGAACACGCTTGCTCCTCACCGGTGAATTGCAGAAGAAACACAGTGCTAGTTGTTAGCCCTTGGTTGTGGTTCGCTCTTATTGCAGCAGCAATGATAAATGAACTGAATTGTTCAGCAGTCAGTTTCATGGAGCACAGACGTTCTTGAGAAACAAATAGTCCGCGAGTGGGCCAAGAAATTTCCTTCACTTTGTGGAATACACACTGTCATTGTCGTTTTCAGATGTGTCTGTTACCGATGCCTTTTCTGAATCAAAAGAATGGAGCCCACTACCTGACATACTGTTCTTTTTCAGATATATTTTAATATCCGTCCAGACCTGCGTCTGCTCTAGGTGTTCCTGAGTGAACTTTTACCGGCTAGGACTATGAATGTATTTCTCATCTGATCCCTTCCTGCTGCAGGTATCGCAATCGCATGCACTTTAATAAAATTTTGTAAATGGTTAAAATTATGTGCTACTCATTATGAAAATTACTCCATTCTCTTATTACTCTTCAGCATCCTCACTCGACCTTCTTCACTTTCACACAGACTTTACAAAGTTTCTCTCCCATACAAAAAAAAAAGCTAGGATAATTTTGCTTATTTAAATTTCTAAAGTTTTTTATGTAGACAGGAACATAAGAAATTCTAAACTTGTGGTACCAGACATTATCGGAATTTAATCTGCTTTTACTTTCTTCTTGAATGTTATTTCGATTTCCACTTCGTAAGTGGTCTGTTTGAAATTTAACACATTTTCGAATGATGTACTGGCATGTCCCTTATCCTGGTGACCACGCATGAACACGTACTTAACCTGAAGTGGAACGTCTTGTTTTGGGTTTTGACGCTGAAACTATTCTAACGTTTCGACACGAATTGCAGTTGTTATCTTCAGAAGGATAAGCCATTGTCATGATTGAGACTGAAATGTACGCTGAAAGGCGAACCCCAAACCTGAAGTTACACATTGGAGACAGGCACTGGAAGCTAAGGACTAAGTATAGCTACTCTCCTCTGGACAAATGGTTGCTTTCATTATTAGTAATTCCGGATGACCTTGGGGCAAGTCGTCTTGGCTGTGAAACGTTCTTCGTCCCGTCCGGAACCGCTCTTGCTCACTGGTAAATGCTGTACTGAGCCAAGAGGCTTACAAATCCCCAGATTTCCATCCAATTAACTTGCCATGCCCATCGTCTTGGTCGGACGAATGTTCCATCCTTATCCATGAAGAAAGGCGGAATATTGAAAGTTTTCTATAGGCGATCTCGTAAAGCTTTTTCACAAGGTTGTCAGATTCCATAGAAAGCAACTGAATTTCCGTTTTCAGAGTAGCACAGTAGTATTAATAAAAATTGATAAGTAATCCAGACGATCTCACGGAAGTATTATTTAAAGGTGACTGAGCCTAAGTACGATATCATATTGTCTTTTAATATATTATGCTGTCGTATGCGTCTGTTGATAGCGGCAGATTGGTGACGAATTGGGAAGGATTTGGAAAGAAGTGTTCCATGTCCTTATCGAATTGGTAGCGAGGAATTTGCAAGTGGGAACTGAGGAAAACCACGTAAAGCCTGCTGGAATAGCCGGTGTGTCGGGCAAAATTTGAAACGGCCACTTCCAGCGTACCTCATTCTTACCTTATGGGCCCATTTGTTATCATTTTGCTCCTTCCACCGATTTTTTTGTTTTTGAAGGCGTTCTTTGTATTCTCTCTGACACGGCAGATGGCTCAAATGTTATGTGTACAGTGGTTGCATTCCTTTTTCCTTTTTCTGAATGTTCCGGGTCTTAGGCCCGGTTCTTTTGCCGGATATTCGACAGGTTGCTCGAGGCTGCATCGGTTTATAAAATTTGTGATAACTTTACATTAAATCGCATCATGAGCGCATCAATCCAGATCCTTTCCATTTTACGAGAACATGATTCTTCCACATCCTTTCCCTTTCGTCAATTACATCTTTCTACCACTCGACTTTCAGTAACATTTCCAGTTACGAAAGTGTCCTTTAAAGAAAACAAGAATAATATCTGCACCTCTTGTGCACATCCTTCGACCTGTCGCCACAAATCTCGATTACACTTGTTTGAGCCATGTCGAAACTCACTTTCGTCCGCCCCGCATTCAATGAAAGCGAAGTTAATGGGCGGAGTGGGGAGGCACTGGCGGGAATGTAATCTGAAATAAATATCTCTGAGTTCGGCTAGAGGTATTGAAGAAGCTACCGATGGTCAGTCAGTCTTGATTTTCGGACCAGATTTCATTACACGAATTTACCTCTGAGTGAATGGAAGTGGGTGTAAAGATTCTTTCACGGATGTTATCTTTGGAACGTGACGTGACGTTACTTCGTGTTTCAATAAACCGGCCTTAAAAAAGGCAACACGATACCTACACAAGCTTGCTGACCTTGTATCCCTTTGTTCAGGTAAATCCCTGATGACGGCACCCCGGTGCCGAAACATGAAGAAGCTTTGTACTTACTTCTGAATGTATTTCATTAAGTGCGTAACTTGGTTAATATATTAAGATTAAGAATGTGCAGGGATAAATAACATAGAAACTGTAGGACTTTGTGGTAATTTTCTGGCGTTATTTTTATCTGTCTGCCAAATATCTGTCCTTATTCGTAGTCTCTACTTCAGTTTCGGGTATTTAGATTGTGGTCATCAACGCAGGCAGCCCCTCTGTCTCACTGGGCGTCGTTCTACTTGCAGATCCTTTCTTTACAACTAAAAAGTTTTCAGCATTCCGTCGTACTGTCAGAAGCTGAATTGTTCTTGTGTGGGATAGCGTGGAAATTTGTGCTTTTGGCGATTTTTTTTTAAATTTTTGAAGGTAAATAACAAACATTTCCGACTGTATGGATTATGCAGCTATGTAGGGAGTGGTAAAATCAACACCATTTTCGATTAAATGAAACATGCGGTTGTGCACGGAGTGTCCAAAGCCACCGCCCCTCTGTGGATCTAGGTGTGCACGCCGTGTATCATGGTACAAGGAACGATGACTTTCCGGCCATCCTATACAAAAATTTTTAAAATACTCGTTGCTAACATGCCGAAACATTTTTGTTGTTTCTTAATAATTCAATATCGTGTGATGTTTATGATATAGCGCGACTGTAACAACATATGGAGCTGCAAAAATAAGTAAAGGCTTCACTGTTGG
This sequence comes from Coptotermes formosanus, assembly GCA_013340265.1. NCBI lineage: Eukaryota > Metazoa > Arthropoda > Insecta > Blattodea > Rhinotermitidae > Coptotermes > Coptotermes formosanus. Next base: position 205,194 of record BLKM01000844.1, read on the forward strand.
TCTTTACTTTACGTTGTGACGGTAATAAAATCATGGTTGGTGCGGTGGAGGAGAGATGTAGTACTTGTGAAGAATATGAGAAGTACATGCGAGATTGATTCAGAAAAAGGCTATATATCCTTTGTGAAATTTGTAGATGGGATGATAATATTTAAATGACACTTAAGCGCACAGGATTTGAAGATGTGGTCTTGGATTTTACTGGTTTATTACCGAGCTGTTATAAAAGTGAGCAACTACGAGCATCTTGAGAATTGTGCTTGGTGATTTTCTGGTGTTACGGTTCGGCATGTATCGATGTAGCTACTTGGCATTACAACACTATGTTGGTTTCTTTATGCTTCATTTTCAAAAGGATACTAACTTCCGAAAAAATTTGCTCCATGGGGTTATTAATTCACCATTTGACATATATCTGTGTAGCTTCTTGGGGTTCTAAAGGTTGCTTTTTTACATTCGAGATGACTAGTTTCGCACGGTTTTTTACCCCGTTTCGGTAGCTGTCGTTCACGCAGGGTAAGAGTAGTTGTGTTGTGCAAAGTTCAGCCTGGAAAATAACCATGGCAACTACTAACAGCAAACATTGTGTTCATTGATTTAAATTGACTGCTTTAACACCATGACTTGCAAAGGGCTGGTAAGAAAAACCTCCCTTTATCTCCTGACTCGATCCATTTACATTACATATGTATCATACAAACTTGGTCGTAAAATATGAAACATTATTATGTCAGTTACTGGCGTAACAGAACCTGACGTTCAGTTATGGTTCTAGAACATGAATTGTTGTGTAGGTATTGTTCTGACAGAAGAAACGATGGGTAAATCGATTACACCGAGGAGTGTTATGAAGTGGCAAGCCTACTTCTGCATAGTCAATGAAGAGAGTGGTGGGGGTGCAGGTATGAATCTGCTATGAGGGCGAAAAGTACCGGGGTTACTTGTCCGTTATGCATAACGTGTACTTCACTGGGACACTGCACTGAAGTTCGATGGATGTTGTTTTTTTAGTCTAGCTGTGTCTGTCTTCAGTAGAAAGTGTATCATTCTGCGCTAATTTGGCGTGATAATTCAAAACTTCACCTCTTTTCAGAGGATAATCCAAATCAAGGTCCACTAAAAGTAAGGAAGCCTTCATCAGAAATCAGAGACAGTGTACTTCAGTGTTGTTTTCATTTAGCTGAGGGCTTCTCAATAAAAGATTTACTATCTGTACAAGGACTAACCACAAGTCTCGATTTCTAATATAGTTGGGTGCGTCAAAAAAAAAAAATTGAAATGACGGTCGTAGCTGTGTGTCCCACAAGTTTTATAAATAAAACAATCAGCATTTTGATGACGTGTGCAAGAGGGTCGTAGAGGGGGTTGGCATACAATTCTCAGACTTAAGAGTAATTACTTCTTTAACCTTTTAAAGCCTAGCGGTAACTTTACATACCACCAGGTTTAACATTAAAAAATTCTACGTGGTGCCCACATTGCGTTTATGTGTTTTGTACGGATCTCAGAACAAACAGCAACTTCTGCCTTATAAAACATCAAGAGATTGGTTTTTATAACCAAAGTGGAGAGTGTTTACCGCGCGGTAGGCACTCAGTCCTTAAATACGGTTCGTCTTTAAAGGGTTAAACAATATTAACACATCTTTCTTTGTCATGAAGAGATAGTATGTGTTCCGTAAAGCAGAAATTGAACCTTTAAGTGATCACACTATTTAGAAGCCTTCCAGGCCTTGAAGTGTTACTTTGGCACACGTGCCGCTAGTATGTGCATCTGAATCACTTACTGAAAAAGTATGAAATTTCGTCCATGGCAGTATGTGGGCTGCTTGGAGAACGCTCGCGCAGCTTCTCAGTCAGGAAATCTGAAGATGAAGCATATGAGCACGTAACACCTCGAAGTTCTTCCTGCTGTATGACCAGCGTTTCGATGACTGGTGCTGTGTGTTGTTAATTCGGAAAAGAATCATCACAGTTTGTGGCATGAGCTGGATTCCACTTGTTCCCTATTGCTTTCTATCACTTTCGAAAACGTCATCAGGAGGTGCAAGAAAATTAGGAACTAGTGGAATACAATGGGAGGCTTGGATTTGTGGTCTTCGCTAATATCAATTTACTGGGCAACAACTTAATAATTTCACAACAACAATAAAAACAACAGCAGCAACAACAGAAATATTAACAACAACAACAATAATAGCGTAGCTCAGTTTGTCCTTCCTTGCAATGGATTACTTACCGACTAACCCCGGCTCCAGTCAACGACATAGAAAACTGTAGAAAATGTCTCAGACGTAAGTAAGAAGGCTGACTTAAAAGTATGGGGAGAGAAAAATTATTAGGCCCTCTTTAATATTTTGTCACCAGTTTGCAGGATATCCTATGAAACCAGGTAACACCTCCATCGAAACTGTGGAAAAGCAGTAACAAACGAATAAATTTACAACCGTTGTTCTTATTATTAACTTGTAAAATGACGTTTAATGCAGGCTAATATACTCAGGGTCGCGCTAACTGGCAGGCCAGCTGGCCACCTCTCTGGGGTTGCAACCTATAAGGAGCGCTATGACGTCACTAGAATAATAGGAAATATTCTGTTAGTAAACTTAGTTTTCCACTCGCAAAACAATTTCTCCGAAAATTATCAGCAGTTTCGGCACGCGACCGCAAAACTTTAGCCAGCCTTGTCCTAGGCTGAAAAAAGTTTTAAGAATATCGGTTTTAAGGGGCGCCAAATTATTAGCCTGCCCAGGGCACCGAATTATTAACATGTCCAGGGCGCCCATGTTTATTAGGCCGGCCCTGACTGTAATTTAAGGTTTCTTGAATAGGCTAGTTATAGTTGTTACACTTACACACAGCCAAGTTTCCGTTATCCTTATGGCAATTACAAATTCTTACTTCTTAAATTGCCTTAAATTTCCCGCTATTCATAACTGAGTAGAGGGCATGCAAAGTAACCATCTGAGAGGAAACCTAGCAGCTTTATACGTACTGCACATGCCGGCTTACGTGCTTTTCGGTTGTCGTTTTGCCTAAACATGAAATTTTATTTATATATATGCAAATTCTTTTCCGATTTATAGACCCTGATTTCCCCTTATTTTTTTTCCTCATTTTCTTCTTCTTATTATTATTTTTATTCTTCTTCGTCCTCCTCCGACTACAGAGATATCTTCATTTTGCAGAGATTTTCCTATCTGGACAGCAAAAATATTGACGTTCCGGACTTGTAATCCAGAGTACCAGTCAGGATTGTCCATATGAATGCACAAAACATGTGATTTATTCCAGGCATCAAACAGGGGCAAACCGTATGTAACGCTGGGTAAAAGACGGCACAGAATCTGAACGTTGCTGTTGTGACATAAAAGCCGCATCGTGCGAAATGCATTCATGGTTATACAGCAGTTCTGGGGAGGATAATTCCTCGGAGGCTGCGTAGCTGTTTCTCATAGTTTTCACGTGGCTCAGCACTTCACATAACAAAAAATTCCTAAGGCACAAAAAAAATAGAGTAAACTTTTCGTACATTTGCTTGGCCATGGACACAGCTAACGTAGTTCGCCTGCGATATATATAGACCTTACGCGGAATTTGAGCTTGTTGGAAATTTATCTTTGTGAGCGTGACTACCCACCCACGCCCATCTAATGATTTCGTCTGTTAGTTTGTATTTTGTACTTGAAAAGATTATAACATTAAAGCAGTGGTACGTCTGCCAAAGTGAAGAAATAATTAATTGGACTTGGCATGAAGGCGATTTTGATGAAGGAAATGCTTTGAAAATGGCAGGGTATTTAATGTTGTCCGGTCATATTCACGAAAGCAGATATCTTAAAAGATAAACGAAAAATATAATTAGAAGCTAATTTAGTTACATGAAACGTCTAACGTCTATCGTCTTTTTTATTTCCGTTTTCGAAATCCAATTAGCTGTATTTATTCTTCCTTCGATTTAACTATAAATGAAAGTTCTGCACACAATTTTGAGTGCTTTTGCGAAATCAGTTATGAATATTATAATACCGAAGATTTTTAAATTTCAAAAGTCAACGAAAGTAACCTTTTAATACACATAACTGTACCAATATCAAGTATATATGAAGACACAGTGTAATAATAATAATAATAATAAATAATAATAATAATAATAATGTACCTCCACGCCTCCTCTCCGAGGTGGTTGTACTAAACACCTCTTCCGTCAAGAGAGAATTCTCAATGATGAAGTACACTTATGTGATGAACAAGCTGATAACCCCTAGACATGTCATTTTACCATGTTGCCGACTTTATACACTAATTTCAATATTCGCTGGTGCAACCCTTTCCCAGTAGATGCTTGGTTCATATCCCGTACTCTGGAAGCCTGACAACACCGGGCAGAGCCTGAGGCAATCCAAAATAATAATATTTCAACCATCAGAACATAAATTCCTCACAAATAACGAGCTTAAATATAGCTTGTGTAGGTTTCGTTTATATACTACGTACATGCATTGGCAGAGGGATTTACCTTAAAAATAAAAAAAACCCGTCAGGGTCTACTCTCAGTATGGTAAAATGTAAAATATTGAAGCATTTTTTTCGTGAGAAAATTTGTTATGGTTTGGTGGTTGCATAATAATAATAATAATAATAATAATAATAATTATTATTATTATTAATGCCCCCTTTTTATTAATATTCATGCCGGTTGGAAGTACTGTTTGTGCCTTTTGGACAACACTGGACTGTGTGTTGCAATTTCTAATGTTAGAGACTCCGACATGTTTTCTGTTACGCACAAAACTGTCCTTGGCCTAGATGTGTAAAAGCACCAAAGTTAGTCTGCAGATTTGTAGACATATTTAGGATACCAATTACTGCTCTAAAACAAATTGTATATTAATTGGCACTAATTGGTCACAAATTTCAGACTCCTGTTTCTGTATCAGAATCTCAGTAGAACTTTAGAATTATTTTAGCCTGGTGTTGTGTCAGTACTTACATGTACCCTCTGTGGTACTGTATTGTTTGGTGTTGTGTCAGTACTCACACGTACCTTCTGTGGTACTGTATTGTTTGGTTTTGTGTCAGTACTCACACGTACCTTCTGTGGTACTGTATTGTTTGGTGTTGTGTCAGTACTCACTCGTACCTTCTGTGGTAGGTATTGTTTGCGTAATTGTGTCGTACCTGTGTATTTCTGTATTTATGTATCCGTGCTGGTCGTTTAATTGGCTTCGCGCTGTTATGCTTTGATGTTCATAAATTGAATTGAATTATATATAAGTAATGAACGAGTGTACAAACACAGTTGAATCAGAAGCAATTGTAATCTACAAGATGGCACAATCTGTGTTGACCTACGACAGTGACGCTTGGTACAGTTAAATGATAAACTTCAGGCGCCTTTGCATGCTGTAAATTCGGGTGGGGCGAATGGAGGATAGCTCAACACATTCTTAACTTGACACTAGAGGGGGCTGATGGTCAGCATCACATCCTGTGCGCTTTACTCCTGGAAATATCCCCCTGTATCCATGAATATGAGCCTAACAGGGCTCTAGAACCTGCAGGTTTTCGGGGAGAGAACATCTTCCTGTGCTGGAAATAGATCCAGAGTTCTCGGCCGTCCACCCCGTAATTGTGTCACTGTACGAACTAAGCCATTCCGACTCAGTGTTGCTTCAAATATTTTCGGAAAGGGTAAAAGCAGGATAACCGAAAGAAGAAATGAAATTCGCGACGAGAATGGTGAGGCTCCACTCTTTTGGATTATAAGAGAAATTTGGATACCTTTTTGCATGGCACGATAGCCCCTATTGGGCCAGGGCCTCTTCATTATCGAGGCTTTACGATCTCATTCAGACACACCACACTCGGTAGGACTCCTGTGCGAGTGATCAGCCTGGCGCAGAGGCTTCTACCTGACAATGCACAACACTCACAAGAGACAGATATCCATGCACCGGCGTGATTCGAACCCCCAGTTCCATCATGCGAGCGGCCGCAGACCCATGCTTTAGACCGCGCGGCAATTGGGATCGCCTTTGGATATGATACAGGATTTAAATACATAACTGGTTGCAGACTTAAATGAAAATTACTGTCGTTACTGGAGAGGCCATATTCTTGGAATGTTACGCTAAGGAAGTCCACTCTAAATTTTCTGTTACCAGTCTAAATGGCGAAGAACTGCGGGAGATCCTGTAAACGCTGACTTGAGCTTGGAACCAGATATCGTGTGGCGAAAATTTCAACTGAAGGCTCTACGAGTCCTTCCCTCCATTATTTCAGTTTCGTGAATTTTGGATTCCGCATTTGAAAGCGTGTGAAAAACTGAGCGTTTATGTAGCCTTTTAGACCTACGATGTGGAAGGCTTATGATGATAAACCTTAAATATCACCCTATTGCTAGGCTTACCTTTTTTTAGTGCTGTGTCACAACGAACACTACGAGGTGACTTCTGTATGGCATTGTAATCCAAAATGCGTGCAACATCTATTAAAGCATTTTTATATGAAATTGGAAAGTCATATGGCCCTTGTGCAAAATATTTTGATAAAAGTGGGGCTGTCTAATATGTCATAAGTTTATGTGAAAAGGGGTCCACAAATTATCTAAAAATCTAGGCGTCATCTCCAAATTCATACCTACAGATGGGTGACATGCCGAAATTTCGTACTGAAACCCCACAATCGTGGAGCGGTGATGTTCATGATAGAAATCTTTTCTGATATTACGCCTTATTGACTGGTAATAATTACATGACTGTTTGAGTAGTTACCATTCTCTACAAATTTGCAAGCCGTGAAGTGTCAGAAAACTTGAATTTTAATTGCTCGTTACTTTTATTTCTTTTATTGACTTATTAAAATTGATCTTAAAGGAATTATGGTGTGGAATGGATTAAACAGGCTCTGGATGGGGACAAGTGGAGGACTTTTGGGAAAACAGTAACGGACCTTCGGGCTAAATTCGTGTCGCCCATCTGGGCCACATGTCCCGCCTATCTCATCCTCCTACTTGTGTAGCATTAATCATATCCCAAACTACAAAAAGCACAGTGTTTGTTGGTAATATTTCTTCAGTGTGGTGTGTATTTGACAAAATATGTCTTCGACTTTGTAATTTATATGCGGTCTGGTGTCTGTAGTATATGGAATGCAAATTTCCACTCGTGTTGATGTACGCTTGTGTAATATAGGCTAAATATAAGAATCCATGTTTATTGACAAAACACGCCGGATCTCTGCAGTTTTTAAAGAGTGCCTGTTTTTTTTTAAATTGTTCTAAGGCAGCTCGGGGCTTGACTACAAACACAGTATTGCAAGCAGTTGTAGGACCTTGCGCAGTATTAGTAGCTGATTGGCTGTGAAAGGGCTGTATTGAAATCCTTATGATACTGGTACAGCCCTGGCCGATAGTTTCAAACTTGCCTTCAGTGAGCCAGAAGCTGTAGAGGGTCCGCTTGACTCGTGCATGTTATACACATTAAGTAGGTGGTAGACAGCTAAAAAACTTCAGAAGCAACACAAAATTTTCATTGGTTAATCCATTCCCTGCCAGTCTGTCCTCCTCCTCCTCTTCCCTGTTCTTGCCTCAGATTTATGAGCTAAACGTCACTGTTTCTGGGCTTCTAGGGGAAGCCGCTAACTAGCAAGGTACCCATGTTACGAGGTAAGCAGCGGCTTAGTTATAGTTAGCTAGTAAACTCTGTGGAGCAGAGCCCTTCTTCGGAAGCAGGAAGTCCGTCAACTGGTCAAGAAGTTACCCCCTTTTTGTGGTAATCAAAGACACATAACCATATTCACCCCAGTCCACTTACATAGTGCCACAAAATTCATCGAAGTCTGTGGTAACATTTCGTAACATGTTAGTTTCACGACGATGGACCAGGAAACCATTTACTATGGCAGTTGTTCATAGAGGCGTGTGTAATATTTGAAGTTATATTTAGTCTTTCAGTTACAGTGTCAGCTTACTTGTGGCTGCGTTTCCTGTTCGATCCGGATTTCTTTCTTGTGTTGAGTGTAAATATAAATATTATGAAGCTAATAGAAACTTTAAACTTATTTCATAGTATTTTAAATAAAAGACGATCGTTAAAGCTGAGAATAAATATATGTGTTCGTGGGTAATTCATCTTACCTTTGCAGACATTTCTAGTTACGGGGACAGACATCGATTTCCTGTTGGGATGTTGTTTCTAATATATATATATATATATATATAAAACAATGGCACCAACAAGTGCACACAAATGTACTAAAATTAGTTTTATACATACAATGTACCCCTAGAGGTTTCGGCCAAATATGTGACCATCTTCAGGGATATAAAATACAAAGGTCAGGTACATTGAAAGTAAAAAAGAAATTATACAAATTGGAAAATATAAAAATGTCAGAACCGATGTAAGGATGTCATTACACACTCCGGAAGGTACAGTGTTGATCTTCGATATGAAACCACGGAGACAACCGTGGGCTTGGCATGTGAATAAGTGGCGGGGAACTGGGAACACACAGAGAATTCAGGTGCCAAAGGAGCTCCTGGTAAACGTCATATTGGAAGATTAGCAATAAAAGACGGAGGATAATATTAAGATGGTTGTTAGCGACATCTATTGATATTAGCACTCTAGAACCGTCGGGAACTGCTCTCACACTGTTACTTAACGGTCAGGGCGCATGGAACTGAATCGCCGTGCTTTGCTCAAATGTTAGTAAAGAAATTTCAGTTGTTTCGTGTTGAGCTTGTCATTCGTATAGTGACATCAGTTCGTTCTAGCAAACAGGCGATCCTGGCCGCCATATGAATGACGTAAAATGTGGGGTCATTATTGTAATCGTTTTCATGAAATAAATGTTTTGTGCTCAAACGGCTATTAGAAATATCGCTGTTGTGCGGAGGGAAGGCCCAAAGGACGTCGCTCCATATTAAAAAGCTGTTTGCTTCACCGATACTTGAACGTTTCGATTGTGTCATTAAGTTCTATGTGTCATTTGGGGCGTGTGTTTGTGTTTAGGGAACATTCAATCCACTCCGAGCTGTTCTACGAAAGGATTAGACTTAAGATGAGACGCTAGCAGCAGAAGGAGTATCAGTTCCTGCATGTGACTCACGAATCGGTCAAAAATGCAGACACGTGCACTTGTTTTTATTTTCAGGTTGCATGTATTTTTAAAATAGCTATTAAGCTACGTGCATCATACTTACAGTGATGTGGTGTAGATTGGTCCCACTCTCCTCTGATACGTGTCACCCATGTACGAGGCGGAATCAAATTCTATTTTTGTAAGTTAGGCGAAGAGTGTATATGGGAAAGCTCAGTGTGTAGGAAAGTGAAGTTCTGTATGCTGAAGCATGAGTGGTTTCGGGGGGGGGGGGGGGGGAGGTTTTACGGTAAAAACGTTGGAGCAGCAATGATTGATGTGAGCAGGGGCAAAAAACATTAACCACAGTGGCGGATTTCGCTTAATGTGACTTCAGCCTCTTACTCCTCAACGGTATTGGGTGAATGCTAATTCACATGAGAGTACCTTAAGCCTACACTTAGTTGAATATAACACCAACACGGTCCTTACCTACGTGACTCAGCTTTAACTTTATCTCCACACAACAGAGTCCTCTGCACTTTATGGGACCCAGGTTGTCATAGTCGTCTTCACGGCTTTCCGCAAATAGTCCTCATTCTGATCCAGACAAATCTAGTTCAAAATTTTTTACATTAGTTCTCTTCTATATTTAATATTATCCTCCCACATATATGCCATGGTCTCCCAAATGGTATTTTATCCTTTGGCCTTCCCTCGAAAATTTTGTGTATATCTCTTACGTGACCAGTTCGTACTAAATTTTCCTCTAATCTTGTCAGATCTTATAATTGTCTTAACCAATATATGCCAAGCGTGAGACATCTCGTACCTTTATTTTTTCTGTCTGTATATATTTATTATGCATCAGTTTAATACTGATAATACTTGTAGCATTTATCTTCACCGCTAGAAATTGTAAAATAATGTTTATGGTTTCCAAAAATTGACAACTTTTAGTTCGCTATTCCTTGGGGTAGAGTGTAGTTTGAGGGTATTTTAGAGCATGGCGCTGAGGAGAAATGTTTGGAAATATCAGAGGAAATAAGTGAGAAGAATATGGGGATACTGCATAATAATTTTCATAATTGCCGACCCTGGTGGCAGTCTAAGGTGCGGGTCTGCGGTCACTTGCTTGATGAGATTGCGGGTTCGAATTCCGTTGGGAGCTTGGATGTCTCTCTCTTGTGAGTGTTGTGCGTTGTCAGGTAGACATCTCTGAGATTGGCTGATCACTCGTCCAGAGGAGTCATACCGAGTGTGGTGAGTCTAATTGAGTTTGATCTCGGAACCTAAAAAGTGAGGAGGCCTAGACCCACTAGGGCTGATGAGCCATGAAAATCTATTTCAAAATTGTCTCTTTGCGAAATATGATTAATACAAGAGCCCGCCACCTGTCCCTATCCTGAGCCATATCAAGCCAGTCCATGCCCCATCCCACTTCTTGAAAATCCATTTTAATATTATCCCATCGACGCCTGGGTTTTCCAAGTGGTCTCCTTCCCTCAGGTCTTCCCAACAAAATCTTGTATGCACCTCTTCCCTTGTCCCTACGTGCCACATGTCCTGCCAGTATCATTCTTCTCGATTTGGTCACATATACGAGTACGTTTGTAAATAGTAAAGATTGGGTTAAGCTAAAACTCATATTCTTTTCTTCAAGTACACTGTGTTCCGCATATTGTATATCTATGATATTTGTGGTTCTCACACCGGCGTTTCGGAGATTCAAGTCGTTTGTGTTGACGCTGTGTCGTTGTGTGAGTGGTTCCCTACGTTTCGAGCGTGGGTACTACGGTCCTTCGAAATGTCGGGAACTGCTCACCAAACGACACAGCTTATTATCCCAGAAAATCTAAATCCTCATTTTACAGTTAGTTTATAGGTAAATGTATCTTAAACTGAGTATTCAAGCCTTCGATCAGTGGTTTACATACTGTCCAGAGACACAGGGTCACACCCCAGAAGACCTGAACTTACAGTAACGCGGCTGTGAGGACCTCATATCTTCACGAATCTTGAATTCCTTACTTTGCATGCGGCCGAAATAAGGTTCAACTGCGAAAGCCCCGAGCTAGGTCTATCGTAGTACATATGAAGGGTCTCTGACTGTTTAGTGTAGAGCAGTTATGGAATGTTGGCTAGCAGAGGAGAATGGAATAAAACAGGAAAACGCCTGATCCGATGTCACTTTATCCCCCACTAATTCCACATGTCGTCAACTAGAAGTGACTCTAAATTTTCATCTTGATTGGCCAGTACTCAACACTCCAGGCTGCAAAGAACACAGGGCAGCGTGTCAGCGCATTTGGCCTGTTGCTCCTCCAATAACCTGTTTTTCCTCTTGATTGGTGGTGACATCTGGTGGCAATTACGCACAGAACTTGTATAATTGTAAGAATTCTGATTCAGCTTGTTTAATAACACATGTTGTAATGTAAATACGCATGAAGGCCTAAATAATATTTGTTACAAATATATTAACGTGTTGATTTCTTTTATTCCGTCAGTAAACAATAGAAAATAATTGTACCAAGTCTGATTAGTAGATGTCACTCTTTAGTGATATCATGGCGGTGGTGGAGGGGGGGAAGCAGGTGCAAGGCGATGGGCAGCATGACATCCCCTCGTCTTTCTAGTTGCAGTCGTGTGCATAATGGCGTAGATAAAGTGGAGTATAGTTCGTGTGTCATTTACTTTTAATTTATTTGTGATGTGTGCTGTTATGTGCTTGTTCGTCTAACAAAGTGTTGAATCCTTTCAGTGCATTGTAATATTGCCGTAGTTGTTTCATTTCATATTCCAATGAAGTTGCAAAGTGAATGCCAGTTAAGGATGATTATGAAGTGGGTAGGATTGAAAAGAACTGAATATGTCTTGTGACTTCGGCCATGTTCTTCGCCGAGACGCGGAGAAATACACTGAAATATTTAAGCCGTAATGATAAGTCCAGGGTTCGATGCAGCTATTTAAGGGTAAGTTTAATTTATCCTACACTGAATAAGCTCTTTATAAAGTAATACGACATTGGAAGGAATTACAGTATGTTTTTGCTTTTCATAGAAATTAGAATGGCGCCATTAATATTGCTAACCGCCTGAGCCATGGCACTGCCTTAAATAAAAGATTACACCGAAGACAACATTGTTGAGGATATTTCTTTGCCATTTTGTCTCTTTGTGTTTAACCATTTAAAGACTGAGATTACGCTAAATTATATTACATGCTAAGATCGCACCGCGCAATAAACACACTGCGTCTCGGTTATAAAAACCAATCAGTTAATGCTGTACAGCGAAATAATCGCAGTTTATTCTGAGATCCATACAAGACACGTAAATAAAGCTGAATTATGTTAGAGGCTTAGATCCTACGACGCAGAAGACACAGTTCTGTGTGTTTACGTGGCAGTCCGTGAAATTCCAACATCGGGCCATTACAGGCGTTACAATTGGCGGATATTTCTTTGCTGTTTTATATCTTTGTGATTAACCACTTAAAGAGTGATATTAAACTGAAATATTTAAAGACCCAGTCCGTACCGCGCAGTAAACACACTGTCTCGGTTATAACAACAAATTATTTAATGGTGTATATGGGCAGAACGTTACAGCGTTACGGACCGTTACAGGTCTTATCAGGTTATGTATAAGATGATGACCTTCTGAGTGATCGTTACCGTCTGAAGAGGGACTTGGCTTGGGAGACTGGTCAGCATGTTCTCGACCAGTAACTGTTAATCCTTAGAGAATGATACACACCTTTCACAACAGCAGCAGCACCTACTACTACTACTACTACTACTACTACTACTACTACCACCACCACCACCACCACCACCACCACCACCACTACCACCGCCACCACCGCCACCACCATCACCACCACCACTACTACTACTACTACTACTACTACTGTACTGCTGCTGCTGCGTATGTGTGTAACGTTTTTCAATGAAACGTTTTGCGATCTCGGATCTCTTGTGTGTCATCAGCAAAAAAGTTAGGCTCGGGTTTATTAACCTTTTAAAGCCTAGCGGTAACTTTACATACGACCAGGTTTAACATTAAAAAATTCTACGTGGTGCTCACATTGCGTTTATGTGTTTTGTACGGATCTCACAACAAACAGCAACTTTTGCCTTATAAAATATTAAGAGACTGGTTTTTATAACCGAAGTGGAGAGTGTTTACAGCGCGGTACGCACTGAGTCCTTAAATACGCCTAGTCTTTAAAGGGTTAAAGCGTAATGCTCAGCTACGTACAATCGACAATATACCTATAAGTTGAACTGAGCTGTCGTATTGTAAATTGTTTGTACAGTGCCCAAATCACCCTCAGCAACGGCGTCAAACGTTTGTGCTCGTGTGTGCAAATATAATCATATACAGGATATTTGATCCAACAGATTGTAAACCAATAATCAACAGTCATTTTCACTGATAAATTGACTATGTTGATTTTTCAGCTGTGGTCCTACTACATGTTTCAACCTCCACTAGGGTAACATTAAGGAGATATATACAAAGGCATACAAGTAGAGGAAATTGTGTCAAAGTGTGCGTGTGGAGAGTTAAAATGCAATACTGTTCATTAAAATTGCCAAAAATGTTTAAAATATAAATCAATTAACAACTATTTTTGGAATTTCCAAACAATGTTTTATCTTCTATTGCCAACAAATATCTATGCCAATTTATGTCTTCATTCAAAGGGAATATCCCTTTGTTTTCTGGTTGGTGTTTATGCCGTGGTGGATCATTGATTACTCTGTCTGTGTCTGTTTGTGTCTGATTTACATTTTAAACGTTTTTAGTAATTTTAATTAAGAGTATCTTATTTTAACTCTACCCACGCGCATCTTTGACAAAATTTGGTGTACTTGTATGCTTTTGTATATACCTGCCTGATGATGACATTGCAGAGGTCGAAACATGGGGGAGGAACATAAGTTACAAATGATTATTCGTAATTAGTTGTGCAATTTGTGTATCAAATAATGTATAATCTCTTACACGGAATATGGATTATGTTAGATATAATCATAGTTCGCGTTTGACTAATGATTTTTCTATTTTTGTTATTCAGTGACCAAACATTCCACCACTTTTAACCGATATATACAAGAACGTTCTACATCTATTTTTGTTTTCGTTTTCAATGATTACGTTATTTTGTCATTTTAATAGCTAATTTCCGCATTTTCAGTCATTTGCGCGGGATTGCTGTTTTAATCGGTTTATCGAAGTGTTTTCATAAAGACCACTCTCCTGTTACAAAACAATCGTTGACTTTTTATTTCCATAAAGGGATCAGAATTCTTCTTTCCTCGTGCCAGTGTTATTACAATTACCATGTAATAATTTTGAAGGTGTCCATAAGGATACCTGTAAGCTAGTGTCATTCCGCGTCTCTGACGTGAGTACAGAAAGGGTTTATTTATTTATTTATTTATTTATTTATATGTAGTTTATCAATTTTTCACTAACTCGACCTATTAGTGTATCGTTGAATGATTGGATGATAGTGTAGAATGAATTTGAAAGGCTCTAGATGGAAGCAGTTATGACCTATCTAGAGGCGCTGTCCCAGCATTTGATAGGGACTGTGGAAAACTGAACAAAATTCAGCATAGTCTGTGTCCTGGCTAGTTCATTTCCGAACATGTATCAGAATTTTTGCCACATGAGCCATCTTGCTCAGTGAGTGTGTGTTGCTATTATTATTATTATTATTATTATTATTCACGTAGAATGAAGCATTTTCATGGACATTCTGTGCATATAATGGCGAAACGTCTAAATTATTCCGAATTAATACAAAGCGTGTGAGCTTTATTTGGGTATTAATACTGTAAGCAGAACGGGAAATTGCGTGTTAAGACAGAAAAGTCTAATGTCTGAATTTAACTGAATACTTGTAAGGTACTGGTTTAGGCATGGTCTTGAGCCTCATGGCTTGTGATCAAGCGCTTCTTTATTAGTGGAGTTGTGTAACATGATCGGCGCTCCGTGGTGGAGTGCAGGATGCTCCTCGGCGTACCTTTCAAACTTCGATAGAGCGTCGCGAGCGAAGTGGCATTATCCGGGCGTGGAGTAGACGCACCTCTCATCCTACTGATAGCAAACCTACAGGATACAGCGGGTGATTCTCTACGCAGACTTCAGAGTGGTACTGTGCTGCTGTTTTAAGGAGATCGCTGATGTTGGAGTGCGCACGTTTGCTGGCCATGTCTACATTCACGAGCACAACCTTTCAGAAGGCGTGTGGATCAGTTTGTTGATAACTGTGCACGATACAGGTTTGCTATTCAGAGTTTAGTGTGATGGCACTTGTAAGCACAAAAATCGGCATATTGTATGACTTGTATATCAAATAATCTACAAGATATAGTCGCGTTCGCCAAAGGAAAGGGTAGATTGTGCCACAGAAGTACAAATTCTTCTTTAATGTTACTTCAGTGAACTTCACGGTAATTATCTGTTAATGCTTCCCAACGGATCTGTAGTTGCCATTTCTTTATTCGTTCTATACCATTTCTGTATTGTCTGTTTCAGTTCAGAAACTTTGTTTTTACAAACTGCAAGCATTTCACACACTACTGTGTTTTACAACAGCGTATCCGTTTCGACTTTATGCTAACAGTATGTTTTATAGAGTCTAGGTCAAAGCAAACCCCCAGAAGCATCACAGGTGAGGTGCTGTACAATGCGATAGTGGGTTAAGTGTTGATCATTGATGAGAAAATTAAACAGTTCAACAAATTGTCTTTCCTCCCGCTGCCTATGTCTGAGCTAGCGTTCTTGCTCTATTTTAGCCCTCCGTTGTACAGCCCAGAATTCACCGTACACTAAATAAGAGGAAAGTAGGTCGCATTCATCAGGTACGCATTCCTATGTACAATTCAGCGTTGCCGTGTGGTTTGGCTACCGTCCCACTGACATACCAGCTACATTTCGGGTTTTTTTATGCAGAAATTTATTTGCAAATTTGAATGGATCAGGATATAGAAATCTGTTGCTGTCACTGAGCACTGAAACATTACAGCGTTGTCACAAGTCCTCGCCTCTGATCTCTCCGGAGCAACTTAAGTCTGGCGCAGATGTAAGATCTGTTCTCTAAGATTCAGTGTGATATCATCTCATCTAAGCATGGATGCTACTAAGGCCCTCTTTCTGAGAAGGTTGATGGACTGGCAGCACTCTGGAACCGCATTCTGGAAGATCCTAGCCCCAGTGCCGGTGGGTCACTGCATTTCATCACCGAGAGTGCTTCTTGTTGCTCTCAGTCCTTCCAGAGAAATATCGGGATATAAGTTTCGAATGCGCCACGGCCGTTTCCTTCCCAGTTACTATCTTCTTACAACTCTTCTTGCCTTCTACTTCATATATCGTCATTTGACATCCATGGTTGAGACGTCGTTGAATAACTGTTAGTGCTTTGTTTAAAACAAGAAACACACACAGCCGTACACACAACCTTCCTTAATGAAAAGTCCGTTCAGTTTCGAAATTATGATAAATACCTCAACATTTTGCCTTCTGCCACCTTATAGCAGAAGAAAGTTGTGCTAAATCTGCCCTAATATAACCTGGCAGCTACTCCCGATACTTTTGAAGTCCGTACATTAAATAAATTAGTTTTCACGCGCTGTTTGAATTCGAAATAAGAATATATATTTTTCCCTTTCCACAAGCGCTCAGACAAGAAATGATTGTTATATTTATGGCTGCATAACACTGCCCTTGTTTTAATGTTCTCTACTGACGCAGAGCCCATACGATATTTTGGTTTTCATATTTGTATAATTTGGAGTTTTATAACTCACCATTGGTGATTAAAAGTCGTTACCGAATTTGGGATATGTGCAATTCAGGGGGTGCACAAATTCCGGAAGTCAAGTCGCCGTGGAAACTCAATTTTTTATGGTGGTGCCTGATGTTTATGGGTTCTCAGTATTGAACTTTCTTCAGGTCACCTTAGGGGCGCTTAACATTTTGGGGCGCCTGCTACATTTTTGGAAGATCTGTGAATCTTTAGTGTAATAAAAAAATAATTTTTTCATAATGTGATATTCAGTTCGAAATTATTTAGAGTAACTAGCCGTTAATATGTTTAACCCTTTAAAGACGAAGCGTGTCTGTTTTATATAAAGACTCAGTGCGTACCGCGCTGTGAACACTTTCCACTTCGGTTATAAAAACCAGTCTCTTAATGTTCTATAAGGCAAAAGTTGCTGTTTGTTCTGAGATCCGTACAAAACACATAAACGCAATGTGGGCACCACGTAGAATTTTTTAATGTTAAACCTGGCGGTACGTAAAGTTACCGCTAGGCTTTAAAAGGTTAAGCGGAACGCGATTCTTTAGCCTATTCTCTGGCATAGGTGACAGTTGTCTCAGAGGAGAGCGTCTGCAGTTTTCCGTAGCATTTAGTGACGTCACATCCAGTCCTAAACATAGAAGAGACATATTTCAGTTCCAATAAAACCTTCATGGGTCATGGTACACTCTTTGACAAAGGAATCGAAATCTGTAGGAAGGTTGGACGTTTATTTGACACAAGTGCTCCTCTGCAAAATTACAGGGCTTGTGCTAATCGTAACTCGACCAGCTCCTGGCTACGCGGATTTAATTTATACGTCTGTTAACAAAGCGTATATTGAAATATTCAGAGGGTGTTGAATTAAATAATCGAGCACTTCCTCAAGTTGCCAAGTAAAACAACAGAGCCGATGAAATTCAAAGCAATGGAGGTGCTTTTGTTCCAAGCACAGAAACATGTTTCCCGACTGATTGAGTATGGCACATTTAATTGCAATGAGAAGACGGGGTATTGTACACGTAACATTGCCTCTGTACTGAGAAACAGATACATCTTCAGGATGCATGTTGAGTTTAAAAAAGTGTATCTATCCTCTTTGAAATTAAATTCAGTTTGAAAAAAAATAATAATATTGTAATTACTGACGACTGTGGGGGACGTGATGTTCCCTGATTAAGTTTCTTGTATCACCTCAGTGTAAGCTGATGGTGTATTTCAAACCAACGTGACTTAAGTGAAGTTTAATGACTAACATTTTAATGAGTGGTCATTTCAGAGGGTTACATATGAAAAAAAAAGCACTGTTTTGTTACATTTTTTTCGTCGAATATTTCGAAGTGTTATTAGCGACGGTGCTTGTAAAGGTCCTTATTTTATCTGTAAATACGTCACAGCGCCGCGCGTGCGGGTGACCGGTGAATGGGCCATGTGAATGCGATACGCAAGCCTGCAAGAAGTGACAATATATGTTTGTCAGATAAAATAACCCATTAGTAAATATATGCAGAACTAAATTGCAGTTGCTTTTCCTAACATGGCTTAATATTCTGAGATATTTTACGTTTAAATTTGATATTGCTTTGTTTTATGCAAATGCTGTGCAAAGACAATATTCATGTATATTGTGTAGAAGTGACGAATGTATGTCCAAGTCTGCATACAGATCTGCCAGCGTGAATGTGAGCATAATTGACGTTTTTGTTTCGTGTTAATGTCCTTTGTTATTGTGACGTGTGACATTAATAATATTAATAACATGCATTAACCAATTTAGTAACTTGCTAGAATGAAGTGCTGCTTGGGAAGCTAGCAGTAGCTTACTCAGTCAAGAAACTGTTCGCCTGTTGCACTGTATTGCCGTGTTCACAAATATCCGCTACTCTATCCTGCCCTAAACCATTTGAATGAAACTACATTTTAGAACAATTAACACAGTAATCTCCCTGGTTTCTTTAGCTGATACAAAAGGACCAAGCATTTGCTCAAGCATAAGTTAATGAATTATCATTTTGTTGTGTTCCGCTCCGTCGACTGTACGCTGCAGTTACTGCTACAGAAGAAATTAGAAATTCGGACTGCGTTCCAATATTTTCAAGTTTTTCTAAGACATAGGCTTTCCGACCCCTATAATTTAAATGTTTTTAAGTTTGATTGGTTAGGTGTAGCCTTGTGCTTAATACTAAACTAGATATTAAAGAAACAGGGTAATTGTGGACTGGATTCGTTTGACTGCAAGTAGGGACACTTAATGGGCCTTTGTGAATCCGGTAATGAACCTTCCGATTCTATAAAATGTTGAGAACATCCAAAATGGCTGTGCAAGTATTAGGTCCTCAGAAGGACTGTGTGTTATGGAATTATTAATTAATTTGTTTCTGAAGTTCTTATCTCCCATGTTACGCAGCTTTAACCGATACTTAATTTATTACATGCTTTAATTTTCTTTTTATAAGGGCATAAATTGCAGGAAAGAGTTTATATGAATAATGTGTGACCTGAATACTGATACCATGTTTTAAGAACACAAAACCGGAACACAAGTTTAAGTGGCAACGTGGGGGGTGTGTTGAAAACCAAATTTTTGACCCGTCAGATATTGAAAATGCAGAATAATATATGTATTAATATTACTACAAGGAAACATTTCAGATAATAAATTATGAGATACAGATATAAAAATGAAATTAATAATAATAATAATTAAACGTAGACAATCAGGTCGCTTACTGATTTTCTCTACATACACGTTCGTCAAACTTCGCAGTCTGTGTCTAGTCTTTATAATCACGAATCTACACATTTTCCAATTCCTTTCCTTTCCTTCCTATTAGTGGCTGGCTGGGGGCTGTCCTAATCCCATGGAAGTTCCCTCCCACTGTGTGAAAGTTAAAAGTTTCGTACTCATTATCACAAATGTTGCATTTTATGTGACTTGAAAAAAAGCTGGGACATTTTGCATGCCGAATCGAATTTTGCCTGACACTAGAATAGAGCTCTTTAAGCCCACAAAACCGGGACTGTCTCGGGAAAACCAGAACAAATGGAATTCATAGACACGAGGATCCAATGTGAAAGTTGATATTTTTTGTTGCGGGCACAGAATTTACTAATGCAAGAGTTTGTTTAAGGGATGAGAAGCGCATAAAGCAAAATAAATTTTCATTCTTCTGCCCTTTAACTAGCAGTGGTTATAACACGTACTACGTGCTTTAACATTAAAATAACTCGGTACTTTTGTCACAGCCTGTATTTACATGTATTTTATGATGCGTCGAAACAAATATGGTTTTCTTAAATCGACTGGTTCTTGTGCTAGAGACCGAGTGTTTTCTGTGAGGTGGGAAATTAGTTCATTAATATTTATTGGATGAAATTCGAGTTTGAAGGAAATAAATATAATGTGTAATCAGTAGTGGAAGGTACTATGCGAATTCAATGGATAAATTTGCACAGATAAGCTTTCAGTAATATGGTGTAGTACACTGCAGCTCTTGACAGGTGCCTTAATTTCACGATTCCACTGAATCTACACCCTGCTTGTCGATTCGTTACTATTTCATCCGATTGTGAAGCTCTTCTTATTTAGTCCTCTTGAATGCCCACCGAAAGTCTAAAACACTGAACACATGAATTTTATGTAACGAATAGTTAGCTTTGACATCAAATCGTCTTGTTTTTAAAACGTTAATTGATGAACAAAAATAAATGATTTAATTTTCGTTTCTCGCAGTAGTTTTGGTCAGCCGGAATTATACTCGTATGACGGTCTACAGCACGGATTTCATTGCAGTTTATATGTGCCATGTGGTGGTGTTATTTAAGGAAATCATATTTTAATTTGGTTACCACGGAAATGACACACTGACAAGCCAAAGGATAACCGTCCCAGTAGACCATCACTGCCCTGTTTAGACTAACTACACAGTATGATGACGACGTGCTATCGAAGCACCTAGGCGTGGAACGAAATACACATATTGCCTAACACAAAATGCAGTAAGTCTGCTCTTTGAAATTATTTCAGTTGCATAGTTCAGGCCTTAGTAGGTAGTTATAAAACTTTCGGAGGAACGTACGGCCCCCACCCTTAGGGTTGAAAATTACGCTGAAACACAGCAGATATGTTACTTTACAGTACACTAAATAGTTCTAAAATGATTATAGGCCTTGGACCAGTAGCGTTTGAAGCGAAAGCAGAGAGTTGTGGACAGAGAAGACGGCCCACAACCTATGAGGACACTTCCTTTTTTATTTCTATATGCCTGTAAGGAAGGAAACTTAGTGAAGTGAAAAAGTGCTGACATTCTTCCATAAGAATAAGAATGAGACGAAAGGGGCGGAAAGATATTTCGAACATTTCGCCTTTGAACCTCGCATGCAATGTTGCATGCTAAAAGCTTGGGTGCTATCAGGCTTTCCATAGTAGGACGCAACTACTTACTGTACAAACATCTGCTGAATGCACTGCGATGGAAGAACACAATAAACTGTAATGTGCATACAACAGTGTACGTTCATATATTGGATGTAGCTCAGTCTGTACCAAACCTGAACCTCTTCTGAAAGAAGAGTATATCATCGCTGTTCGCCTAACCCGCATGTATTAATTTGGCTTGATATGCCGCTTGTATTTGACATAGTTTATTTCCAGACTGTGAACTAGTTTCAATTGAAAGAAATATTATACCGTCGTAGTGCGCTTAACTTGATATGATGATATACATTTATTTCAGTTGCAGGGAGCAGGTCTGAAAACTAACTGCTTTAACCCTTTAAAGACGGAATGTGTCTGTGTTATATAAGGACTCAGTGTGTACCGCGCTGTAAACACTCTCCACTTCGGTTATAAAAACCAATCTCTTAATGTTTGACAAGGCAAAGTTGCTGTTTGTTCTGAGATCCGTACAAAACACATAAATGCAATGTGGGCACCACGTTGAATTTTTTAATGTTAAACCTTGCCGTATATAAAGTTACCGCTAGGCTTTAAAAGGTTAAAATGTAGCTGTTGCTGTTTGTTCTGCAGCGTGATATGGGTACCTGTAGCCTAGCTTCTGTCATTCAAGAAAGTAACCTGCCACATGTAAGGGACTGCAAATAGCGTACTATTCGAATGTGAATATTTGCCCAACAAACACCTTCAACACCGACAGAGTAAGGTGACATTTGGCATTCGTCTAAACACGGAGATGATCGGTATATTTTCTTTTGCAGAGAAAACTATGAACTAGTAAGTGTTAGTAAATCACTCTTCTCTTCTCTACGGTATGAAGGAGGGTGTTAACATCTCCCTGGAACATAGCGCACCCCCACGTTATGGTAATGTTGTGCTGTATTCACTGAGGGCTCAGTTTTCGAGTATGTTGCTGGAGAGAAGATTGATTTACTGGTTCTCACATACACCAGGCTTCTTTCAATTTTATTTACTTTCTTGATGTTAAGTTAGGGACAGTTGTATCCATAGGGGTGTCGTTGCTACGGAAATTAAAAATAAAGATATCTGGAACTACAGAAGTAGTTACCCAAGATACGTTTGGGTGCACATAACTGTACAAGGCTATGACCAAATTACATGTTGAATGTAACAAATGCACTTTAAATAAAATATTAATGTTAATTCTGGGAGCCATATTTTTTTGTTGCATGCTGTCGTGTTCAACAAATGTCTGCACTTGAAATTCTGGCATTCCTGTATGGAAAACCTATATAACGTACCGCGCATTTCTGTGTAGAATTCAAATATTTCGGCTGCTCCATTTCGTCTTTTGGCTTGCTTCCTTCTGAGCGCATGTCTTGTTTTCTTGTACACATTTCTTCTTTGCCTCGTAACTTCGACTAACGGTTCTGGAACTGTGGGGAGCTGAAGTTTTGTTTGTTCTTCTTCAGTTGTGCATTCCCGGATAACTTCAAGTATGCTCACCGAGGAATGAAGGGGCAAGCGAGAGTGAATGTGGGCATTTATACACCCTGAGTGCACGGACTTTCTCCGTCAAATGCCTGTTCAAATATCAGTCAATTTACGTAACAAACAGTCGTCAGACTGTCTTTGGAACATTTAGAATCGGGGATGACTAAATGTGACACATATAGGAAAGTGCAAAATTTTCTGATGTTTTGGCGGAGTTAATACCTTTACCTTTTCCTTTTCATAAAGGCCCTGGTTCAAATCCGGTTTCAGATAGACTGACGATTGTAGTTTCTCACGGCGGTGCATTTCACTTGCACAGATTCTCTGTCCCAGGCAGCTGCTTCTTCTGCTTAGAGCATTTCAACACTGCATTGATTATAACTCTCTTCATCGCCGTCATCAGAAACATCTGCCTTTATTATGTTTCTTATTGCTACTGGAATGTAAAGTTGTTTTCGTGCTTAATTAATTTCCACGATGTAGTAACGGTAGAAATTTGAAGTTATCCCTGAACATGCCTTGAAGGCACATAAGGGGAGCAGACGTGTAGCTCTGTCCAGTCTGATACTCGGCCGTGGTTGGGAATGGGTGGTGAAGGCGGCACCCCAGTCGCTTTAACCCCAGGAATGAACCCCGGGACCTATTTTACAGAAGGCTGCATGAGCCTCTTTGCAGTCTTGGCGGGTTTGGTGCAGACAAAATCCACCGCGGTTCGAACTCCGGCCCGTCATTAGATTCTCAATCGCGACATTATGTGTGTGTGTGTGTGTGTGTGTGTGTGTGTGTGTGAATGTTTAGCTTCACGCCCCCGCCGCTTTATTTCGGCCCCACAGCCCTTTGAATAGGAGGCTGAGTGGGTACCAGAGCCGCTGTGGGAAAGTATAAAAAACAGAAAAAGCCTGTGGTCCTGCCTGGAAACAAGTGTCCATTCCGAAGCAGTTCAGTTCGTAGCCGGGTGCCTATACTGACCAAGAACTTGAGAAAATTAGAGGTAGTTCTTATCTTTCAGCGATGTAAGTCGTAACCTTCCATGGAATTACATATACCAACTAAGAAGTAATTTTTCTTAAAATTTGGCCTTAATAGGCATGATCTTATACAAAGAGCTCCACACAGCAGACTCCGCTTTGAAGGGCTAAGATTCTGTCAGCTTGTCAAGATGCATGTGGCCCTTTAGGGAAACCCATGTTTCATTACATTATTCCCAAGAGATGGCGACTGGTACCTATTCTGAAACAAAGGAACTTTGTTGACATACTTAGCTTTAAATATTACATCCCCATTTACGGCCAGTCTCCCAAGTGATATGGTCCATTCAGCCTTTTCTACTAAAACATCGTGCATTAAATTTCTTCCCCTTAAACATGAGAGTTCTCATTAACTTCGTCCTCTTCGATCTGATCGCCTTATTATGTTAGCATGTGGTGACTAGCGCGAATAATGAAGTTTCACATTACGTGAGTGTAAGCCAGTGTTATTATTCAAGTATTCGAGCACGTAAATTTAAGGGATGATCAGTACGAGGTTTGAGGTTCTGACAGCGATTTTGCTGAAGTTCCAACTCTTGTGAGGTGTGACGCTTTGTCATTGCTTTCGAAACGTCCAAGGACAAAGCATCGCATTACAGAAGACATGAGTCATCTGTCATGAGGTTGCCACAGTGTTTGGCTGCCTTACTGGGCCATATCTTGTGATGAGCTTTACCTATGTTTGGGGTTATCAAGCCTGAAATGTGAACAGCTGTACTCACTGGGCATCCAGTGGTACCAGTAATAGATGTGTGGTGCCTCACTTTAGGCTGAAGCCTGTAGATGTGTGGTGCCTCACTTTAGGCTGAAGCCTGTACTTGTGTGGTGCCTCACTTTAGGCTGAAGCCTGTAGATGTGTGGTGCCTCACTTTAGGCTGAAGCCTGTAGATGTTGAATTTTCATCCGAAGGTTGCAGTGGAAGTACATAGATTATAGCATAAAAACTGGTGGTTGACATTGACTGCATATTTTATTATTGTGTGAGCATGTTGCAAAATATCATTACATGGTTAGACTCTTTTGATGAAAGACGCTAACAGAACATTTGTTATGCAGTAAAAGATCTAACAGACTTTGACCCATTCAACATACACTAATTGCATTTCATGTTGATGGTCAGAAACTTTCTAAATTTCTCAGAATCGAAGAATCTATCGAGATGCATAGGGATGTGTGTGTATTTACTACGTATGTACGGTTTGGGCCTGCTTACCCCACTGCAGATTATGTCAGGGAGTTATGTGACCCACATAGTTACAGCTATTTTAGCACAATACTCTAATGAAGGGTTCTGCTGACTTCATTAACGTTTCGTAGTCTGTCTGATAGTTCCTTTTCTTCTAAAATAGAGAGTCATGATAACTTTTGGACAACAATGCTACACGAAATTAAAAGTGCCTCATCTCACCAGTAGAACATGATTTTGCTGAACTGGAAATTTAATGTTCATTGTCAGGGCCGCAGTATTTTGCAAATTAGTTTCTTCTCAATTGTGGTGCTAACTAGCTTTGGAGTACCTTTTGAATGCAATCCAGATGTTATTAACTATAGCTCCATTTGCATTTATTTTTCCTGTCCCTTCTCTAATTTCTTCACTCAAGTGATCCTTGGTTTCATTCGTAGTATAGGCAGACAATTAAATTAAATGGCAGACATTGTAATGAATGTGACTACGTTAGAGAGGTAGGACCGGTCTCATATCAAGTTCCTGTAAACAAACGTCTTGCTGGAGGAAATTTAAATTTAACCCTGAGAAGTATATTCATGTTTTTGAGTCTTCATTTCTGTAAATTTCCATAAGAACTTGACTGCGAAAGCTGCAAAATAGTAGCACATTTCAGCTCTTCGTGTTCTGACGTTTTGAAGTGTTTCAGACGGCACAGATGGGATATTGCGAGCCGCCAGATCTGCTGACCTAGGTGAAACAGAGGGCGAGTTCAAATATCCAGCGATCATCGACAGCTGTCCTCCCACCGTTTTCTTAACTCGAAGTCATATTCCTGTAGAATACTAGAAGTGCGGAAGATTTATTTCGCGGTATTTTATAAGATATGGACAGAAAGCGTGGACAGTCGGTCTTACCAATAATCTGAACTTGTGTGTCCAAACATTTTACACGAGAACTGTGGGTAAAAGAAAATTCTACTATAGTTACACAATACTCATTTTGTGGGGGGGGGGGGGGGGGAATTGGCACCATTTTGAGGACATGATTAATCTGGAGAGCAAAGTTTTTCGCAGGAAAATTTCAAGCTATGAATGATAGCGGGTGCAGGTGTGAGACCTGTCATAGAGACAAGAAGTAGCAGCGCCATGTTTTTCATCCTTGTGACGTTTGACGATTTAATCTTATTGCACTGGTGACTTAATTGAGGTTAACTTTAACGCTGAATGCAAACAATTTAAGACTTTTGAAAATTTTACTAATTGTTTCTGTTTGAGAACTGTAAATTATTTTGCAGAACACGTGTATTATTTTCAGTGCGATGTGATGTTTCTTTCACTTAGTTTGCTATTAAACGCAGCGGTTACGTGGTTGCCATTGGACATAAGAGTTTAATTTTTTTAACGATTATTCAGCCTTACGTCGAACTGTTTTATCTTTCCTTCACGTGAGATTTGAAGTGCTTACAGCAGTGACTATAAGGATATGAAAATGTGTAGTCTGGTATAAATTTTCAAATATTTTGTGACGGTGTGATGTTCTAGAAGACGGCTTTCCTGTCATCAGTGCAAGTTGTAGGGGCTGAGTGAGACTGAGTCAGTCTTTAGCAGTGTTAAATGGACCAGGTGTATGACAGCAGAAAAACAGATGAGTATGTCGCAATGTCGGCATCATAATTTGCACGTCAAACCCGAATGCTTGGAGAAAATCTAGCCCGATACACTTCTTTCCACGATAAATTCCTTATAAACTACTCGAGGATTGAACTCGGGTCTGCGCTGCAGGGAGCCAGCAACTTTTCTCTATAGATGTCCAGGTGCGTAGTATTTAATTGCGAATGTTCAGAGTGGGAGGTTATTATCTTGCTTTGATTTCAGTACCCTTAAGTGTTCCAGTTTTTACTTAGTAAATAAAGATGCTTAGATTTGTTATTAATTAGTGATTAATAAGTGTCATTCATCTTCATTTCTTTCGTTAAAATGATGCAGCTGGTTACAGATTAGTTTATGTTAGCACCTTGTCAGAGGTGTATCATTTTGTTATTCTTGACACATACGTTGGTACCACTGATAATAGAACAAGAGCGCGCATCCGTGGTAAGATGGCAACCGATAGGATTGTAGGTAGCGTTGGACTTGTCCTCGTTTTTCACTGTCTCATCCGGTCGTCGATGTGTTGTTAATAATGGTGTGTTACAGTGAAGTGTTGTGTTATGAAGCGTGAATCATGGAGACGCCGTCTTATATCGTCACAGTACTTGCACCAGGTACGTGAATGTTGATGAAATAGTCAAGCGTTTGCCGGTAGTCGTCGAAAAGGAGTGGAGCATATGTAGGGTTTGTAGCTAGAAAACTGTCTCGGAATTTGGCTTTACGTGATTTTAGTAAAGGAGTAAGTAACCATCTTAGCGCCCAGTGGTGTGTAGAGGCGCGCACATGGAATTATGATTATTGAACTTTATATTATTCGTACCGTGCATAATCAGTAAGCAAGTACAAGTTCATCCCAACTAATGCACTGTTACAGTGTAACAGTGCACTGTAACAGTGCATTAGTTGGGATGAATTTGTACTTGCGTATGACTATTGAATTTTATATGGCTTTGTCCCACTTTTGTACTCTGAAACTGTTTAGGTATTAACTTATTTAGTTTGTAGTAAAACGTAGCAAGTCCCTGATACGCAACCAAATGCACAGTCGTGGTGCACGCACGTAAGAACCGCCAAGCCAGCACATTCCAAGGTCAGTCTGCAGAGTGTAGGGCTGTCCAGCGCTGTAGGGTACAGAAGGGGTGGATACTGCGTTCAAAGACCGTACCCAAGGACTAGACGATAGTGACCTCTTAGAATTTTATGGTTGACTATAAATCCCTGGTGGTAGTATTATTGTTATTGAGCACAACAGGAAGTCTATGGCAGGCTATTAGGACACCTAGAATAGGTGTCATCACGGGTCATTACTACGGTCAGGCCACGACTACTCATTCATCTACTAATGACTTAGAACCAAATTCGTTACAATTGTATGTGTATTTTTCTATGCTTACGCTGTACATTTAATTGTGCTATACAATGAGTGCAGGTGTGGCAGTGCTTGTCAGATAATCCACTGTTGTTTTATCAGTCAGTGCATCAAATTTGGGAACCATACTGCCTGGTCAACCGACGAATCGTGTTTCGATTCCCGTCAGGAGCTAGAAATTTCCCTCTTTTTCCTGAAGTGTCCGCACCTAGTCTGGGGTCCACACAGTCTGCTAATTACTGGGTACCGGGGTTTGTTTCCCAGGGGTAAAACGAGCGGGGCGGGGCTGTTCACTGACTTCCGTCTACTGCCGTTGTTAGGAATGAGTGGAGCTGTAACTCCACTGCCCCATTTGCCTTCATGGCGTGCACAAGGATATTTTTACCTTCACTGCAGCGTTGCACTCTTCTACTATCCTTCGCAAGTCGCCATGTGTTTTCATGGTTTGGTAGTGAGTGTTACCTGTCATTAATCCTGTGTGCTGTGTTTCTCAACCGGCGGGAACTGACGGTCGTCAGGGCGGGACGTGAGATCTCGAAAATAAGGTCTATCATTAGTGACCAGCACAATACTAAAATGTTCATAATTTTGAGAATGCACTTCTTCCGAAAAAGAGACGTTCTGTTTTTGCTGTGGTGAGACCCATTGGGCGCACTACAATTCGTAAGAGGCTAGACATTTCGGCTCTGTTACAGACGAACATTGTCTGCTCTCCTGTGTGCTTTCAAGTCAGGAAAGTTAAGGGAAACTCTGCGCATTTGCATTAGTGCAAAGTTTCTCCTACATTAATCTGTGTAAAAGCAGCGCAGGATCTACTTTTATGTGTGCTGTGTCTTTTTTAAGCATTACTTATTTTACCTTATATCTGCAGGCCAACTCCATGGGGCACAGTCGTTCTTGAGAACCTAATAGTCATTCAGCTGGTCAAGAAATTGCCCGCTTTTTAAGGCACTTGAAAGTTCTGTAGATGATACATCCGCGTTGTGCTTCAGCTAAATACGTATTGTATTCTAAACCATCGTCATGCGCAACAAAATTTTTAAATTTTGTTGCGCATGACAGTGTTGTAGAATATGTACGTATTTTTCTTGAAGGTTCATTATGGTGTTGACAAGAATCCGACGCTGGGTCCTATTCTGAGCCACTTGAATCCAATCCAAAGTCGCATCCTATTTCCTGAAGATCTGTTTTAATATTTCCTTCCAATTGAGGCCCGTGTGCTTCCTTTTTTACTTACTTGACCACAATGTTGCAATCATTTCTCATCACGCCATAGCATATTACATACCGCAGCGATGTTACCATCGTTCAGTGTAGAGAGTAAATTATGAAGGTCTTCGTCATGTAACTTTCTTGAGCCTCGTAGTAGTTGCTATTATGTTTGTTGTGTGAGACAGAATATTTTTATAATTTTTTCAATCCCGTTCTACCTAGAGAAGGTTTTTGAAAGACCACGTGCTTCCTCACGTGTTGCCCTTAACCATTAATTCGTATTTAAGAAGTCATACAAAGGTCATTCTAACGACAATGGTAATTTGAATCCTATTTACATGTGTTAATAAAACATTAATAGTGTATATGTTGAAACCTGTTGTGATGAACTTAGGTGCTTTTGAGAGCTTTTTTTAACCATCAGTATTCTTTTAATGTGCTTTGAAAGAATCAGTGTAATGAATATATCTGAATTATGCAGTAATGCGTTGTATCACGCTTACATTCCTAGATTTCCTTCAGGTGCATGCTAATTAACGTTATTGCTATATTATTACGTTTTTTGCTTGGCCTTTGTTACGTCGCGTTGCTTGTCGTGAAATCCTGATATCAGTGACATCTGGTTCTGTTCTTTAAAGCATAAGCAGAGTTGCGAATGCTGGGAGCGGTGCTGTAGTCATTACAGTTATTTCCATATGCATGAGGGCCATGTACTGAAGTTGCTCACGCCTCAACAGGCCTCTGTAAGGAGACTTGTTTCTAGTGGCAGAACACGCGAAAGCCACACTGCGTGCTGCACCGTTCTCTCAAATATCGCTATTTTATTTTAAAAGCCGAAACGTCTCGCTCAGGAAGTTTCTATGACAACAATATGCATGGAAGTTCTGTGCTACTGACTGGTCTGTAGATTTACTGTAGATGTCAAATGATGTGGCAAATTATTGTGATTTCCGGGAGCCTTGCCGAAGAGAACAGTGCAAAGAAGTCAGGACACCAAAGTGGTCCGTGTTACTTTTTTTTCCCTCGGTGAACGTATAAAAAACGTGAACTTGTCCCGAGAAATCCAGTGCTTGGTGGGCCACTTAGAATGCTTTGCATTATACTCAGCCACGGAGCTGGATCATACGTCATTTTTCAGTGACACTTTTTCAGCCACCGATGCTGCTCGATTTTCTTACTGCAGTGATGGTATACGACATCGAAATCTATCGTGTTTTTTCATCAAGAACCAAATCATAGGCCATTTTGTTGTAATGTAATTATGATGGTGATGCCTCCAAAATGAAAGGTCATCAGCTGGTCAAGAAATTTCGCGCCGTGTGTTGAACCATAAAGTGATTTTACGTATTTTTAAGTACCAAAAACGAGACCCTGTTCCTATCCAGATGAAGTTCGCTGTTTTGTTAGACGCATTTTAATGTTATCCTATCTAGGCGTAGATCACACAAATGATTTTTTGCCCTTCAGATTTTCCGACTAGTGCTTCTGTGCATTTTACGTCTTGCACACGAGTAGTAACGTTGCATCAATCCCGTTCTGTCTCATCTACTTACTACTGAGTTACTATTTGCCAAGAAAATTATAATTACGAATAAATTCACTCTTTAATAAGTCGCTGAATCATTTAATGGTAAACGCGCGTCTAAAGATTAATTATAATCAAGTGATGACGCTAATTATATTGCATTTACGATATAGGTACATTTCCATACATTCTAAAGTTTGACAAACGTGTTTCGCTTCGTGATGTTGGTAGTACTTATCGGACTGTGCTGATGCTATGCAGAAGGCTTGTTAAATTATCTTTGTTGTTTCATCTACGTAGCAGTTTGTGTTTCGCAGCTGCAACTTCTTTTCGTGTAGGAAGGTGAGTACTTCTGTTTAGCTGTTTGCCCTGTCGTAGAACTGTGTAGTTTTTATTTGCTGACTGACATTATTAGTGTCTGGTTAGAGTCAAAACGCTTGCCCGCGATTTCCAACATGACAACATGGTTGGTGTGTGTGACAGTTACTGCCATCTGCTCGCACAATTTGGTATTAATTGGTTATATCTGCTGTGCTATCTCAAGTAAAAATTCGACCAGGTGCAACATTAACAGCCGAGCGGGAATAGTGGAGTCAGTGTAGAGACATAGACTAAACAGTGGAGGATTCGGGTTACAAGTATCAAATTTTCTTTCTGCAAAACGTCCAGATTGGCTGTGGGGCCCACCCAGCTTTCTACTTAATGCGTACAGGAGCTTTCTTCCGAGATTAAGTCGTTGGGGCGTGAAGTTAACCACACACCTCCTTCTAAAGCTGAAGTGAAGTACGAGTGCAGCTGTACCTCTGCTTTGCCCATACGCCTTCATGGCACGGACAGGGGGCAAATTTCCCCCTTTTTTATAGTTCCAGTCGGAAGAAAAATGTTTTACAGAATTTATCTCCACACTAATAATTGGCGTCAGGTTAGACAGTTTCGAGGGTAATCAAGGCTAGCCGTAGCACATGGGAGAAGAGAAATTTATTCGGCCAGACGTCCATTGTAAGGTTTCTGGTATTGTGGGTTAGTTAAAATCTACGATATCTGTTCACAACTTTTAGCAACGTACATTTTATAATATTTCACCAGTAGGGTCTGACCATAAAGGTTGACTACTAATATGATCTACAAATTTAGACAAATTAAAATAAATGTAATATTTCACAGCTAAGTATTTGAGAGGCCAACTGCTTTCGCCAGTGCCCGCTAGCATCACGGCTAGTATATAGATGATAATGTGAAACCAGTGACACTCTGCTTGCTGAAGTACGCATAGTACTGTTAAAGTTAGTTATGCTTCAGGAACAGTTATTAGAATAGGCTATATCGGATATTTAGGCACTGAAATAAACTGCCTATAAAGCTTCTTAAGCCCAATATGTAGGCACTTATTCTTACGAAATTGGCACTAACAATTTGTTGAAAGGGTGGACAGTGGAAGAACTAAAAGCTATCATCGTCATCATTGTCATGATCATCATCGTCGGCGTGTCGCTATAATACTACTACTACTACTACTACTACTACTACTACTACTACTACTAATAATAATAATACCACTGTCGTTACTATTTTCAAGGGATCAGCCAATAAGAAACGAAGAGTCATTCGAATTGTCATTACCAGGCTCCGAACATTATTTTGTCAGTCGTTTACGATATTTAGCATTTTATTTGTGTCTGGGAGTCTGTGTAACGTTCAGCCAAGTGGCGTCGTTTACACTCGGAATCTATAATTTTAAAAAATGTGAGTGCAATGTTACCAGCTTCAAACAAGACAAAAAATTCATCATCAGGCTATGTCTTAGCAGGAGACTGGTTCAGTTTGAAAGACATTTTACCAGCATCTGAAGAGATGTCGTCAAAGAAATGAAAAACGGCGTAAATGAAAATTTTCCTGTATTTTATAAGTTCTCTTGCTATTTTTGGATGAAATTCGATAGAGGAGATAGATATCCAAAAAAAATTTATCAAGTGATGTGAGTTTCGTGGAAGTCGGTGCAGGTGGGTCGTACCTAGGGGCATAAATGAAATTACGTTTACGCGTGCACTGTCAAAAGGTATGACATTTTGAAATTAAATAAGGCCCTTTTAAATTCTGTGTAATACGTGACGGATTACACCATTTGCGTACTGCGCCGTGAATTTCGCCATTTGCAATCTTGAGTTTTTTTTTTTTTTGGGAGACACTGGCCGTTAATGTGTTGAAAAGGAGCTTCGTAGCTCAGAAAAATATGTGACGTGAGCTATTTGCTCGATACGCGAATATTTGCGAGGAATAACAAAAGGGACAAAATATGTACTCGAAAAACCTGCCACTTTGGACACAGAGCAGAAGTGATACGAACTGTTACGTGCAGCTCGGTGGCTCTGTTTGGTGAAATATGGCCTACGTCATGGATTGGGGAAATGAAGAAATGCGTAAGACTTATCGCTTAGAAAAAGAAGACCTGAATACTAGCGTAAAAATAAATCGTGACGACGCGAACTTCCGTGAAAAGACCGTAATGAACCTTTCGAGGTCTGTAACAATGAAGTTCTGTAATCGATTATGTATTCGCTGCAAAGAGATGAACCTGAGTGAAGTAGTCAGACTGTCGTAATTGCGGTCAGGGTATGAACATTTTTGCGTCGCTTTCGTGCAGAACAGCAGTAAAATGATCAGAATAGATATTTATTGTATCTTTGGGAGATGATAACTGAATAGCATTGCTGTTAATTGGCTTTTTGAAAAGATACTGGGACTCGTAGAACATAGTGTTCCCTGCAGGTCTCAGACCGTACTCCCACACTGCACAGATTTTTGGTTTTGCTTACGTTGTATTATTGTTAGTATTTGACTTTATTATGTGAAAATATCACGCTTATTAGGTACAAACAGGAACCGGGATAGCTAATTTTGTATAGTGACTAGGTTAGGGGCTGGACAACCAAAGAAGCTCCTTTCGATTCCCGGCAGCGCCAGGAAATTATTGTGGTCTAGACCGGCTCTGGAGCCAGTCCAGGCTCCTCTTAAGTGGGTTGTGTGGGCTGTTTCCCTGGTGGTTAAGCAACCGGAACGTGAAGCTGACCATCAACCAATCTAGTGCCGAGGTTAAGAATAAGTGGAGCTACACTTCTAGTCCCCATACGCCTTCATAGCATGCATAGGGACAACGTTACTTGAAGCAGAAATTATGCAGTCTTCTTTAAATTTGTCGAATACAGCTTCAAGCATTCGTATGTTGCCATATTTGCCACTGTTGCCTCAACAAACCGAAATTTGTATGTAATGTGTAAATATATGTGCAATTTTCCGTAACAAATTTTATATTCCTGTCAGACAATGTTTCGTTAGTTGTCATCCCCATTATACCGACAATGTATCTCATGTACACTGTTGTATTTCATGCTGTAGAAAATATTACCTTGAAAAAAGTTGCGTATTTTTCTGTCATCTGTTATCATACTTTATTTCAGGACCTAAAAGTAAGAGGCTGTAGTTCCTTTCGTATAATTTCGTGTCTCCACCATGTTTCTATTGATTATAATGTATTAGAACGTACGGCATTCGGGTGTTTTTACATTGGCATAGTTTTTTTTACCAAGTTTCGTGAAAATCCGTCAGTTGTTCAGCACTTGAAATGTGACACAGGAACAGGCAGCACTCATGCACGCGTGATGTCAAGAACGCTTTTTTAAAGAAGAAGAGTAGGCCGTAAACGTTTAACGCATCGTGACTTCAAGTATTTAGAAGGACATGCTTAAGGAATTTCGGACTGCAGGCGATCAGTTTTGTGGTACCCATTAACAGGGCAACTAATCAAAGACGAAGCCTTTGTGGTGCACCACAAAACGATGTTCTCAACCGCATGTAGATACGTATTCGCTTCTAGACTAGTGCCGTTAAAACGATTTTCTTATCGCAAAGACGAAGAAGAGTGACGTCTGTTATTCAGTGACAGTGTCTGCCTTTATGTTGTGCGAGTATCCAAAACT
The DNA here is from genome assembly GCA_013340265.1 of Coptotermes formosanus. NCBI lineage: Eukaryota > Metazoa > Arthropoda > Insecta > Blattodea > Rhinotermitidae > Coptotermes > Coptotermes formosanus. The sequence goes on from BLKM01000844.1 coordinate 239,937, forward strand.
GCATGCGTAAACTTTGTATGTAGTGAAGAAGTGACCATGCCTGAAAGTGAAGACGGTATGGGTATTCCATCTTGCTGATGTGAATCTCTGGATACGGTTCCAGCGGTTTTAGAGCTGACTGTACGCCTTACAGGTCCTAACTCCAATAGCACCAGCCATACAAAATCAAATTACGGTGCTGCAAAGTCGGTATAGTTCTTGTATACGTAGGCAGTGTAACCTACAATCCATACGAGTTTTGAGGACAGTTTTATATGTGATTCTGTAGTAATGTGTTACATTTAGTGCGTAATTCGTACAGCTGTCGTTAATGGGCAAGATGTATGCGTTATTATGCATTATTGGATCATCCTTCGATGAGGGCTACACATTATGAAGCTTTTCGCTGTACATTTTTCTCTAGTCTCGTCTTATTTATACCTACTTAGGCCGAAATTTTCCTCACTTTGCCCTTTTTTTCTGTTTTCTGAACTGCAGATGCGCATTCAGTTGTATGAGCCAGGCAGCCAAACCCAATTTTGAGAACGAATTACGTCATAGCTCCATTGTCTGCTGGTTTCGTGGTGGAATCCGTGAAAAGGGGAAATAAGAGGCAGGAAGTCTGTATCCAGACAAAGTGTATGAATCTTCAAGTGTAAATTCGCCGGTGGTTCGACAACCGTCCTCTGGAACTGTAATCAATCCATTACGCTTGCCCATTGGACACCAAGGTCGCTGTTGGTGGTTAGGCGTGTAGCTAACTGCTTATCCTCATATAATTCAGAAGGTTGAGAAAAACTTGATGTTTTCCGCCGCTTCTGTACGTCATGCCTGGGGTTGGTACTAAACTAAGCACAGGAAAACTTTACATTTTTAATTCTTTACCTGCCCCGTATTGGTGGACGTAATACTACTACTACTACTACTACTGCTGCTAATAATAATAATGAATTAAAATTGCTAAGAAGACTACACTAACACTATTTTTTTGCAGTACTCAACCAATGCGTCTAGTTTTCTAAACAGTATTTTTAACGGTTATTGCCTTAATCCAACAGCCATATTTAGCAATCTTGAAATATCCCTCAACGTCTTATAGACCAGACATCTTCATTTTCGAATTTATAACATAAACACTAACTCTCTTATCCTTGGTGCAAACTTTTAATTACTTTTCTTGTTATCTTATATTGTGTTCTATTAATCTTCTTAATAAAATTCAAAGTTCGCCTAATTTACTCAGTAGTTCTTATCTGTCGTTATAAGATTCAATAAATTCATCCCTTACACTTCTTTCTCAGTCCAATATGTTAGGCTGAACTTGTTAGTAAGGTAAATTTCACCCTGTAACATGCCAGGAAGGCACAGAGCGGGGAGGGGAGGAGGTATATCTCTATCCTTTCTTTAACCTCGATGCTAGAGGGGGGTGGGTGATCAAAGTCACGTCCCGGCCCCTTGCCCCGTGGAAGATACCCGGTACCCATTGAATAAAAGATCGGCCGGACGTCAGGGCCCGGCTGGATGCGCGCCGAAAATGTCTTCCTCCATCGGGTTTCGAACTCTGGAGCGTTCAGCGAGCAGCAGGTTGACCTTAAATTGTCAGTTAAACCATAAATGATTTACATATTCTACCTTCGTGTTACATGTATAAAAAATAGACGAATTGTGAAACAGTTCCATCTGGTAATACCATCAGTGGAAGGGGCGATATGCCTATAGGCTTATTGTCTTCTTCACGGGCTCAGTTCAGCCTATTCCCGCACAGTCAGTACTTGTTTCTGTTTCGGCCCTGTGAGTGTGGTGGTACTGTCCGATGGCTGTGGTTGGCGACGTCCGACCTAAACAGATCAAACAGTCTTCATTAGGGAAGCTGTACTAACGAACCTCCCTTCACGGCTTCCCCAAATTGAAGGAGAAGAAAACGTAAAGGAACCAGTGGTCCGTCATCTGAGCCTCATTCGAAGCGGTTTCTTTCCACGCGGGTGGGATGAGTGTGTAATAACACTGTACAACTCTGTCTCTTCACTTACGAGGGTTTTAGTTATTTTGTTATGAAGATAATGCTAAGTCAATTTACGCAGCGTAATGTGGGCTAGGGGTACTGCCCGCTGAGCCGAACGGCTGGTTGCAAGAACTAGTATTGATAGAGGTCGCATTGTGTTTTGTATGGCTGCATCTAGTGTCTGACCATGAATTATCGCTATCGTATGGACACACATGGGAATAAATTTCAGAGTTTATGTTTTCAATGTGGTGAAAATGTAGATATTGATCGTCCGGGTTGTAAGACCATGTTATTAAGCACGTGTTTATAGGCGTTCCGAGTAAACCTGCTGTGCCCATCTTCAAGATAGGCGTGACTGAAAAGTGAAATTTAAGATCCTTGGAAGAAAGGGTGAAGATCATTATTTTATTTACTAAACAAAACTAAAATTATATTAATTAAAATTTTTTAAAATTAACAGAAAAATATATTTATAAATTACAAACTTCGAAAGTAGACACAAAACACCAAATTTTTGCTGTTTGTGTGACATTGTCGTGCGCCTGGAAGCACCCGACTGTCCCGGCTCACCCCTACCTGTGTATGTGGAAGTAGTTGTGTACAGTATTTTGCCCCGTGTTGTTATACTTGCTGCACAAGAGTAAGATGAAGTGCCAGGAAAAGTGTTCCCGTAAATCAGTACTGCCTTCCACTTAATGAAGCACACAAGTAGTACGACCTTCCAATTTGTAGCTGCCTTGAATTCTATTTGTAACACTGACGCCCATGAACAGGCCGTTACCCATTATTTCTCTTACGTCATCCTCATATTGACGGAAACTCGTTGCGTTTTCTTTGCCAGAGGCTAAGATAATGCAAGTAGCGGAGATTTCGTTTCTATTATGCATTACTCCGTTCCGGACCCCAGTAATATTTTATTCAGTTTCTCCATCTCAGTAATCTGTTACGTCTCTGCTTTCCCACGCGAGCTGACTTTGGCAGCAGCGACAGAATTTAGATACATCCGTATTTATTTCTGTGCCCTGTGCATTTTAGTGCTTGAAGCTAAGTGGCCTTTTCTGTATCTAAGACATTCTCGGTTTGAGCCTGGTTGCAGTATACATTATATCAGTTGTCTTGATTTACGTATATGTCGCCTAAAAACTATGTTTTCAAACTTCTGCGTCCGATCAGGTTTGTTGTGGACATTTCTCCGAGTTAGAAACTGCGTTTCAATCACCGCTCTTTGCCTTCTCTTCGGATACGCCCTTACAAATCTTTTGAATGTCAGTGTTTTAATTATCATCGACATTAACGGTATTAAACCTTCTGATTCAGTTACCAGCACCCTGTCTTTTACGTTAGGAGTGGGAGCTTTTATTGTGGATTCCGTATACCAAATTTAACAAAATGCATTCCTAATTTCCTAGCTGAAAGATGCAACGTACGATAGGACATCACCTCTTCTCCTCAGCGCGTTTAATTTACACACTTCCACCATCCATAATTATTAGAAGTAGGTGATAGTGTCCATTGTTTTTTTTTGGTTCGCTGCCGATAGATGGCCAAGTACTGTATTTTGTTAAGCTACAATACTTTTCTCTCGTAAGAACATACTGTCGTCGTTGCAGTGAGGGATCTGGCGTTGGTAGCATTGAGCGTGTAGAAGTCGCAGTAGGTTACGCTGTCAGTCGCACGTTAGTATTTTCTTCTCGTGTCATAAACGTAGCATGAAAGACTCAGGAAACCGATTTGCAACGTGATCTAAACAAATGTAGTTTACGTCACATGCCAGCAGGCACACTGCATAATTTCCTTAGTTGGGAGTTGAGCGAAATGTGTGAAGGTGAGTAAAACGATTGCAGTGAGCATTTAACGATTACTTGGGTCAGGGGTTTAGAGGCGTTTGACTGTGTGCAGCTTATTACCTTCTCGTTGTTGCACTGTCTACTGCCTAGTATCCCACGAAAAAGACACGTTTCGGAATACGGATTTTGGTCAAATTCCGGTTGCTTAAGGGATAGTGATAGTAACCTTGAAGTAACTCTCTTCCGTGGCAGGTCTTTATCTGTTTCTGATCGTATTAGATTTCCACAGTCGATAGTTTTTTACTGCAGATTTAATGTTACGTATTTGCAGTTGGCACTGCAGATTGCTGTTCTGCAGTTCTAAAATATGGGTCTTTAAGAATAAGTTTTTGTAGAGTAGGGATCTTTGGTTAAAATATAGATTGGGAATGTCGATAATGCCTGTACCACGTTAGCTTCTACTATTTGTTTTACTATTACTGTTAGCCCTGCCGCCGCCGCCAGCGTCACTATGTGCCGATCCTGCGCCGAAGGAGTCCTACGAAATGTTTAAATAAAAATGTTTCGTTATTCGTATATTTGCAGGCCAAAGACAGCTGACGAAGTTCTGTTCAAAACTATAAATCATATAAAATGAGAATATCAGAATACTTTCAAAAGAATTAAGTCTTTGAAACAATTTTCCTGTATTGCTGCGACAACATTAATTTTGTTCTAACAGCGTGCATTCTACATTAATAATCATATACTTCGGAAGAAATACAGTTTTTATGGCTGGCGTGACTGTATAGTGAATGAGTAAGTATGGAGGACAGTAATCTGTGAGATAGGCAGAGAAGAGCGCAAAACACTCTGTAAACCATTTAATGCAAAATATTCATGTTCCAGCAAATATCAAAGACTAACCCTCCCTTGAGACCGCTGAAGTCTGTGACAGGAAACAGAATGACAAGGTCGCTTCTCTATACTGCTGAATGCATAGTTCCTTTTCTCGCCATACGTCCATTCACCTTAGTTGTGTAACATCGGCTTGCAAATTAAATGTCAAAGTCTCTGTGTGAAATGTCCTGAGAGTGTGAAGGTTGGATTTTGGGGATGTTTATAACCGTTTAAATGACAGTGCTGCTAATAGTGAGCCCATTCTTTATGCAATTCAGGAAATTCGTTTGAATAAGTGGCCTATAGGCGTGATATGAAAGTAATATATCACTGCCGTGTGGATTCATTGTAGGTGTAAGCCCATGTGTGCTTCTGTGTTGATTTCAATTACTAATCGAGGTCGCTTCATCGAAATAAAAATATTTTACATTCAAAGATTCGATACTGCAGGTATGTACTTTGTGACACATCTGAATAATCCTAACGTGTATACACAATTACGTTTAACCTTTTGTTCGGTGTATGTGTAAAATACAATCTGCGGGAAGGATATAGATCATCAGTAAGACATTTTGAAGCGAATTTATGGGAAGAACATTTATTTTATACCCAAGATAAAGTAAGTGCTGGAGGGTGGGTGGAATTTCATGAGGCAAAGCATCGTAATTTACACTCTTATGTGGATATTATTAGGGTGATTAGATCTAAGTTCGCAGAATTATTATCATCGGGCATTAGGCCTGTGGGTTGCTTAGAATATATCGAATAATCAATCGCTGACTTTCGGTATGGGGTGATTTTCCAATTTGGAGGTTGTATGAGGAACTGACAGGTGCTCATCCTAAGAAAGTTGGATGTTGAAGAATGTGACGGAGTTGTTGAAGGTATGCTGTGGACATGGTAATAACCTTTCGGGTTTCAAGAGGGCGGAGGTGTTCTTGACAAGCTGAACTACTGCCGTCATATCAGAATGGAGGTGATTGAATGTGGAAGAGGAAGGAAATGCATACAAATATTTAGACCGAAAACCTGGTTGAGAAGATAATATTAGTGGATGTTAAAGGTATCCGTTGTGGGGGGTGTGCGGCAGTTCAAGTGTCCGTGGATATCATTAATTTTCGAGCTCATATGAACACGGCAATGAAATTCCAGAGCTCTGTTAGGCACACTGAAAATGTCGGCGACTTTCGGCTGATCTGGAAGGACTCTCTCCTTGTGACTAGTTCAAGATATCTTAGTCATTTCTTTCTTAATATTTGAGGTTTGCAGAAAACATTAGACCAATTTATAAAACAATACAGAAAACGGAATTTTACGTGTACTTTATGTAGGCCTGCTAGCATTTAAGAGAAGAGGTAAGCTGAATAAAGTCGAGAGATAGACTTTGCCTCACCAAGTAATAGAAGTGACAGGCGAAATAAATTACTGAGTCGTAACATTAGAAAATAAAGGGGGTGGAATAGACAAAAGACCCAGAAGGTAACCTGTAGATAATGCAAAATATGTAGCGATAATTTATGTTGTATGCATATTTTGAAAATATGTTTGAGCTGTTATGAGGATTTACCGTGATAGAGGTATGAGGCTTAGCTTTTGGGTGGAAAGAAACTGGTACCACTCATGAAATGTTTCGTACAGAGTCCTGAGTGTGCAGAGTTGTGCAGCAAGGAATGTGGATCAGTTGGACTTATGAAGGGGTAGCAAAAAGGAAGGAAGTTGAACACTGTAGTAAAGTATGACTTAACGCTTGTTTTACCTGGGTGCTTGGGATTTTATTACGAGTGGCCAAAGAAATTTAAAAATAAACTAGAAAAATTAGGATTAGCATGCATTTGCCAGAGTCAGTCGGCGTAAAATAAGTAACGGATGGTGTAAGAATATAGAAACAGAATTTATGTGCGGATTAGTGGGAGAAGATTTTATTGTAAAATGAAACACTTAGGAGGGGGATAAAAAGAATGACGTTGGTGGTTGTACAAGAAATGAGAGAGGTGGAGTGACATAGCTAAAAGCAGGGATCCTGAAATTAAGAGGAATTAAGAGAGGATTAGAGAAAGGAAGATGCCCCTTATGTATGGGGCAGGAAGATATTAAGCTAAACTTTTCGGAAACGAAAAAATGAACGGAAGAATTTGTATGTAGTAAATACTGGTGTGTAACTCAGGCTTTAGTCTGTAAGACAATATTGAACTCTGTAAATGTAACGGAGTTATAAAGTGTTGGAAGATACGTAGACGTGTGAGATTGAGGTTATTTAGATAAAACCTCATTAGAGGGCTAAAGTTGTCAAATTAGAAAGGGATGGAAACGGGAGTTGAGGTAGTAATGTTAGTGGTAATAGCAGTAATGCAGAAACAATAGAACAGGGAGTAGACCCGACGGAATTAGGCATGTATATAGCGAATCTGTGTTCCGCAAATCATTTTGTTATGCGAACACGCACACATTTATTGTAATGAAGTCAGTAAAATGTAAAGAGATGATGATGTCCTTGAACCCGTCATGAAGGCATATGCAGGAGAGGAAGTACAGCCCAGATCATTCTTAACCTCGACACTATGTTGAAGTTAGTGATCAGCTTTTCGTCCCTGCTGCTTTACCCCCGTATCCACCGCATAGGAGGCTGGGTGGGCCCCACAGTTGGTCTGGAAGCTTATTTAGAAAATAAAAATATTTTGTCCCTGAGGGGATTCGAATCGCTGTTCCTCGGTTGTCCAGTCTGTAACTTAATCACTACACCGACTCCCTTATACACAACTCAGTACGTATGCTGTTATTGTTATTACAAGCTGGCAGTAGGGCTGTCCGTGTCCGCACCGTGAAGACATGGGAATTAGATTTGTTGCGTCACTCCTTCTTAACCTCGGCGTTAGACGGAGGTGAGTGGTCAAAATCAAGAACCGGCCGCTTCACCGCCGGGGGAGAAGCCCCGGTACCCATTGAATAAGAGGCTGAATGGGCCCCAGAGCCGGCCTGGACCGTTTTGGATACACGAAATATTTCTTGCACGTGCCAGGATTCTAACCCCGGATCGCCAAGTCCGTGGCATAATAACTATACCGACTACCTTGTACCGGTTCCCTCATTATTATTCTTGTTTTTATTATTAATAGTGGTAGCAGTAATTCTATATTCATGCATATTATTTTGATGACGTGAGTAATTTCTTGCTCCAGCAAGAATTGTAATTGGGCCCGACAGTAGTATTGAACTAGCACAGTGGCCGGCTACTGCATCACGTCGGTGCCTCTTTCGTCTTTTTAGTGCGATGTGACGCAGGGGTTTACGATTCGTCTAATTATAATTGTTGCAGTCTTGTACTGCGGAGCAAAATCGAGGTGCCTGGTACATTGCAGTTGCCAGACCTCGTTTACAGATTTGGATCTGACAACAGAGAGTGTCGCACTAACGTAGCTCATTTCAGTCTAGTACTGGCTTGGCCGTTGTGCAAATGACATATACTCTAAATTCAAGGGAGACTCGGATATTGTGTGTCTTTTCTTGTTGCTTGTGTAGCATGTGGAACTGAACGGTCGCGCTCTGAGCACCCTGCAGGGAGTTCCATACCATCCGTTTCGGAAAAGAAAAAAAAAGTGCGGATTCATTTGTTCTAGCACGCTCCGCCAGTCAGTCCACACACACACACACACACACACACACACACACACACACACACACACACACACACACACACACACACACACACACACACACACACACACACACACACACNACACACACACACACACACACACACACACACACACACACACACACACACACACTCTCTCTCTCTCTCTCTCTCTCTCTCTCTCTCTCTCTCTGGAAACGTCACGTATTAGAAGTGTTTTGGTGACCTCGGCAGATAACGAAGCATGAATTCATGTATCTCTAACGATGTTGGAGTTCGACTGGGTACATGTAACAGTCTTCCGTAAGAAGTTGATATTTGCACAAAACTTCAAGAAATTATCAGTATTTTTCGGAACCCAAATGTTCATATACCGTATTCACAAGAGCCCACCAGTAGTCCTTGTATATAGCCACTTTAATACGGTCGACACCTTAATGCCGTGTTTCGTAAAATCTGTTTTAATATTATCCTCATGTAGGTTACGCTTATGTTTCTGACGTGATGTCTGGCGTAAATTTCGTTCGCATGTTCGATCTTTCTTATACGTGTCGTATGTCCTGTCCGTGTCGTCATCCGTGTCTGCTTACCCTCTACTTAGTGCTGGAAGTCCTGTCCGTGTCGTCATCCGTGTCTGCTTACCCTCTACTTAGTGCTGTAAGTCCTGTCCGTGTCTTCATCCGTGTCTGCTTACCCTCTACTTAGTGCTGTAAGTCCTGTCCGTGTCTTCATCCGTGTCTGCTTACCCTCTGCTTGTTAAAGATTACAAATTATGAAATTCCGCTTGCACCTTCCTCTCTTATCTTACTCATTTATATTCACATATTCTAATTAAAGTCTAATGTACAGTCGAACTCTGTTACAACGTTATGAAAAGGACTGAATATTTTGTGTCGTTATAAACGAGTGTTGTTATAACCGTGGAGTACGATGTTATGGTTAACAGTGAGGAATTAATTAGTACCAGAGAAAGTCTGACGCTGTAACTGAGGTGTCGCATAAACCGATGTCTTCATAACCGGGTTGGACTGTAATTACTTTGCTGTATTCTGTTACTGCCACTCAGAGACACAATTATTATCCTCCGCACTTGTCCTCAAACGCTTTCAGTATGCGTGGTTCCCATCGAGTTAGAGGGTGTAATGTACACATAACACTAGAGTGAGAAATACAGTTTTGCATGTTTTTATCACTAAAACCTCTAGACTCTGCAACCTAGTAGGTAGTTGCATGGGTCTGCAGCAAGGCGAACTGTGTACCGGGCTCATCACCTGATGTCCACAATGGTCGTCCGATTTTGAGGAAACATAATCCGAAACTTTGGACAGATAAATTGGGTCGATAGTGTGAATAAGAAACATGCATCTCCATGCACGCAGAGGATCACTGTGATGATCGCGGCGCGGTAACCAAACACTGACATAATTGCATGCACACCAGAAGTAGCGAGGCGGGCTCACGATTCACCCACACCAATATTACTGTGCCGGACAGCTCGATTGCCATCAGTGAGAAACTCTGTTCTTCTCCAGAATGAGTTAGACCTACGCGTGCTTAGTAAAATACTGTGGTTCTTACTGAGATGTTCAGAACACAGTCTTGGTGTTCTCGTTTTCTCAGGTGAGGACATTGAAGATACCATTACTACGCTGGGAACCGACGACCCAGTTACGCGGCGTCATATTCCAGAAGAACGGAGACCTCAGCGATACCATTCTGAAAACATAGAGCTCGCACATTAATCTTAATGGACAGTGTGGATGTATTCGTGTGCCATTCTGAACAAGTGCCATAAATTGTAATTGTAGGATATAATGGCGTCGTGTGTTTAGAATGGTTCTGCAACACAAAGTAATGCATCCTGCTTCACTCTTTAAGTATGAGTGATAAGACTAGCACCAAGTATAAATTAATCATTTTACGTTTTTGCATTTGAATCCATTCGTTGTATCAATTGTAATTCATGCGTGTTCTAGTTTATTCTCCTACCCATCACACAGAGCATCAATCTGTTTATATTGGCAGGTTATCAACATGTAGGTCGTCATGCTGTAAAAAGTGAAGCTTTTGTGTTTACATCAATTTTTTGCATCCGTAAAGCAAAAATTTATTCGTGTGCCTTCTATTAAGAAATATCTACAGGAATCTTCGTGATTTAATTTTATTTATGGTTTATTGAACGATGCTTTCAGTACTTCAGATTATGTAGCGTAGAATGTTGGGACGAATTGTGAATAATGGATTAGGTACGGTGCGGAAGGAAGCAGTCGTGGCTTATCCTGAGGCAGTGTACCGGCATATGCTTGTGCGACTGAGGAAGAGCACGAGAAACTAAAGGGTGGAGATTTGAACCCAGAGGCTCTGAATAATCGACTTCAACTTTCGGTCCTAATTTTGTATGAGGTTGTTGTTGTTGTTGTTGTTGTTGATGTAGTACTTAGAGTGTTATGTTTTGCCATAAAATTTATTTTGACTGCTTTACGCCTTATTGTTGCAAGTTATTTCATACATCCATTGACGTATATATCCAAATCTTGTGCCTTCGTTTCCGATGATTTTATGTGTGTTTTGTTCTATACTTTCCTTTACCATGCTATCCGGATTGTTTTTGTGTTATGTGCTTCCTTTCCGTCCTGACGTTCGCTCGTGATTTATGCGTGTGTCTAAACGTTTAGATTGTGCAGCGTGATGCCTCTGATATCTAAAGCAGTATGCCGAGATATGTAAGACTGTGAATATTAATGAGCAAGTAATGTCGTATATGATGGTTAGGAGAATAAACTGGGATGTACTGCTAATTGTACTATGTAGTATTACATTCCTGTGCACACTTTTGACTAGAAGATCTGACTACTTTAAAATCATCAGATGCAGTCTGAAAGTTTCGCAACATCGCCATGTTTATGATTGCCAATGTATTGTTTGATGCAGTACTTTAAAGTATTGTTCTTCTCCAAATCGTAAAGATCGGCTTTGCGGCCTACCTAGCCTCTTGATCAGTGGGTACCCGGGCTCTTCCCCGGGGCGCAAAGCGGCCGGGGCTTGGTGTTGACCATTCACGTCCATCTAGCGGCGAGGTTAACAATGAGTAGAGGTGCACCTGTACTCCACACGTATGTCTTCAGCGCGTGTTACGGGGAGACCTTTACTTTTTTTTACCTAATTTCACACGCAGAACACTTTGCTTATCGCCATGTATGATAGATGTGGATTCCACGAGAGCCATGTTGTGTGTCGTTATTTATAAAATGTATAAACAGAAGTTGCATTATGTAACTAAATAATACAGTTTCAGTACTCTACGTTAATTGGCGCTAGTGTCACTCCCACCACACAATTTCGCATAGTCGTCATGGTATGAGTGCCTGGAAATAAACTGTACAAGCTTGCTGTGGACTCTAGTGGCAAGATGTTCGTAGTGGGAAAATCCAACAGTTTCCCAAAATATCACGTGACATAAACAGTCCAACATCGTGATTCGGTATGTCCATATGGAGCACAACGAACTTGGACGAATACAAGCGTCCTGAAATGTTGCACTTACTACTGTGTACCCTGCTTGTCTGTCGCCTTCGCCGGGCGTATATTGAAGCGATTTAGCCCTTGAAAATTATGGTAATTTATTGATATGGCGCCATATATTCTAGTTTAGGAGAAATCTGCTGCCCCTATCTTCAGGGTGGAAACCACAGAAGACCATGCATGTCATTAAATATCGAGAGATGTGCCATTGTCACTCTGAATGTAATAAAAAATTCCGTGTTAAGTGAAATTTCTTCAACTAAAATTTTATCCGAGGTGGTGACATTTAAGTACCAAATTGTTGCTGTGTGTGCTAATTCAGACACACGAGCCGCGCGTTGGACAGCTCTCGGTGAAATGTCATGCTGAAAAGATAAAGGATACCAATTTTACAAAGAATGACACCCATTTTTCTATTTCACAGACTGTTTGGCAACAAAATCACTTCTGTTGGTAGGAACGAAGAGTCTGTTTCTGTGGGCACTGTGCCTTGTGCATGTGGTACTTCCTTCGAGTTCGTCTCACATCCACTTGTCAGTTTATATCGAGAAAGTTCTGATGAACCGATTTCACCACCAGGCAGCTAGATTTTGTTACTGGCAAGTGACATTGTATAGTAGAACCTCTTTTTGGAAACACTGTAATTCAGTCACACTTTCACAAGACAGAGCTCTGAAAATTTCCTACCATGAATCGAAAAGACTTGTCAAAGTCAAGACGTGTTAGCAACCCGGAGTGCAACACAGCCTTAACTTGGTCCTGCAACATCCTGTTGCCTGCTGAACACGGTTTTGCTGTGAATTTCTGTAAATAAGTTGTGACAGAGGACGACAGAACATTACTCGTTCCGAAGTAGAATTCGCAGCGGTGGATTGTCACGGGTTTTTTTTTGTCGTCTTTTGTCTTATCAGGTGCGTTTGTGGCTGTGGAGCGCGTATAGACTTCCTTGTTCCTGTACGCTCGAAACAAAATAATGAAAATACGAATGAAAGAAAGGTCGTCAGATTTTACTAATTATTTCAGTTCTGGCTCAGACACAAGTTTCGTTCTCTGTGAATGTGTTAACCTGTCGGCGGATGGTTATACAGAAATGGCACAAATGTGACGTGTCGCTCGATGTTTAACAACAGAACGGCCAAGTCAAGTGACTTCCGCGCTAACCTGTACGAGTAGTAAACCTAGTAAAAAATCTGTGTTATATAAGAAATTGTAAGGTTAACATAAGAAGGCGGTTGAATGAAACCTTGCTGCGCCGAGACTCATGGTTGTGAAATCTCCGGACCTTCCCTTTGAACTTCACTTTTCTCTTGTATGCGTCATCAGCGGGTTTCTGTGAGTTTGTTCGCAGTGCACCTGCCCCCATTCTCCACCACGAGCTTGAAATAAATGGACGCGCTGGTAATAAGTCTTTCTGGAAAACACAACGCTCGATTCCTTGGCCTCCATTACTGTAAATATAAAGAGGACTGCATACCGACATCGAACAGCTTCTGAAATCGGTTTAGATTTACCCAAATTTATATTAAGATGTGGAAACCAGAGAAAAAGCTAAGAGTGGAAATCAGAGAAAAAACGAAGAGAGTAGGAAAAATAACAAAGACTGACCAGCGCCATCCGTCTTAACTCTTATTACTTGACAAGCGTTATTACCGCGAATATAAGTCGCCCGCCATCGAGCTTGAAGTTAAACACAGACAAAGAACCTAACAACAGTGGTACAATTTGACTATTATAACACAGTTTTGTATGCTTCATTGCCGGCGTACCCTTAGAAGTATTTTCTTTCCTGCAGAACGTAAGGAGGATCTGAGTTGCAGTCCTTACAGTGGATCACAACAATTTTGGACCTTAAGCTGTGAGTCAATACTGTCCGTTAGATGCTGGAATCAGTAACGTTAAGAATGGCTAGGTCGAGACAAATACATGACTGTGATTCATATTATAATTACTGATTTTGTACAGCAGTTGTAACAAACTTCCCATTTAAAATTTAATTGGAACTTGTTGAATACGTCTTGCAGATGCGTAGATCCAGAAGAGGGAAAAGGTTTTAAAAGTGAGCCTTCTGCACTGCGTTATTGGAAAATACCCCGGTTGCCAGACGGTAAAATATTAGCTATTTTTCAGTGGTACGTCCATTTGTAAGAGAGTCTGCCTTCATTACTTCATGTAAACTCACATGGTCAGAACAATGCCACTTCGAAATGTAGAAAACCTAAAACGAATGGGCCAGTTATGGGACCTAAGCACAGAGTGTAGGAACATGTTACAGTATCTGGAACACAGAGGATGTGAAGGTGTGGACTGGAGTCAAGTGGCCCGGGGTAGGTTCCGGTGTCGGTCTGTTACGAACAATGCCAGGCATGCTGGAGTCACGTAGGCCGAAAAAGCGGAGACCAGTTGACCGCCTGTCAGCTTTCGAATCAGTATATTCCTTAGAGTTAGAGTAAAATTTTGTAACGGCCTGTGCAGGCCACAAGCAGCTGACACGTTTCTGTTGTAATGTTACTGAACGCGATTCTTTTGTTCGTTCACATGACAGCAGGCCTTCGCGACTGAAGCAAATGACTGAAGTTAACTTCTTTGCTCTTTTAATTAATTATATTTCAAGTTTATATTCTGTTCATTGAAATAAAATCCCGCTGCTTCAAACAAGCATAGTAGATCGTGACAGACATTATTTCCTATCGCGCTCATTGAAAGCCATAATTTACTCCCATCGATTGTTTTTGGTCTTCATTGTGTCCACCCCATTGAGTACTGGATGAATGTGAGTGTGGGAGGCCGGGAATTAAACCAGGAGATGATCGAATATTCTTCTATGAAAAAGGGTAAGTTGTTAATCATAATTTAGGGGCAAACTTTTTCATACGTAGGGAAATTAGTTCAGTAGGCAGCAGGTTGATGTTCATGTGTTATGCTTTGGGTACGGATGCACTAACTCAGGACACAAGTGATGATTTTAATGGCTACTTCTGGCTCAGTATAGGAATTTTACATTCCCATAAAAGGCGTTGCAGGTATTTACCATACAGGGGCGTAGCTAGGGTGGTGAGAATGTTGCGGCCACCCGGGGCAACAGAGTTCAATGGGCGGCATAATAAGTACGTAAAATAAAAAATATTTTCTGCCCGCGAATAATTGTAAATTATTTAAACATGTATCAAATTAAGTAAATAAGTGACTTTTTTAAAGTTCGTAATTTCTGTCAGGGGCGGCCATTGTTATTGCTCGTCCCGGTCGTCAAAACACCTAGCTACGCCACTGCTACCATATGAAAAGACTACAGTTTGTGACGTTTGGGGTTCTCACATATGAAACTGCGAAGAGAGTTGTCTGCAGGATGTGACGTCGTGTAATGTGGTAGCTATAGCTGCTTCTCGAGAAAAAATTGTGTCCTGTGGAATTAATTAGGCCGCGAACAGTTCTTCCATTAAACAGAGTACTAAGAATCATAACGCAGCATCCACATGTATATTTGCTGCCCGTCAGCGCACTGTTGCAGCAGCGTTTTGACTGGCCCTCCATGTTTAGACGTAAGCTTATGGAAAATTTCTGTTCAGTTCTAATGAGAACAGCCGCACGTTGGGCGTGGGATGTGTTAGGAATTAAAGTCAATAATATTTTGTGTTATAATCAGGTGTCAGAGCGCTATATTCGTGAAACACCAGATGACATATTTTTTGTTATATCCGAGCTATTAAATTCGAAATGGCGGTGAGGTTATGAATGTTGCTTAGGTAGGATTTGTATGGAGGTGGTCTGGGCATGTTTGAAGGTTATCTTGTTTTATTTTGTTGTGTTTTACTGAATTGTGTTACCTTCTTTAAGTGAATGCGTGCTCGCGTAACAGCATATAAATAAATAAATAAATTTATATATATAACTATTTACAGTGACATAACTAGGTTCTTTGGCAGCTGGGGCGCATAATAACAATCGCAACCTCTAACGGAATTACGAACTTAAGACATTGCAATTATTTATTGAATTTCATTGTATTTGACTCAGTAATTAAAAATTCGTTGAGCGCAGAATGTCAGATTTTTTTATCGTGATACTTATTTTGCCGCCCGTTAGACTCTGTCGCCCAGGGTGGCAGCACCACTCGCCTTCTTCCACAGCTACGCCCCTGCCTCTTTACATTGGTTTTTCTCTGTACTATTAATCTCACTACTACGCCACTAGCCATACTGTACCGTTAAAATCTCTCTTCTTCTCTCCAGCAGTTTCCTTAATTTCTCAGTCTGTTTCTTAGTGGCCTCCAATAAAGGATGAGTCTTACTGACTACAAGTAGAACACGTGAATCTGATTTAGGCAGCTTCCACAATTTTTTTACCCATTTTAAGTTTATGCAGTTCATTACTTTCTTAGAGGGTACCTTCAGGTCCATTCTGAACCATTCGCTGCATACAAATTCTACTCTCCACTGTCTTCCTATGTGAACATTTTATTAGTACATAACCTACTACTGTTCCAGCATCGTTCCCGAGGAAGACCATGGCGAGCTTCAGTCAAGATGTGCGTTGACTTGGCAGAAATTCGAAACATGTATTGCCTACCGACTCCCAAGTCAGAAAATTTAAGGCTGCATAATCCCGTTGGCTTTTGGGATATTGCACTGTGTAACGCTATTTGTACATTGTGAAAAATGTGTGAATAACACAAGAAGCCAGAACCAATAAACTTGCCTGTCTTTGGTACTCCTTATGTTGAAATAGACAACGCTACTCATAAAATAGTCGAAATCACTTTAAATGTAAAGGGTGAATAGCCGAAGGGCAATGAACTGTAACAGGTTTTGTTTAGTGGCATTATTCACTATTGCAAATGTAATGATTCTAGACGCTCTGAATTTTATTTGTGTGAGAGAGAAGTAAAATTTTGTAATAATGTTAATGCTGCGGGTCTACTGACAAGTTTGTTTCTTTCTCTTCCAGGTAAGTGCTGCCTTACAAGGAAAACGCTGACGGCGGAAAATCATCTTCCTTTGTGGATGGGTATGATTGAATCTGTATCGACCCTGCCGGTGTATTGTTCAGCCCGCTGTGTACAGTGCGGTCCTGAAAACTGCTGTACATTGCTTGTAATCGGTCATGTTTGAACAGAGAGACCACTTCATGCGTAGCTGATTGTATGTGAGTCTGGTTACAAAAATGATTATTAATCCAGCCTCACACCCCAGACAATTTTGATCTTCAAATTTTTAACCCTCTTCCTCCGCAAAAGAAGTGGGAAACTCGATTTTATTATCTTGATATTGGATGCTACTTTATTTTGTAGTGCTCAGTCGTCTATCAGTGATGATACTAACGTGGCAGTATTAAGAATTTATGTGGCAGGCGATAGTTAACGCCGCATTTACATTTAATTCCCATTCCATGTAGAGCGTCATTTGTTTTCGGATTGGTAATTTTTTCTACAACACCCGGCATGTAGGCCTACATATACAGTTTAACTGTTCCTGCTTTTTAAAATTTTATTGGTTAATATGTAAATTTTTTGGCGCTAGTGACATAATACTAACGATGTTAGTAGCTAATGCTTGCATGTTCGGTGAAATGTCTTCATTCTCCCGCAGCGTGTACGTGATTTGCAGCCGAATTTCGTTGTTTGGAATTAATTCGCATTTGAAAGGGCAAATATAAAATATACAGCTCAAATACTTCTCTGTACCTAGAAGTTGTAGTTAATGACACAAATCTTCAGTTAATGAGAAACAGGGTTTTAAATTTTGATTATGTTTCTGTATTTTGTGAAAGGGTATTTCAAAGGTCTGGTTGTTATGAGTCATGAAACACGCCACAAAGGTGAGATCGTGCCCATATTTCCGGATAGACTGGGTCGGTAAATTTCATTCTTTATGACGTTAGATTCAACCCGAAACGGAAGCGTTTTCTTTATGTTATGGGCAAACAGGTAGAGCTTTCTGGTTGGACGTATTTTATATCCTTCTGGATATTCTGTGTTAACTGCCCCTGCTCGTGCTGTGTGTACCACAGTTTTTATTTTTATGCTGTCATTGTTATTTCGTTAGATATCCTCGGCCGTGCGATGGCTCAGGCGATTAGTCGCCGGCCTTTTCATTCCCGAGTCCCCGGGTTAAATACAAAAATAGTCTGTGTGGAATTTTGGCGGACAAAGTGGCACTGAAGCAGGTATTTCAGAGTGTTGTGGTTTTCCGCTGTCCGTATTATTCCACCTGTTCTCCATGAACATTCTTGCATTTATTCCCTATGCCATAAACTCTCAGCAGTTGACAGTGTCGTTAAGTAATATACTTAAAAACTGGTCAGCTTGTGTCGTCATATGGTTTATACCGGGCCAGATTAAGAGTTCTGTCACATGGCCTCACATTTGTTGGGATGTCACGACACAATTGGGATGCACGTAAAATTCCGACGTTCACAGTGTGTGGTTTTCTTGGACCATGCTCTCATGGAACATGTCACATTAATGGCGTTATTCCGAAAATATTTTATTATGTCAGCGGGGTAATGTATCGTCGATGCTACGAGTATTCATTCTGTGGTAACTGTGAGTTACAAAGGCGTTTCAGAAATAAGGCAAAAACACTTTTGATGCCTACAGCTTTATTTAGAAGTCGATGTAGGCTATGTATGACACATAGGTAACAGATGGTACATCTCAGGCCACTGCATAATTACCTGTGGCATGTAAGCATTTGTTCACCGTGACACCAAGGTTTGTACCGTGTTGCAGAATAAATCTGTGTGTTCGTCTGTAGCCAAGACGTGACAACGTGCTTCATGTCGGCGCCTGTTGAAAATCGCTCGTCAGCTAGGTGCTTCTTGAGGGGTCAAAGGAGATGTAAATCACTGCGGACGATATCGGGATTGTAGGGACGGTTGTCCGTAACCACCTTGCCATAGCGCCGTAAACATTCGTAAATCCAGTTGGCAGTGTGGGCCCAGTGAAGTTGCGTTTAATTCAAAGTTTCGTACAACTGAAAGCGTAGATTTCCTAAGTTAGTTACTGGAACCTGATGAATGATGTAAAGCTTCCAATTCTCAGACAAAATAGCCTTCTGCTTAACAGTTCCAATAAATGCATCAGTCTGCTTTCTCGAGGAGGCTCAAGTCAAAATATTGCTCCTGCCTCAGAGGTAACCACTGGCGTCTTTTTTGCGTTACAAATTATTAATTGTGCACCAAAATTAACAAGATTATGTTGGGGTAAAATTTGTCTTTGTGGCTCGTCATGGAAGCATGCGCCGGAGTGGAGGAATAGCTCCCCTTATTCTTAACTCGGCACTAGATGGAAGTGAGTGATTAGCTTCACGCTTTGTTATACCATCGGGCGAAGGACGCCAGCTACTCACATGGTAGTTTTGCAAACAGGTCATTCATAGGACAGGATCCTAAATTTTAGCGGGAAGATAAAGCTGTGTCATCATCATCATCATCATCAGTTTTTCTTTTGTCACAGACTTTTTCTTCCTGGCACGTCTCTTGAGCCATTGTGACCCCCACGGCTGAGTCTTCAATTTTCAGACACAACGCTTTCCGTATGACGTGTGATTTTCCAAGTATGACTGCCTTTTTTAGTGAATCTATTGAATATTTCCCTGCCATGGTATTCAGATTTTTCTTTAAGCTTTTGTTACTACTCCGGTGGTCTCAATTATTATCGGTGTAGGAATAAATTTTATGTTCCACACTGCTATTTATCTTTATACATAAACTCTTTTATTTTAGTTTATTTTCTGCTTCCTTTTGCGTGACATTCTTGTCCTCATTATCATCATCATCATTATCACCACGACCACCACCACCAGTACTACTACTACTACTACTACTACTACTACTACTACTACTACTACTACTAAAAGGCGTGGAGGCTGGAAACGTAAACACTTTGCTTCCGTTTGAATTATGATACCTGATTAACTACTGGGGTTTGAAATGTGAAGAAGATTTCTGAGGGTTAGTTTTTAGTTACTAGTCGTAGGATGCGGACTGAAGTATTCAACGGAAATGATGCGTCATACGCTGTTCCCAGAATTTATAGTTTACGTGCATGTACCGTCTGCTCGTGAAACACAAGTATCCGTCATGGAGGATTATTTCCAAATTCATTGTCCTTTCCCCATTGGGATGTGCACTGAAGCTTGCCACCACTTCCTTCGTTATTGTATGGTCGCCCCTATTGTCTCCGGTTCTGCCATCACATTCCCCGGTTTTACGTCAATACATCTCCGCCTGCTACGAAACACGTATACCATGAATTGTCTCATAAAATTATACAATGCTTGTGCCGCTAAATATGTTTACATTTCAGAAAGTTTTAACAGAATACACAGAATTTTATTCAGTTTTAATTCGAATTGAATGTGTTCAGTGGGCAAAATGGTTAAGGTATAAATAGGCCCGTACGTGGTGACATTTCGACGTCATAAGTCACCGTTAATTCCAAAAAGTTACGCAGAGACAGGTTATTTTACGTTGTATTTTGATAGAGAGTTTATACCAAAGAAAATATTTTTGTAAAGATATATTCTCGGATCTTTCTTCATAAATGTATCTGGAAAAGAGCCTCTCACTCAATTTATCACAATAATTTTCCCTTCCAAACTGCAGAAACCGATACTTGAGCACATTGTCACTCCAAGTTGTGTTTACTGAAATAACAGTGCGTTGTTGTTGCTGCTGTTGTTTTACGTAGTTTATTTTCTTTATTTTTATGGTCACAGATGCATTTTTAACGTTGAGTTATTGTTGGTGTTAGCAGAAGCGATTGATTATTTCTGGTTTTATACGATCCTTAAAGTATAAATAGAGTACAGCTGTTTTAAAGCAAACGTAATATATTTAATCGCGGTAGTGAGTGGTGGGGATTCTTGTTTTTTCAAGAAAAATTGGTGGCTCGAAATCTGAGATTCTGACAGCGATGTTACTTAAGATTCAAGGCTTGTGGGATGGTGGCCTTGTCGAGTGGTAAATTAACCATTTACCGTTCGATGCGGCATAATGTGCGTGAAGACTTGAACCTTCGAAGTGATGACAGTTCGTAGTCAAGGACTGTGGTCCTCTTGGAAAGGTGGCGTTTATAAAAAGGACCGGGGAATATTATTAGGCCAATGGCTGGAAAATATGAGGTGCGGTTAACAGTGTGGGAAAATATCCAAAGACATAAATTTTACATGTTTTTAGTGTTCGGCATGATACGTTGATCTTAGGGATTTGCGATATATCGATAACAACCATTTAATCGCTACACTAAATTCACGGCCAGTCGATGTCTGAAGTATCACTTACTGAACGTGCTGTTTACATTTCACTGAGTAGACAGAAACCGGTTAGGTCAAATTGTCAGAACCCTTCATTAGTGGACCGCAAGGTCGGAAATCTATGTGTGCAGGCCGCATGAATTTTTGTATAGGGAACATGGGTGAAGTGTAGCCTATCAGCTATTCAGGAATATGTGTAGCAGGAAATAGCAGATTTCTAAAAAAAATATTTAACGAGCTTCGTTAGTATGAAAGTGCACAGTTGTCAACATAATGCTTGTCACTGGTCGGTTTTGATGAATTCAGTTACAGTGGTAGAATATGGCTATTGAAGTATTTAATATCATTCATTGTGCAAAGTGTTATAAAAGGGAAGATTTACGGATCAAGTTGCAGATCTTTTCAGACCAGCTGTTTGACTTCTGCTGTTAATTTAAATGTTCTTGTCAGCACTGTGTTCTCAAACACCGTCAGTTTGTTTTCTGTCCTTCGGCGGGGAAAGTAATTATACCCGTGCAGAAACCTTACGGCTTTGTATATTTTAGTTTTCGCTTTGTTGACATGAGGTGGGTTTCTGAAGCAAGCGATACCAAATATTCCGCGAATCAGTTTACTCTTAATTCCTTCGTGAGTTCGAGTTTGATTTACTGTTGTAATCCGCAAATATTTGAACATTCCGCCTCACTTCGCAAGCTTTATTTACTCCTTTTAAAGATGCATCAAGAGTAGTGTGGGGTCGGGGTAGCTTAATCAGTAAAGTGACTGCGGTACGGGCTGGAGGTTCGAGAGGTCGAATTTAGACGCCTTATAGCGGGCACATTCTTCTGTGTGTGCAGCGTCCAGAACGGCTGTGGAGCCCGTCCAGCTGTCTGTCCATCGTGTACCGGGGAATCTTCTCCGGGCGCGAAGCTGACCACTTACCTCCGTATTGTGCTGAGGTTAGTACCTTAATTCCCCCATTCGTGCTTGTAGCACGGTGCTTAGTTAAGCACATGGACAACTTTACCTCTTGTAAGACTAGATGAAAACAAGCAAGTGGTATAAGAAGAAGCGGGGGGGGGGGGGCGGCCTTTTTCCGCTGAGTCGTAAGGGGACAAGGAGTCATAGCAGTTGATACTAAAATAGGAGGCTATGAATAAGGCAGGGCTGTGGAGTCGGATTCGGGGTCGTGGAGTCGGAGTCGGAAGGAATTTTGGGTGGAGCTGGAGTCGGTAAAAATGTACCGACTCCGACCTCAGTCTAAATTCTTAACTAGATGCTACAAATCCAGAGCCCTGGCAGCTACAGTAACCATTAGATTTATACTTAAATGTAGGGTATAAGTATAAAAAGTAGCCTGATGATTCACGTGGTGGTGATGAGATATCTTACAGGTTTACCATTATTAATACTTGTTGAGCTTTTATGAAGGAGTCGGAGTTTTAAAAATTGAGGCGTTGGAGTCGGAAGTTTTGTGTTCCGACTCCACAGCCCTGGAATAAGGTATCGCGTGATGCTAACTGTAGTTGGGTTTGATAAAACAGTGCTTCACGCAGAATGTCATTGTCGGGATTAGTGGCTTATTATTTTAAAGCAAACCGAATGATTCTTCTGTTGCACCTTACTTTAAAAACCAAGAGGACGGTCAGAATTGAATGTAGAAAGTCTCAATTTGCTGAATTCGTCCTTTGGCTGGCTTGTAACCATGCACAGTGACCATTGTGCTGCTGGGAAAAAAAGGGGGAGGGTAGTGTCTGAGACTTGTGCAGATTGCCTTCTTGCAACTTCGGAATCAGTTTTTTTTTTGTTTTGTTAGCAATAAAAACTGGTATTAGTAATGTAGGTGAACGAAATTGCTTTTCCAATACTCGCGTCATTCTGCAGCCATCTTAAGTCTCAAACTGGCGTGTTGCAGTCGTGAAACCTGGCACCTCCGTGCCCCACTATCCAGGGTAACACGTAGAACGAAGCCGGTTAATCCTTTGAAGCCTGAAACTCATCTAAAAATATTTAAAGATTTAGTTCATACCTAAAAGAAAACATACTGCTTTTCCATTACAAAGAGCAATCGGTTAATGCCTTGCAGACACTGTTCCTTATGAAACATGTCTGTATGAATACACACTGTCAGTGCAGTTTGGCAATGTTAGGGCACGTAGTACGTAGCCCTGCGGCAAACACTCTGCTATAGAAAGTTAATTTTGCGGCTAAAATTAACAGTTCCGAACTCAGCCTAAAGGCCTGGGTTTCCCAAAGCCATTACTAAGACAGCAACTCTAATGCATGGCGTACTGACGTAAAAATTCCGTAAAATCCTTTACGGTCTGAGAGTGTTGATCAAATTGACTGCTCGGAGTGTGAAGATGGAAACAGTAACCTTCGTTGAAATGTTGGTAAATATTGATCAGTTGATACGACGTGATCTCAGAAGGCTTGAATCTTGAAATAATTACGCAGTGTTTATTATTAGACTGTTATTGCCGAAATGGTGAAACCAAAGTTGCAGTGGGGGAAATAAAAGTTTTCACATAATTGGGGTTGGCAGTGTTTGTGGAAACAGACATCCTAGGAGATATGCTCCTACATAGGCTCTGAGGGTAACTCCCTTTATACCTAATATGCATCTCAGTGTACCTAGCAACCTCGTGGACTGACCTAACCATTTAATTTGTCACTTAACATGCTGTCGTGTTTTCTCCGCCGCACTTTCTATTCGGTTTTCATCACCACTTACGTAACGTGCTGTATGTGTAAGCTAAGAATCGAGCAAGACTCCAACACACACGTTTTGCTGTCGCTATTTTAACTATGTGCTTACGTCAAGTTATCTTGTCAGTCGTCTTTCTTGGTCAAGTTCTGCTTTATGAAGTATCTGAATCGGTGCCAAGTGCTGTCAATGGAATAGTGTAATATAATGGACCTCAAAATTTTCGGCTATTAAAGCTTTCCAGATCAACGTGTGCCGGATATACAAGTATTGACTGTACTGGTTTAATACCTTAAAACAGGAAAACTGCTTCTGGATACTTCCCAATATATTATTCACAGTCAGATTGCCATTGCACGTATAATGCACGCAGTTGAAAACAGTCGTTTTCCGTTCAAGAATTAATGAAATACGGGAAGAAAAAAGTGGTGTCAGCAGTGTCATTTCAACACGAATTTAAAACTGGTGCGTGGGTTTGGTGTTTTATTTTTCGTATTAATGTCTGAGTGGCTATTCCATGACGTAATACATATACTGCGCTGCCGTATATTCGTAATAACGTGTTTCACCATACAGCGACACACACGCTAGCTGCAACTGACAATGAGTCTTACAGCCTTACGTATACTGCGCAGGATGTAACGTTCCTACGTATGGACCTACAAACCTGTCAGCTTTTTGCCATATATCCACTTGAAAAAAGAAAAGTCTTGTTTTCAGTAAGCCGCTCAACTGTTTAGTATAAAGAGCAGCGGAAATAGGCTAAAGTTAGCTATAGTGGAGTTCTCTTGTTTCCGTAATATATGTGCAAGGCATGTGCCAGAATGTTTCCTTAGAGAAGGCGTTCAAAGTAAAGTTAGAAGTTTTTAGTAATACCATTTCCCGATACTCCAAGCCACTTTCCATTATTTTATTTTCTAGTTAAGTAAAAATTCCTCGTGCATCTGTTATAGATAAATTCCACTCAGTGCTACAGAAGCTTTTAATATTGGATTTGAAGAAGAAAATTGTCAGTATTAAAATATAAATGTAAGAATAACTAAGACCAAGGAAACTGGCTGAAAAGGTAATATTCTGATTTGTATTCGGGAGTTACCAGGTTCGAATCCCAGGGGGAACACCGATTATTTTGACTGGGCTGTTTTGCGGTGTCTAGTGTCCTTCCAGGCAAATTCCGGGATAATTCCTTAAATCAAGCCGTAGGCGCTTCCTTACACCTCCCTTCCAGTTAATTATTTTCAGGTTATGTGACGCTTTGCAG
Source organism: Coptotermes formosanus (assembly GCA_013340265.1). Taxonomy (NCBI): domain Eukaryota; kingdom Metazoa; phylum Arthropoda; class Insecta; order Blattodea; family Rhinotermitidae; genus Coptotermes; species Coptotermes formosanus. The sequence continues at coordinate 264,938 of BLKM01000844.1, forward strand.
CCTGAGTTACAGATTCTTAAAGGAGGCTGCAGTTTCAAACGAGGCTGAGTAAGGAATTAATGACGTTAAGTGAAGTAGGGACCTTGTTCAGGGTGCTACAGTTGCTTAGCTAATCAAGACGTCTCGGTTTCTATGTAACAAAAACATCCGTGAACGTGCTCAAAGGACCCCACCACTGAACCCTACTTTGGGCGAGCAGAATCCAGTCCACACCTTCACACCCTCTTTATTTAACGCTCATTTTAATGTTATTCGTCTCCAAGCTTTTTCTCCCAAGTGCAGTTTTTTTCTTAGATTTACAGATAAATATCCAGTGTACGTTTGTCCTTTTCGTGTCATTTTATTTCTGCTACGTGTTCCACCCAGCCAATCATAGCTTTCTTCACCTTGGTATATTATAAAGGGCAGGTCTATAAATTATAAATATTCTCATTGTGTCATTTTTCCGTCCTTTTTGCTCCGTTTCAGTTATGTCCAAACATTCCTCACAATACGTTGTTCCAACCAGTCTGTGCTGCTAAAGAGAACAAGTTTCACGCCCATTCAAAGCAACAGGTAAAATTATGTTGCACTTTTTTTTTTTATTTTTTGCTTCTAAACTGGAGACAGGAAGACAAAAGACTCTTTAAGTAATTGGTAGCAAGCTTTTCCCAAATTTAATAAATTTTTTATTTCTGCATGAGTGTAATTTTTAAAGTCAGTTTTCTGTGAAACTTGCTCGGGATAGCAGCCGCGACAGATGGTTGAACGGGGAGGAAACCAAACATTTCGGGAACCACCTCTGTTCTCAACAACAGGGAACTGATGACGAGAACAGAGATGGTTTAGATTACAATGTGGTTAGTGTTATCTTTACTTGAAATTCGAAGGATTGATCTTCGTATCTTACAAGTTTATTCTGAAATATGATGGCGAGACATAAACACGCCTTAGTTTTCCTCGTTTATCTGTTAGACCAGTTACAAGCTTTTTATGGTATGCCTATATGTTTGTTGATTTCGCTTTGTAGATTAATAGCATCGTCATAGTATGGAGTTAATATTTACTATTAATTTCTCATCCCTCCAACTTTTAGGCCTAAATAATGGCACATTCCGAAGCCAAGTTGAAAAGCAGCGGCGGATAACCATCTCCTTGTTTCTGACCATTGTGAATAGAAAATGTATTGTATAAATGCCTGCCTTTCAGGCTTTACGTCTGTAGCTTTCAGTTAAACGCGGTTTAATTAACCTGATTATTTTCAGATTGAAAGCTTCATGTCCATAGGTAGCTACCGTAATGTCCCACAGTACTCCATTTTTAATCGCTTTTCGCAAAATTGCGAAAAACGACTATGATTTTTGTCAGGTTCGCCCATCCACCAGTCCGGTTGTCAGAATGTTCGTCCGCAGGGAACAACTCTGCTGCCACTGGACGGATTTTCATGAAGTTTAATATCCAGGTATTTTTCGAAAATCTGTCGAAAAATACAAGTTTCATTAAAATCTGACAATAATAACGAGTATGCACTTTACTTGAAACTACGTAAATTTACGATAATATTACGCTCAATCATTCTTAGAATGAGAAATGTTTTAAACAGAAACAGTAGAGAAAATCAGAAACACAGTTATGTTCAATAACATTTGCCCGAAAATCTTGTCGTTTATGAGAGGATGTGGAATAATATTACAGAGCCGGACAGGCTGTGGATGAGGATATAATACGGCGCATGAGCTTCTCATGCCAAATACGTAAGACAAGAATAGAGACACGCAGAATATTTAATATTTATTGCTTTTACACGACAACAACGGTTACGTGAACGTGCCTCAATATTACATTGTACGCACATTGCCTTTCTTGTTTCTTCTGTGTTTGACGAAAGAGTGTCTGGTCGGTAGTTGATGTGATGCGTTGGAATCCGCGCTGTTTATCCTCCGTCATTTATTTAACGTTTGTAAGGAAGCTTGAGAGAGATTGAAGCTGCACACAATTTCGTATGCAACTGATAACAATCGTTTGCCTACACAGTTTTCTGTTATCGCTTGTTTTATAAATAGGTACGACAATACAGTAGATCGTTTTATTGTTGTCATTTTTTCATTCTGGATAATATTAGTAAATTAATGGTCTCATAGTGTAATAACTTACGTCCTGCTTGTATCATTTGTGTCGGAATTTAATTTCTGCGAGTAGAACATCCTTAAAACTCTGCTTCGAAATGCAAGGTACATGAGATGTTTCAAGCTGGTGTTTATTTGGAAATTGCGTTTTTTCTGTGTGCCAAATACTGTAACAGTTAAGTATTCAGGAACGTTAGGCCTTGTGACTTTTCAAAAAACTTGTTAGACACGACTTTAATATTTGGTGGGCTTATCAGACGTGTCAAATGTGTAGTATCGGCCTGTAACCTTGTAATACTTCTTCCCTAAGCTGTGCACATGGTTCATGTTTTGTGTCCGACATAGACCTCTACTTACTTTCATGACCTGTACACAATATCCTGTCGTATTAACAGCGACATTGTCTCTGTGAGTGTGCTGCTGAGCGGTGGTGTACACGGAGTGACCTCTGACCGAGCGCCTGTAGCCTGGTCACAGCAGTGCTGCGAGTTCTTTGTGCTGATGTAATTACATGAATTCTACATTTAACTCTTTTGTGCTTTGCATACCTAACGATAATATTTAATTTTCAGAAATTGTATGGAACTGGATATGATACTGCCAGTGAATAAATAGGAATTAGGAGACATTCGTGATCTAATTCGAGGTAATATCCTGGGACATACCCGGAGAGACTGAAGGAAGCCATGTAGAAAACTCGCGGGACCTCCGCCAGCATTAGAATAGGATGCCTTTTGAATAACCAGAAACTTATATTTTTATGAAGCATAGAACGCGTTTTACGATTAGGGCCTACTTTTCGAAAATGCAGTATTGCTGTGAACATATATGCCTGTCACTCTCTCGCGAGCCCTCTCTCTCTCTCTATATATATATGTGTGTGTGTATGTGTGCGCGCACACACTCTCGCTTACGTACACATACGTACGTACATAGCATGTGTGCATGTATGCGTGTGTGTGTGTACGTACGTACGTACGTATGTATGTATGTATGTATGTATGTATGTATGTATGTATGTATGTATGTACGTACGTACGTACGTACGTACGTATGTACGTATGTACGTATGTACGTATGTACGTACGTACGTACGTACGTATGCATGTGTGTGTGTGCTTGTATGTGTTCCGCATGTGTGCATGTGTGTGTGTGTGTGTGTGTGTATGTATGTATGGATGTATGTATGTATGTACGTACGTATGTATGTATGTACGTACGTATATGTATGTATGCATGTATGTATGTATGTATGTATGTATGTATGTACGTATGTACGTATGTACGTATGTACGTACGTACGTACGTATGCATGTGTCTGTGTGCTTGTATGTGTTCCGCATGTGTGCATGTGTGTGCCTAGACACTACCTTACATGCGAATTTCTGTGTATGCCCACCTTACAGCCCATGATCCTGTAGGTGCAAGTTCTCGGTGTGGTTCCATGTTACATTGCGGCCCCATTAGCCGAATGGCGCTCTCTCTAAGAAAGGGCAAAGCCAGGTCATTAGAATCACTCCACTCCGTTCATACAGTGTGGCAGAGGTGTACCTATACAGTAATTCGATACATTACAAATGGTTCTGGCTTTACCGCATCTTAAGCGAGCCAGACTCGATTTTGTTAGTGTTCAGATTCAGAGAATTTACGCATCATCACGAGATTTTCGGTTTTAGGCTGTTCATCCCCTCCGGTATCCGTGCTCATTGCGGCAAAGGCTTCGAGGGGTCAATAAGCTCCGAGCAAGGTTGGCCACTAACGGGTCGTAGGGGTGTTAATGTAGCTGTCTCCCACTTCTGCCTCGCATCATGGAGGCCCATGTTCAGTCCCAGGCCAGGCCAGGCCAGGCCATGTGCTGTTTTCTGTTGACACAGTAGCGCTGGTAGGAGTTTTGCTCCGAGTACGCCGAGTTCCACCTGCCAGTATTATTCAGCCAGCGCTTCATACTCATATTTCATTCATCTACCAGGGACGCTATGTCAACTGAATACTTGACAACGTCGCTAAATATATTTCTGTCTCTGTCCAGCTCTCCTCCCATATAAGCTGATAGTCGCTCATTCATCTACCTTCTCTCGTCCCATATAAGCTGACAGTTGCTCGCTTATCTACCAGGGACGCTATATGATCTGAACACTTGACAACGTTGCAAAATACAACACTTCTGCCTCTGTTCTTCTCTCCTCCCGTATCAGCTGACAGTCGCTCATATATCTACCAGGGACGCTATATGATCTGAACACCTGACAACGTCGCTAAATACAACACTTCTGTGTCTGTTCTGTCCTTCCATATACGCTGATAGTCGCTCAGTTTTCTATGGGACCAGAAGACTGAACACAGTGTGCACACTGAAGCCTTCAGCTGGACCCTGCCCTGAATATGATTCAGTCCCCAAAACTTTTGTTTAAGATCAGCTTAAATATTAATAACAAATTTACGCCTATGTTGCGCGTTTCAGATTATCCGACTAGAATTTTGAGGTTTTGCTCATTTGCCCCATTCGCGCTACTCGCTGCGTGTATTGATAGCCGTAATGAAAGTAAAATTTTGAAACTTCTTAATATGTGTCTCCGTGTACTTTCTATTTCCTGTCTCTTAGGTCCATTTATTTTTATCAGTACGTTGTAATCAGTTAATCCCCACTATTATACTCTCGCCTGTAATTAAATGACTGCTTAGTAAATGAAGTCAAACGTGACATGTTCGGTTATATACATGTATTCTTCCGAAGATTCTACGTTTTACACACCGTGAACATAATTACACCCGCAAACACATGCACAAGCACACATAACGTCATTGAAGATGATTAAGAACTGAAGCTTGAATACGTTGATGCATAGGAAATATGAATTTATAGTACTGGTGTCTGCGGACACAGATTTATGTATTCGAAGACACAAGCCAGTGAACTGAAACGGGAATTGGATTTAGAAGAGGGAGTGTGGCGTATGAATGTTCACAGTTTCGTTTGTCGGAGGGGTTATTAGTTGTTCGTTATTTTCTGTGGAGGCATCACACGCCACTTAACATGAAGTGGGAAGCTTGCAGATGCAGGCTCGTAACTGCGATAATATGAGGATTGAGGTCTGGTGGGATGTGAAGCCGGGTCGCCGGCGACACGGCTTCACATCCCACCAGACCTCATTTCTAAACACTACACTTTGGAAACTTCAGATCTCGCATGATGATGCCGTATCCGTCTTCATACAGCATCATACGTCATGAACAGTTCTATTGTGACGTGCCTTGCATCTTATATTTCTCAAAACATGAAACTTTCCCAGGTTAAAAATTTATCCTGACCCGCTGTTCGAAATGCAAATGTCTGTTTGGACAACCCTAGCCTCCGGGGCAGATGCAGAAGTTTCGAATATATGTCCTTTGATGTACTAAAAGAGACTAGCAAGGGAAGGTGTTTCGCGTCTTTTTTCAGGGTCTCATGAAGAAAAGGAATTCCTGCGAGGTTATAGAACAAAACTTTATAAGCTCTTGTATGTGTTGTATCAAGTGTGAAGGTATTTCTGCTTTCTGAAGAGAGTCGGAGACAGGTATAGTACCTTGTTTGTGAGACCCTCCGTGCATAAGGGACACACGGATCCCCGTGGGGACGTGTTTCCGAGTTTCCTTGTAAAAGCCACGTGTCCATAAAGTTTCTGCCTGTACCGTATTATGCAAGTCATGGACTTATTTTCTGGTTGTCTCATGCCCATTAAATTTTATTTAAAGCATTTTTCTAATTTATTTTCTCTCTTTTCGCTGTTTTGCAAGTGCTACTAATGTCACACCTTCTAGTAAATTAGTTGTTAATGGTTGACTGCAAAAGAAATATTATTATTGCGATGTACTAGGTAAAGAATTTATAGCCATGATGCACTTGGCTTGCGAAAAGAACATGCGAGAACACGTTATTCTCGATTCTGCATATTTCTGTAGAACTGACTTTTTGTTCATCTCATCCACATCTGCTGTTGAAAGCTAATCTTTTTACAGATATCTAGTGGGTTGTTTGTCCTGTGTTGTTAAATGTTATTTGTCACAGTATTGAAAGGCGTTTTAATAAAGGTGGTACATGTGGATTTTGTGTGTATTTTACATCATGTACCAATTTCTTGCACGGCGAGTTATTTTCTAGGAAATTCGTAAAGTTTTAGTTGATGGGGAAAGTTGGATTACATATATCGGAGCCGTAAGAATAAAAGTATAATGGGCTTAATCATTTTTGATCTGTAGCCCAATATGGGCTTAATTGGAATTCATTAATTAGTTTGAAGATTAAATGTACAGCAGACATTTGAATATACGTACTGACAGGATCTCATTGTTTTGCGTTTCTTAACATTGCTAAACACAGCATAAAGGTACACCTTCGTGTGTATTGATTCGCTTTTAACCACTGCAGATTTATCGTACTTTACATCAGTGAAGTAATCCCAACTTCGTTATTCTACTTGCTGCTCCGAATACTTAACTGACCCATGTTGTGCCTTATGCAGCCAAATTTAATGGCAATGTGTAAAAACTGTAGGTTAAATCTTAAACGCTTTCAGACAGCTTTATTAGACGCTAAGAAATTTTTAACATTCCGACACTTTGGAATTACAGTAGGGTACTCAAACGTTCGGGAGTACGCAGTGGGCACAGTTGGCTGAGGCACTGCGCTGCAAGCCGGCACGTCTTGGGTTCGATTCCCGAGGGGGCCATTAGGATTTTTCATTGACTTTATCCTTCCGGCCGCACTATGGTCCTGGGTTCGACTCAGCATCCAACAGAAACGAGTACCAGGGATTATCCCGGGAATAGAGGCGGCCGGTTCTTAGGACTGACCGCCTTGCCACCTTCATGTGCCGATTGTGTAGAAATTCTGGGAGTCTCAGCCTCCTGGAGCCATAAGGGTCTGTCCAGGTCTGTAGAAGGGTAGCTGTGCCTTTACCTTTTTTTACTGAGAATGTTGATTATCCTCATTAAAATCCTCTTCGTGATCGATGGCTGTGCCGCTATGAAGGTATAAATTGTTATAGAGTCGTGTGACGAACGTGGAAGTGGTTTCTCCAAAACTTTGGTAGCCACCTACGGGACTACATGGCTTTATAGTTATTAACCCTTTAAAGCCTAGCGGTAACCTTACATGCCACCAGGCTTCACATTCAAAAATTATTCATGGTGCTCACATTGCGTTTATGTGTTTTGTACGGATCTCAGAACAAACAGCAACTTTTGCCTTATAAAAGATTAAGAAACTGGTTTTTATAACCGAAGTGGAGAGCGTTTACAGCGCGGTACGCACTGAGTCCTTATATAAAACAGATACGCTCCGTCTTTAAAGGGTTAAGACCACAATATAAAAGAAAAGCCCTTTATTGGACTTCCTTGTGAGACAGCTTAATCCAATTCCGCTTACCGCGACACTTACAAATTTGGCACACACTAATGCTTCTGTGCATGAGATTATCCGACGAAATTGTGTATGTCTATATTTATTCCTTTCCCTGTGCATGTTATACGTAGAATACATTGTAGTCACCATGGAAATAGCAACTTACGAAAAAATATCCATATATTTTTTTCCACACTTTAGTTTACTTTTCTTAAAACAAATATTTCCATCATCCGTTATTTTGTACGTGTTGAGTTTCGAGGACACATTGAGGTTTTTCTCCACATCCCCTATACGCCTAGCTCTTCTGCTCACATATGAATTTATTTAGAACTCACCTAAAGTGCGTTAAATCTTCATGCAGGTCGAGTAATAGAACACAAAATTGCCTTTCCCTGTGAACATTCAGTAACTCTAAAGTTTTTCCGACTAGGTGAAGTATAGACGCTAATTACATTTCTCAGCAATGGTATAAGTGCTCTTAGACGAGTGTAAATGTCTTGTTCCAAGTTTGAGACAAGTGATATCATCCAGTTTAAGACTGATGAATTAATGGTGGAAGTTCTTAAGGGCAGTGTGGCGTGCAAACCTTTGTAGACTCCACTCCTTTGTCACGTTAGGTTCCTTGTTGACATTATTTATTAGTCCATTTAATTTCAAGTTACTCCGTTCTTGTTCATCTGTTGTTTGTTGTATCTGCATGTTAATATTAGGAAAGTTGGTATGACGTCATTATTTGTAGGAATGTAGAAGACTCAATTTTCCGCCGGTTTTTAGTTGTGTTTTAAAATCTTGCCGAAAGATTAGAGCCTAACGGAAACACCTGAACCCTTTTGGCTGGACCCTGTAATAGGCTCATGTTATCCTCCCATCTCCGGCCAGGTAACCAAAGTAACCTTCTTTCCATGGAATTTAAAAAAAAAATATTTCAAACAGTTCTTCATCCTTGCAGGCATGCAACGCTACAGTCTTTGTGTTGTTAAAGTCTCCTTTATATTGTGTAAATTTACTCCTCCCTGGGGCAGAGTCCTTCTTGGGAATCTGATAGTGCCAAATCAGGCCAAGACATTCCCCGCATTTTATCGAACCCGCATGTTCATTACCGTGTTCACAAAACGTACAGTCCAACAATATAAGTGCATCGTACGCAGATAGTTAAGACCAAATGTTACTTAAGTCAGTTATTTGTCTTTTTTTGGAATTGTTTACCATTTTAGTTTTCGTCGTCAAGGTCATACCCGTATCGTGTCTCGAGGCAGAACTTGTGGGTCCAAACCAGTACATTTTTTGTCTATGTTAAATTTGACTCCTATAATCTCAGAGGTTCTTCGTCCCAGAAGCGGTGTTAATAACAAGTTCGTAGGTGTATTTACGAACTATCTGCCCACCCATTTTCGGATATGTAGGCCAGTTTAATAGTTGTAGTCGTTAAGTCCCCAAATAAATATGCCTTGCATCTGCCATGTTACTTTACTTTCCATAAAAGGTAAACGGAACGTTTTCCCTGTCCATGCCATGAAGGCGTATAGGGGGAGCAGAGGCATAGCTCCGTTTATTCTTTATCTCGACACTAGATGGAGTTGAACTTCGGTTTATACATCCTATTGTGAATCCATGTAATGAAATAAGATTATATACAGACCGTCCGCCTTTCGCAACTAAAATTTTGCAGTTAATCGTTCTTTTGTACATGTTTCGGCATGCGTGGCCATCATCAGGTGGGCCTACTACAGTTTAAAAACACCTCGAAGAAATAATATGTACACTGTCACATTCAAGAACAGAACGAATTCTCAATGGTAAACTTCACGCCCTGCTCGCTCCACCTCCGGGAAAGACTAGGAGGCTGGGTGGGGCCCGGAACCGGTCCTGACGTTTAGGAGATGTGAAAAGTCTTTTGCTTCTGCCGGGATTCGAATCCCGAACCGTCCAGCCGGTAGATGGTCACTGTACCGACTACTCCCATAAAAATAATTGCTTAATAAATATTCCATATTTTTGAAGGTCTATTAACGTAGGTAATTTCAGCATCCTATATACCTAGTGATGGTGCTAGCCTGTATGCCATATTTCATGATTGTGCGTCCGCCGTGTTGTCATTGCCTGTTTCGTGAAGGTCGGTCAACTATTTCGAAATTTGGTTGGGGAGACATGAAGGAAGGGCTGTCACGCACGCACACACACACACGTTTTTCTCGTAGGCTTACTTTCTTTCCTAGAGAGAGCAAAGTAAGCTCGATTTATTTTCCTAAAATGGTCCCAAAGATTTTCAGTTTGTTGCTTTCGTTTATTGATGTTAAGTCTCAAATAATACTGCAGCTGCCAAGTGTCGGAAAATATGATTTGCGTTTGTCTGGTGTAAGGATGTCTAAAGACTGTGAACCTCTTTCACAGCATTTCTCTTGTTCTCTGTTGTACTCGGATTTCTTTCCTTAGCACGTCTGCATTAGTCTGTAAGCCAGAGGAGGCGGAAAGAAGAAAATTGAAACTTGGTTTCAGGTTATAGAAAAACGCTCGCTAAGGGCCAGTATTTTACGACTCAGGTGCACGAGACGCCTAGCGAACACCTAGCGTATTGTCCATTCGACCTCTTTTCGGGTAAGTCGTGATGCTGATGGTGTCAATCTTACATTTGGCTATGCAACATGTTCACTTAATTTTATAGTGGAATGTCAATTACAAGTAAGGGAGCAAAGAAGTGAATGTGATTATATGTTTCAGTCCTTATTGGATCAGGGCTGCCAATGCAACACATTCACATCGTCGAAAGTCATGGTACCAAAAATAATAAGAAAGAAAGAAAACATTGACTGCACAGGCGGTAGACTGTCAAAATTTATTTCGGTGGCATTGTTGCTCTCTTTTTGTCCACGAATGAGGGCACAAGAAAATATCTTTGACCTTTTGACAGGACTGTTGGGACTGATTTGATATTCTGGAAAAAATTGTTAACATTTGGTGAGACGTGGTCCTTCAGTATGACTTAGAAACGAATACTACGCGCATGTCTTTAATCGGAAAATAAAGTCTTCGAAATGAATGAAAGAAGGCGACCATGGTGTTTTGGGATTCTATGTAAAACAAATTATCCTTTACGAATTTATTTCTGTAAAATAGTCAAATAGATCGTTCTGTCTTGAAGTTGCGGAACGTTTGCGCCGGGGCATTTTAAAGGAGATGCAGTATTTTGCGGACAAGTAGATTTCGCATTATGGTAGTGCGCCTTCTGACACATTTTCGGACAAGCATTTCTGGTGACCAAAACAAACCATAATGTTAGAACATGGACCGTAATTACTTTATTTGGTTCCTTGTAAATTTACTTTTCCGCAATGTAAATGTTTTTGGAATTTTTTGCATTCAGATAGATGTGATGATTATAGAGATGACCGTAGACAAATAACCGCAGCAGCGTTTCCAGGCATGTAGAATGCTGGTATGAAGCCAGCAGGCAACGGCACTGACAGAAGCTGACTGTGAGGCCTTCTGTAAATAACAGAATCAGTCGGTAATTCATTTCGTACGTATCAGACCATATGCACATACCGCATCTCGAAGTGTTCCGTGTCCGGGAGAGCTAACCGAAACAGTCTGATTGGTCTATATGTACGAGCCAGTGAATGAAGAGACTGGTAGACAAGGACATATGTACGGATCATGAGTTAGTTAGGAAACATTTTAATAATGTATGGTCCTCTGAGGAGACTGGACTGTAATGTAACCCCATTCTTCCAGCTGTCTACCGTCCCCACATAGGCTGCAGTGTCATACAACCCCTACAGCTAATGCAGGACTAATGTTACCAAGCTAAGTTGCAGGAGCCCGATGTCCCCTAAATAATTATCGGTTTTAGAGTGAGCGCGACACAGCACACCTTATCAACTGTTGCCACCACGTCTCTTCCGCGCGGTGTCGAGTCACGAAATATCAGTTTTCTGAACCCTTGGCTAACATGGTGTAGGCATTTGGTATGCTTGCTGCTGTTTATTTATTGCGAAACGTGTCGTAGACTAAAAGGGCGCTGTTTTTGTTTTGTTTTGAGGTTGTTGAATTGGCGCATGAAAATTAAGAATACAAGCAAAATACTTAATCACAATTTGCTTCAAGTAGAAAGTAAAATGGAGCAGTCCATATATTTTTATTATTCAAAATTTTTATCTTTGATATAACAATCCATTTAGAAGATATTCTTTTACTGTAAGCGCGCGTGTGATGCTGTCACATTTATTCTCGTTTGTCTTTCCGTTTTGTAAGCAAATAAGTTTCTTGAATGTTCAGGTCTTCTGGGACGTGACGTTGTGTAAATTGGTAAATAGTCACCGATGTTTCACTGGAGCATACCGACTTCATCTTCGTGATCTTCGAAGCGGAAGTAGAAAGCCCTCCGAAAAGTCGGTAACTGTGTACCAATTGAGACGGCGTCATGTCCCAGAATATTTGCATCTTCATCAGCACCGCTGTGAGAAACTGAAACGTCTCACGTAGGCAATTTGTTTCGTGTCACGTAAGGAGTTTTTGTTTCAAGTTCGTGCGTGGACTACAAGTCCACGCAGCAAGTCATGCCTCATTTCGCTGTAACGTATTGAAGATGGGCAAGAACTAAGTTGTATTTTAAATTGAACAAAGCAAGGGTTCTATTAATAGATTAAAATTTGATTGATTAGTTGGTTGAATCCTTGGCTGGCTTTTTGTTTCTGTAAACACGTGCACATAAAAAACTTTTATAAACTGTAAGGGAAACGAATGCAAAGGCTGGATTGGGTATTGCTGAAATAAACTGTTAAAAATAACAAAAGAAAGTTGTCACTGAACAAAATAACAGCGGAATACGCCCATCACAGTGTCTGGCAAAAATATGTGAATGTGTTTTAATGGACAAATGCTCTGAAATAACATGGCACGAATAAGGCGAGATAGCGTCTGTGTTTACGTATCGATAGCATGGGCGTTTTGTTGGTCGTCGTCCGTTCCATATTGTGGTATATGACTCCCGTACTTCATAATTTCACAGTTACTAATTATGTGATGCTAGTAGTAATCCTGTGTTTAAATCGGACATTCAGCTGTGGAATATTTATTATGTTGGCGCCTGTAAGAAAATATTACTAAAATAATTCATTTCACTTCAATTCAAAAGGAATTTATTAATGTGCAAGCTTAACAGCAGATATGCCAGTTACAAAGCAAGCATGAAAACATAAATACAACACAAAAACAGTAAAAATAAACAAAAAAGGAACACTAAACAAACAAAACAAAAATAATATAACAGCAGCAGGAAAATAGCAATATGAAGGAATTACTGCGGCAGAAAACCAAAACCGTAAAAAACATCGATAAGTTGACCAGAGAATGCCACACGTTAGCGCAGAATCTGATTTAATGAACTAATGGGTTTTTTAAAGCTATCAACGCCTTGGCACACACGTTTGGCAGCCGAAACATAGATAGCAGACGGAGAGTTTTTGAAATTGACGGTTAACAAAGAGGAGTGTCTGAAATTACGAGGAAGGACTCCAATACCAGTCGTATCCAAAAGAAAGGGGAAACGTTTTAAAGCTGAATTGACAGAAATGAAAAATAATACGTCAAGATGAGTCTTATTTCTTGCGGAATGTGAAGCTTTAGAATTTGTAGGAAATCCTCGTAACATGGTCGTGAATGAAGAAACGATTTTGACACAGGGTTACGAATTCCCACTGAGTGCGTACCACTTTTGGCGTCAGTAGACATTATAGAGTTCCACACAATTGAGGCATACTCAAGTGTGTGTCAAGCTGTTGCTGAATACAACATTCATAAGCTGTCAGGAGTAGAAAATAAATAGGTTATGGTTTGAATTAAGCCCAACATGCTTGTAGGCTGGGAGAAAATATAGTGTACGTGTGCATGAAAATGCGGTTTTGAATCAAATGTGCTATAAGATCTTTGATAGTGTCCGTACATTTTACTGAAGAATCACTTATTTCATAAACATAATAAAGAACATTTGTTTCCAAGTGAAGGCAATAATCGTAGTTTTGCTGATGTTTGATTTCATGAAGTTAGCAGCACACCAACCGTGTATACCGTCGGTATCACGTTGCAGCAGAGTGCAATGGTTAGCGTAATTTATAGCACGCAGATTGTAATGCCGTCAGCGAATAATAGGCATTCAGAATACTTAATTACATTAAAAAGTCCTTAGTGAATATATTAAAAAGCAGATGCCCTGGAAAAGATCATTTTGTGACCCCCGAAAGGACTTCGAAAGGTGACGAGAAGATAGCGTAAGATGCGTACAGAAGATTGCCGATTAGTAAGGTCACTAAGAAATCACAGCTAGGTCACGATTGTTCCCTTCCATGCCATTTAAAATTTATTATTTACTAATCGTCTGCCATTCGACTCTGTACAGGCTGGGATAGTAGCAACGTCGTGAAATAAACCGCTGATAAGTTTTACTTATATATAAGAAATTTACAACTGAAGACTTTATCTGTGGATAGAACTTATCTAGTTACAGAATCTTTGATTACTGTTTTTCGTTTTAGTGGTAGGATTTGGAGAAAATAATGCTGCTATTTCTTGTAACATCAGTGCGATGGTCAATGTTACATAAATGTTAAGGGACGAGCCACGTAAAGCTGCTACCAGGTCGGTCCTTTTTTGTCCTGGTGCATTTCTTTTTTTTTTATTATCTGTTGTGTGTTTTGTGGTCGTCAGATTACTAAAACGAGATCCACATTGCCGTAAGCAGAACTGTGGATGTCTTTTATAGCTTAAGACTGAAGAAGAAAATATTTTACCTTAATGTTGCTTTTACGTTTATTCATATGAAATATGAGAAAGTGCACATCCATCGTCCTTGTGTTTATACGACACGCAAACTTTACTCTGCGTGAGAATGGCACATTTGAACTACCTCCATGAAACACTGTCTGTCTTGAAGAGCTGTTGCTGTTTCACATCGTCAACTTATTTCCTCTGTTAACAGAATCGGAATGTTCTCTGGCGTGTTTATAAGAGCCCTTTATTGAACCCTATCTTGAGCCAGTTGCATTCACTCGGTGCCCTCACACCGTATTTATGTAAGACCAATTTGAAAGTTAATCGCCCATCGTCTCCCAAGTGTTTTCAGCCCTTCTAACTTTCTTATCAAAATTTCCTACGAATTTGCATCTCTCCTCTCCTATTCACCGCATGGTGCTTGATTTAATTACTCTAATATTTGATAAACGTATACATTTTGAAGCCCTTCACTGTGTGATTTTGTCAACCCACTGGTAATTATTTGCGAAAACGTATGGGAGTTTTCAACGCAAGTACTTAATATGTCGAGTAAAATTTTTCGCGTCTCATGTCCGGAGAACAGCTTTCTGTATGTCGGTGCATCAAGAGTATCTTGTAAATCCAGGTTCGTTGTTTTGACAATAAGGATCACTGTAGATTCCGCCAGACTGATATTAATATTTGTCGTTTTTTCCAGGCAGACTACGTCCAACGGCCAGATTTTTTAAAATTATATTGGCAAGCTGTCATTGCATTTCTTTCCTTTTCTGATACCAAGCGGTTCCTGTAAACAGCGTAGCAAACTGTGTTAAACAGGTTCTTGCATTATTTGTCCATAGAAGTTATATCTTCTGAAATTGTGTAAATATTAGAAGCTGTAGTACTCTTATCTCAGATTTATCCCAATAAACAGTGATATTATTTTCATGTTTCTGTTACGACTGTGTCGTTATTCACTAATCCGTATTTGCTTGTTCATAATATTCTGTGCCGAGAAATTTGGCTGAAGCTGCAGCTGTTCTGACGTGTATTAGGGAGGTACCCGGTTCGAATCTCGGCCTGGACGCTGGATACCCTGACTAAGGGTTTTCGTGTTTTTCCTCCGTCCCTGTAGGCAAATCCCGGGATAGTAACGCGAATTGCGCCACGAAAAATTCCTTCCATATCCTCTCTAATTCGTCACTCACTGCTGCTGTCTAGTTTGACGTACTGATAGCGTGATCGAATGTACCCTAAATGCGGTAAAAATGAAACACCATGTGCAGAGATGATATTAAATCAAGAACCGGCCAAGTACGGCATGATGCCACGAAACTTTGGGTGGATGATCCTAAGCCCCGAACGCAAAAAACAAAGGTGTAAACTGTTTAGTGTTTTTAATTAATAGGCATGGAAAAGGTTCTTAATTGTAAGGTGATTCATCCCCGTTGTGTTTTGTTCAAATATTATATTAATGAACAAGTCGTACACAATACATATACCATTTTGCTACGTGTGCCAGCTAATCCTAGGAAGTGTTGTGGGAAGAACATTATATTTATTCCTCTGAATATAACGGCAAATTGTGCCTTTAATCACTTGGGATTTATAGCAAGCCCAGTAAATAGTGGGAATCACTGAATAAATCCTGCAGTGATTGCGAATACTGCTCCTATTGATAGAATGTAGTGGAACTGGGCTGCTGCGTAGTAGGTGTCATGTAATACAATGTCGGTTGATGAGTTCGCAAGTACTACTCCAGTTAGTCCTCCTATTATGAGCAGGAATACAAGCCCTGGTTCTCATAAGCAAGTAGCTTAGGCAGTAGGCAATTGTACCTGACATCGCACACATACCAAACAACGATCTCTGGGTGTTTACGAAACACTGGCCTTCCACAGGCGCATAACATGACGTGAAAACATTAGCAGCGCATAAAGCAACGCAACGGTCATAATTACCTGTATGAAGAATACAGATACCAATCCTTTTTCATGGCTGAACAACCCTAGTGGGCCTAGTCCTCCTCATTGTTCAGGTTTCGGGAACACACTGAGACACACCATACTCGGTAGGACTCCTCTGGACGAGTGATCAGCCCGTCGTAGAGACCTGTAACTGACAGCACGCAACATCACTTACAGACTTCCATGCCACGGCGGAATTCGAACCCGGAATCCGAACAAGCGAGCAGCCGCAGACCCACGCCTTAGACCGTGCGGCCACTGGGATCGGCGTAAATACCAAATAAAAAACTTATAAGGAGTACCCACGCATTAAAACTGGAATTACTGTAAAACTAGAGTCACTTCTGTAAAATCGGAAGACCACAGTGCCTTGGATGAACAAAATAAGGATCAGATGTACTGCCTACCATTTTTATTTAATTTATTATGTATGTTTAAAATTATAGCACTAAAGCCCTTTATATACTTCATAATTTTATCCATATTTTACATATTTATTTCAGTAAAATTTTATGACGAATATTGTAAAGGAATTAGAGTTCAATCCTATATGCAAGGATAAGTTTTACTGGTCGGCTGTTGATGAAGAAATGTCTGATCGTGGCTTGTTAACAAAGCCGAACTAATAACATGAAAAACTTGCACATGTGTTGTGTAATGCTGTGTTTTTTAATGTAACTTGGAAAAGTTCGCTTTATTTGCTAGTATTGTCTGGTATTAATAAGGCACTTGCTTGTGAGTTACAAGGGTTTTGCTTGTGTTCCCGTATTTCATATCATTTTCCTATAAGCATTAATATGAAAAAATATTATGTAAGAAACGTATGCCAATGTGATATTTTGCTAGTGAGAAATTGAGTTACTACAGTATTGTTAAACATTAAACTATCATTATGTGTTGTTGTGTGCACTGTGTGGGGTATAATCATGTATAAGACTGCTTACTGCAGGTCCGTACTTGAACGTCACTAGGCATGGACTGTTAACTGTTTAAATTTCATGAAGAGTGGAACACCACGGGAAGGTGGCACCGACTTCTATGATAATCCGAAGCAACGACGACTGGTAATGGTAAAGATAAAGTTGTCACTTTTCACGCCATGAAGGTATGTAAGGGGAGAAGTAGCTTATAGCTGCCGTTATTCTTAACCTCGTAACTAAATGGAGGTGAGTGGTCAAATTCACGCCTCGACCACTTGAACCCCCGAGAAAGAAGCCTGGCACCCATTGAATAGGAGGCTAATTGGGCCCCAGATCCTGTTTGGACGTTTTGAAGAAGAGAAAAATTCCCGCGGTTCGAACCCCGGATCTGGGCTGAGAAAACAGATATTCCATATGTGGAGCTTCGACATACATTATTGGTTTGTATTTTATGAAGTTACAAATATGGTCATAATCCTAGTGTCTTCAAAATTACTATAATCAAAACGGAATTAAAATCGCAAAAAAGCATTTGCGGACACATTATTCTTTTGCACAGGTCCATAAATGGGCATGCCTACGTTTTCTATAGACCGTTTTAACAGGTCTGTTGAAATTACACATTGTGTGTTATTAGGCTGTTTAACTAAGAATTGTGATAGTTTCGTGCGAAAAATAACGTATTTTTTCTGAGATTCGGTGTATAAACTGCTTGCAAGTGAGCTTAATAAATTGCAGACAACGCCGCTGGGAATTCTTACACCACATTCTGGTGTAGGCTGCCTCCTTTCCAGCCTTGTTCCTGCAGTTTAAGTTCCATTCCGTACGTTACAATAACTGACGTTTACTTGGTTCTGTATGAAAATGGAGAAGTCTGCTGATTTAGATCAATTTCTTAAGTTTGTTTTTGGAATAACTGGTTACAGACACAGAGTGCGCTCTCAGTGCCGCGGTCTTGTGCTGTTCTTGGGCGTTGGATTACGAGCAAAGGTCATTTCAAGCCACTGCACGAGTTAGCCCACTCTTGCAATTTGCGTCTTAGCTATCCTCGTATCGACATGGCGATTTGTTAAACCTTAGAGTGACAATGGCAGGAGACTTAGGGGGAACTGTCACGAAGAAGGTTGATTTTCCCTTTTTCTTTTGAGAGCCTTCTTGGGTTGTATAATAGAAATCCTCTAACGCCAGTTTCTAATGGCGTGGAAACTATGTTAACATGAGGCGTTCATTTATTCTTACCTGTTCACATTCATCACACACACTTCATTTTTCTTCTGTCGACTTGACTTGTGATTTGTGAATATGTGTTCTCAGATAATTGCTAATTTTTGCCTTCGATTGTATAGTTAGCCTCATGGACGGCTAGACCTTGTAAATAACTTCAAATAAGTGCAGGTACTCACTTCGTAATTATGCACTTTGTGATACATTTTGGTTTTATGATAGTAGCGCTTAATTAGCCTGTAGCATAGTCGGTATAGCGACTCTGCTGTGGCGTGGACGGTCCATGGTTCGAATCCCGGCAGGTGCAGTCTAATTTTCTCTTCTCCAAAATGTCCAGCCCTGCTGTGGGATCCACGTAGCTCCCTTGCGATGGATAGCGGGTTTCTTTCCTCGGGATAAAGCGGCCGGAGCCTGAAGTTGACCACTGGCTTCCATTTAGTACCGAGGTTGAAAACGAGTGTAGACATTCCTCTCCTCCCCTCCATTCCTCCATGGCGCAGACAAAAAGAGCTCTTTTACACGCTAGCTTATCTCCATTTCGCAGTTTTTATCTTATTTTGTATTTTTCTAAGACCCATTTTAATGTTACCCTCCTTTTTATGCGTGTGCCTCCCAAATCATCTCTTCCTATTACGTTATCCGATTGGGATTTTGTGTACATTTTTCACTGCATGCTATATGCGACGCCCATTACTGTTAAAATATATCAGCATGATTGAAGTTACAGTCGCATTACTGCATAGTTCTGTGGGGTGGTAAAGTAACCAAGTGCGCTGTTGGGTACTTGCGTTAGCAAAACCCATTCTGTGGTGTCACGTTTCGAAGTTGCACTGTCGCTTCACAAAGTGAGATACTTATACGGATTGTACACACGCGTGGTGAAATAATAGACGTAAATTGGCGAAGGGGTGTGAACACGTTCAATTGGCTCTTAGACAAATCGACTGCATTTTAAAGTTGCTGAATTGCATTTTATGATTCGCTAAAGTCTTCGTCGGAAATAGTGAAACATTTTGTCATTCCGTTCTCCTTGGCTTGTGAACGAATTTAGTTACGACAGTAAACACCAGTTTTGAAGGTAGCATAGCGCCATATTACGTAAAGTGAAATTAATCAAACAGCCTGTGTTAGGTCTGACTTCGTGGTAAAATCTGTTTAATAGGTGTAGTTGGAATGGCGAGGAAACAAGGGCACTGAAACAACAGCTCGGTTGATATCCCCTCACATCACTTTAAACTCTGCTCTTTGTAATGTAATTAATAACTATTTTAGTAACATACCATGTAAGAGTTCTGTAATGATTTGGCTTGCACGTTTTCTTCACATGTGAAAGCAACTGGCGGCAATACAGCATTCCTGCATTTGTACGCAGAAATCCCTAAATGAAATGAATGACGCACGCTGATGTCCGCAGGGGGGGGGGGGGCCACCAAAGAACGTAAGACGCAACAGTAATGTTGCAGTGAGGTTTGTATCAAGTTTAATGTAAAGCTGTTCGTATAAACAAGCTTGGAAAGAATGTACTCCGTGACATAAAAAATTCCAAGTGTGTTCTTTGCAGCTTATTAAGATAACTGACTGTTTGTGATACGTGATGATGATTTATGATGTACATAAAGAAGTTCCTGTATTTAGATTTCATTATACATTACTGTGTCTGAAAACCAGAATTGCTGGATAATATTTAGTGAAAGCAATTCAGTCGAGTGTTAAAAACTGGCCAGCGGCTTAGTCCATGATGCTAGATCGCAAGAGAGTTAGACAGGGCGATGGGCGTGTGACCTTCAACAAATTGGTGTAAGGCCTGCGCCCTTTTGGGATATTACCTCCTAAACGGAATGCTATACTGCTGCTATTCTTGCACTCTTTCAGAGCCCATGCACTACCATATGGTGTAAGATTTCGGCATGGGCCCCCAAAGTTTGCACAGTCACCAACAAAATGTCTCGAATTAATTGTTCTAGTTCATGAAGTGTTTTTGGTTTGACGGCAGGCTTCTTCATTGACCCACACAAAACGAAAACAGGCGGAGTAAAGTAGACAGTTGGCGGAGGCCATTGGTTTGGTCCTCGACGCCCAACCCACCGACCAGGGAAGAGCTCCCACGCCACGCACGAATAGGGGGCACTGCTGCAAATGCATGAAGTGCAGTTCTTCATACCTGTGCCACTGAGAAACAACGACAGTACGAAGTTGTCAACCATATTCAAGTATTCCAGCCACTGTGTATATGTATGGATCATACATCGCGATGGTGATAGGTTGATACAGTGTATACTTAGTTACATGCACACAAGCAGTCATCTGCGTTAGGTTGTCGGATTTATGTTACAAGTACGGAAGTACAATAATCTGTGGAGGGAATTGCATACTTGAACATCACTCTGCAAGTACAAAATGCAGGTTCCGCAATGATAATTCCTCTGCAGTAAGCAGATTCGCGAATTAAATCAGCTAAACGTAGCGCAAAATGTACTGTGGTAAACCTACCACTCGTGGTGATGTCTGGGGATAGGGACAAGGGGGAACAAGAATTTAAAATGAGGCACACTGCTATGTTGGCTGGGTTTAATCGTGGGCGCACTGCATTAAGCTTGCAGATGAATACATAAGCTTATAAAATTTCAAAACATGATATTCGTTTTGAACGTACAGAGTTCAATACGATGCTCACCGCTTACACAGCCGTGCTGGTCCACAGGCTTTCCCAGCAGCAAGTTTAAGCTGATGCGCTGCAGTAATACGTAGTACGTGTATTGTCCACTGGCCAAGCTTCCGCTGCTGTGTAGTTTCGGGCTGTTTGGCCCCACGGATGGCGTTTTGTTGACTGTGATGTTTACGATATAAAGCTGTAAATACCGTTTAGTTGGAAGGAAAAGGTTTTGTCTAGAAAGGGCTGTGTTATCTTGATACTGTATCTGCTAACGTGCCTATTATTTTCGTAAGGGCTTTAACCATGAAGCAGGAGGACTGGGGAAAAAGTGGATCTGTGTTTACTGTGCGGGCCGAAGGACAGGAACTTTGATTAGGGAAATTAAGACAGTAGAATGGGGAAACAAAGCTGTAATGGGTAATAAAGTCGGAAAGAGGCAAATTGGCACAAAATATAATTTTAGAAGCTGATCCCGTGGCCGCGCGGTCTGTGGCGTGGGGGAGCGGCCGCTCGCTTACTGGGATTGATTGTTGGTTCGAATCCCGTCGGAGGCATGGATTTATGTCTCTTGTGAATGTTGTTGCGTGCTGTCAGAGTTCTCTACGACGTGCCGATCACCCGTCCAGAGGAGTTGTGCCGAGTGTGGTGTGTCTTGTGTGTGATCTCGAAGCCTCAACAGTGAGGAGGCCTAGGCCAACGAGAGCTGTCGAGCCATGGAGAAAGATGATTTTAGAACGTCTTTGCCCTACTTTCATTCCGCCTTGTGTACACACGGTGAACAGCGATTGTTCTTCATCTGGTTCTTTGTTAATAATTACATTT
The DNA here is from genome assembly GCA_013340265.1 of Coptotermes formosanus. Taxonomy (NCBI): domain Eukaryota; kingdom Metazoa; phylum Arthropoda; class Insecta; order Blattodea; family Rhinotermitidae; genus Coptotermes; species Coptotermes formosanus. Next base: position 286,759 of record BLKM01000844.1, read on the forward strand.
CTTATTTAATGTGGCTACGAAGGAAAGAGACTCCTTTCGTAGCGCCTGTTCGTGACAATTGATCACCAAAGCAGTAGCTGTGTGCACTACCACTGATTACTGAACCTTCCGCCGTTTGCGTGCGAAATTACTCTGCGTTACTTTGACATAATGCCAAGTAATAATTTTCTCTACGAAAGATTTTAGCTTGCGCTGTCATACGTTATGCAAATTGAACAAGAAGTAAACGTCATATTTCGGGTGAAAATGAACAAATCTGCGACTGAAACATTCAAATTGTTACGTGAAGCATGTGGAGCAGACGGAGAAGTCACTTGAAGCACTCTTACAAAGTGACTTCAAGTGATGCTTTGAGGCCTGGAAGGCTCGTGTAGAGTGATGTGTAGCTTCCGATGAAAATTCCTTTGGATGCAGATATGCATACAGTAATTTCATTAATGAAGCACTTTTTTGAAACTAGGCTCTTTACTTGTATTTACACATCTCTCGGCAAACTTTCTGTTATTGCTTCCATGGTGCCGCAACTGAATTGTGAGTTAAACAGCTGCCATGCAACGAAAAATAGCAGTCATAGATTTCTCCCTGTAAGACCGGTCATAATCTCCTACGAACTAGATAGAAATAGAGACAATCTAATATCACCGCCTCCCTACCCCCCTACACACACACACACACACACACACACACACACACACACACAGAGGCACGCTCTGAACTTTATACTTGATGGATATCGCAGATACTGCAACGTTTTTGTCTTGTAGTTACATGCCACACTTCGGCAATTATTTTGCAGCTGAGTGGCATTGCAATGTGTAAGAGCGTCGATTAAATTATAGCTCGTTACACAAGGTTCTTTTCCGAAGAGTCACTTAAATATGAGTTTATGATCGTCACTATCCAGTGCAACTTAGAAGTTCCTAATGAACCCTGTACACTGAAAAGTAGGACAATGCGTTTTTCTGTCATAATACTACCGGTATTTAGCACAACTGAGTATTCATATTCGTAATTTTAGGGAGACATGCCGTATTATTTGAAGGCTGCATAAGCTATTATACAAGATATTACGTCAAATTTGACACACCATAATCCTATTACTAGTAACATAAGCATCCCCACATACGTTTGTGGCATATTTTTCCCAACGGACTCCAGCCTTGGTTTATAGTACCTCCGACCTGCAACCTTCATCTCCTCGGATATGCAAGAGGAGTAACATCTGTCATCTCTCGCCACTATATTGTGGCACTCCCTTCCAGACTTCATGACGGTATACGAAGGTTACCGAAAAAGCTTTTGGTCTGCGCTCACAACCTCCCTTTAAAATCATATAATGGCTACGTGATGACTGGGTGTGATTCAGTAGCCTCTCTGGATTCTGCTGCTCTTTCCCATTCTGTCCTAATGTCGCGTACAGGCAACTATTGCGTTTAAAGAATGAGTACATCGGCAGGTTTTAAAAATGTTGCTGACGGAACAATGAATCCAGAATTGTAATTGACCCTTTTATGGAGTCTACTAGAAGCAGCGCGAAAAGAACGAGGAAATTGGCGGGAACATAGCTGGTTTCTTCACCAGGACAACGCTTCCGCATTCTGATCTCTTTCCCGAAATTGGAAGTTAGTTTAAAAGACGTCGATTTGAATCACTGGCGGATGTACAAGAAAAACGCTGCAACATCTAAGCTAAGTTTCGCCAAAATCATATGGAATGCTTGGAAAACTGAAATGTCATTGACTTACTCCAAATTCGTTTATATGAAGTTGGGACAGGGTTCTTTGTTTTGGTTTCTTTTGGTGTCGACGCAACACCGTTCGGATAGAAGCCACTTCGGAGACCTAGGCTTAAATGCGAAGATAGTTTAAAATTGATCTTAAATAAACAGTGTGTGAGTCTGTGAAGTGGATCCATCTGGATGAAGTTGGGCCCACTGACGGGATGTTGTGAATACGGTAATTAATGTTCTGGTATGAAGAGCTGCAATTTATTGACCCATTATTTATCAGCTTCTCAAGGAGTAGGCCCTACTCTCATGCACGTGTCTCTGCAAGCATTTGCACAATTACGGAAGGTAGTGTGTAGTTGATAAGCGTGTATATCGTTGAGGCGCGATATTAGGTTCTAGCGGGCCACGTACGAACCCTTTGGGGACAAAACTTTGTCATCTTCCGAATTTAAAGTGTCAGTGCTAACCCTCGTTCATTTTGCGACATGTATGCAAAACTTCCCTTTTACATGGAATTAGATGATCCCTGTGAACTCGCTTTAAGTAAAGTTACATAACTAACGTACGTAGTAGCTAAGAAGCTCATACTATAGCTGGGACTTTAAGGCACGAGTTTGACAACAACCTTCCGAGACCGCGTGACTTTACGTTAGTGGTTGATCGCAGCCTTGCCCGCTAAATAATATCCTTCAAGAGTTTCTTGTCTCCTGGTTGTGGGTTCTGGAATGAAATCGGTAATAACGTGATGGGAAATGGAAGGGAAGGAAGAAATACACGAGAGCAAGCTTGGTGTGTTGTTTCTGTAAAGCTGTGCATCCCATTAGGAAGGCGCACCGACTCCCATCATCAACCATCTCCCTCCGGTCTGTGCGATGTGTAAATGGATTTAGAACAAGTATGAATAATGACTGTTCTCACACTGCAGTTGGTTTTACCCTTCTAGTTAGGGAGCATTAACGGGAGAAGGGGACAGTCCCTAACAGAGCTTTTATTTCGAAGAGAATGTAATACGGAGATTTTAGTAGGAAAACCTGAATGGAAGACAGCACTTGGGACATATTAGGAGAGATGGGAGACTAAATGTTGGCGGGAAGGCAATATTAACACGGATATAACAGAAAAAGCATGTGAGGGTTTTGACCAGTTTCGTCTGGCTCAGGACAACATCTTATGACAGGACGTTCTGAACACTGTAACGACATTCATGGCCCACAAAAGACGGGAAATTTATTGACAAAACGAATGAGTGTGATGAATGATTTTGCTGCTTGGGGTTAACATACAGAGGACGGATTATGTGGCAGTGTTGAAGCACCTGGTATTAACGTGCTTTGGTGTTTAGTGCTTACGTATATCGTAAGATTAATAATAAGCTGAAAAGAAAAACGGCGTTAATTGTCACCTTTCGCATACGTTTGGCATTATAATATGAGGTATTTTTAACCGTGCCTGCAACACGGTAATACTGCACTGCAACACGCAGAAATTTCGACTTAAAAAATATCAGTCGAACAACAGTGCCAGTAATTATTTGAAGTATTTATATCTAGCTGCCAGTCCCAGTGGCCGTGCGGTATAAGGCGTAGGTCTGCGGCCGCTCTTTTGCTGGGTTTGCGGGTTCGAATTCCGCCGGGGGCATGGGTGTCTTTCTCTTGTGAGTGTTGTGTGTTGTCAGGTAGACGGGCCGATCTCTCGTCCGGAAGCGTCCTGCCGAGTGTGATGTGGCTGAGTGTGATCTTGAAACCTCAACAATGAGGCGACCTAGACCCGAGTGGGGCTGTTGCACCACAAAAATATGTGTATGTAGCTACATGTTTCGGCTCTTGACTGACCCGCCGTCAGGTTAATGTAAATTTTATTGGGAAAATGTTTATTACGTACGGCTTACTTTTAAAATCTGGGTTATTTCTTAAGCACAAATTTGTCACAAACTTTACAATGTGCACAGACCGCCTGGCCCATTTTCAAGTTGGAAATGATTTTAAACTAGTGCGTTACAGTAGTACATTATGTGTTACTGAGACTAAAATATGGCTGATAGTTTTTTTTTATCCAATGGTAAAGGGTTGAAACTTCACGAAGAACACGTTAATTTTTGAGGATGAGTAGGAGAATCGGCGTTTCTTGTTCTGTGCACGTACAGTGTTTGCAGTCGGCCCAGAGCTGTTGAAGTCAGTTGTGGATCTTAACTTATTCTTAACAAATACCGTTCGCCTAGAGGTTCAGAAAGAGGAAAATAGTGCATGAATTTTAGTAGAGCCTTTACAAAATTTCTACGAGTTGACGCAAATCCCTCAGTTCACCCAGACATCGGATTGTCGAATGCTGGGACATCTCGTTGATTTTACATTATGCAGAGACTGGGTCACACGATGGGATATATTCTGTTGTTAGCAGAAAGAACGAACTTGTCTTTTGAGAGAAAACACAGTTTAATGTATTTTCTCTTTGATCATCTATATCTCAGGATTGGCAGTACGTTTAAAGGCTTTGAATACTAAAATTTTTTTTTGCGAAGAGATATGCAGAAGAGTTTAAACCATTTGACTTACAGGCATTTGCCACTGGGAATGTTCGCGAAGCACCTGATTGGCTTGCTTTCCTTCCCCAAAGGGAAAGAGTTGGGCTTCTGTAATCACTGTTCTGTGTGTGTGTGTGTGTGTGTGTGTGTGTGTGTGTGTGTGTGTGTGTGTGTGTGTGTGTGTGTGTGTGTGTGTGTGTGTGTGTGTGTGTGTGTGTGTGTGTGTGTGTGTGTGTGTGTGTGTGGGTCTGTTTTTGTGTCCACCATTTGAACCTTTGGACCAATTAACCGATTTTTCACGAAATATGGGACGCACATGTTATTCCAGTGGGAGACATGTCAGAACAATTGCTAGGCATTTCCTTCGGTCAGTAATAGCAACATGGTGGACATGCGAACTTTTGTGGCGATACTAGAGTCTCTTCGGACTGGTTTAGGGTGCTGGTTACGTAAAGCATGAGGTCTTGGAATAGTGTGAAAGTTTTGTGTCGTCACTGCTTCTGTAAAATATCAAACAACATCGTAGGAGCCATACCAGACATTTTTGACTGTCGGTTTGATGGTGGTAAAAAGAGCGATCAGAACTAAGCACGTGCAATTTGGTATGCAGATATATATTTCATTGTGTGTGGAACACTGTTTGTAACTTAACATTTACAAACGTGGCGACGATGCGGAACTTTGATTTTCTATCTGACAAATTTAACGTGTACAGAATCTGTGCGTAAGTAACATGTTTCCCCCAAAATAAAATAAAACAGTAACAATAATGATAGATCTACAAATTTAAGTCTGTGCGGTAGGAAAGCAGACTATAGGATTTACTTTTGGAACACCTTGTTTTTTAACAGCTGTAACTAGCGGACGCCAGAACGACGACGTGAGGAGAAACCTGCAGAGAAAGAGAAGTGTTTCAGTTAACGACGCTGTCGGTTGCTAAGACAGTATTCTGCTGATGGTAGAAGAATGAAATATGAGTATGGGGCATTGCTGGAAAGATACTGACAAGTGAAAATCACTGTGATCTGAGAAAAACCTGTCCCAGTATTACTTGGGATAAAGTTGCATACGCATTTAACCACACTGGTAACAAAGCCAGTGACAAGCATGCTTCAGTTCGTTCTTTTCTTCATAATTTTTATATCCGTTTTTTACTTTTTGTCGTCCATTTATTTGTACTTTGCTTTCTGAATTTCTTTTTTTACTTTATTGGGATTGCATCATATTATTGTTTTAGTTATAAGTCTCCGGTACCCTACGTACGAGTGTTTATTTATTTATTTATTGCTTATTTATGACACTTCGAAGGAAGGAGACTACTTTGAAGAACTACTGAGTGTGCAGGAGTAATGTTAAAATGATTGTCCAAAAATTGTGCGGAATTAAGCTGCATTCACCTGGATCAGGATAGGAATGTCGAACACGTATGAGCAGGCTGAAGACCTTTCGTGTCCGTAAACTGCGGGTAATTACTTGAACACCTCACGAAGTGTCAGTGTGGTTTATTTTAAAACTGTTTCAGTTGCGAAGACTGTGTTTTGAGTAATGAATAATGAACTGTCAAGGATGTTGACAGCAGTCGTAGGCTAATTCGTGGCACTATCCTTAAGTGGCGTCGGAAGGCCCTCGGTTAGTATAATTGGTCTACAGGCCGATATCTGAAGTAGAGCCTCCCCGAATCCCCGCTAGACTGTTCCTCTTGGTAGCTTTGGGTATCGGTGTAGTATTCAGTTTAATAGTCTGTTGATCTTTGCTTAATTTTGACCGAAGTTATTGTTACTGCAGGCATACAGCTTGTTATTTCTGTTACAAAGTACCGTAGCTTCCTGCCTGAATGTTTTATTCCAGATATTCAACGTAATTTTAATTCGCAGCTTCTCTTGCCCACGTGTCAGCTTCTACTCCGAACCGGTGATGAAATGCCGAATATTTTTAGTCGGTTCTGGAAGTCGGTTTGCTCTTAAACGGAAGGGCGGGGCGGGGGGGGGGGGGGGCGAGCGAGCGAAAGGAGAGAGAGAGAGAGAGAGAGAGAGGTGTTTTGGGCTGCAGCCGGATGTGAAGACGTGGAATGTGAGAACTTATGGGCGGTTTCAACTTTGCCCCGCGGCTCGAAACTTGTGAAAGGCGAGACTTGAAATGTATCATTAAGGCATGCGACAGACAGAATGACACTTTGATACACAAACTAGGCTGAAAATACTGACTGGAGTAGAATGATACAGTACACGTCTCTGTTTTGCTGTTTTTCGTAGCTCAGTGACCTTGATGTCTTTTCATTACAGTAAAATGTATTGTACAAATGATCAAATAATTAGTAACATTCTAGGCCCAAGATGTATATCTAAACACATAAATGAAATTTAGTGATATACAGTCAACCTCGGTTATAACGGATCCCAAGGGGAGTCCAGAAAATGTCCATTATAGCCGAAGTCCGTTATATCCGAGGTTCGGTTAAACTACCTTTTAACAGAACATTTAAATGTATACCACCTAAGTTACGCTTGTTTTCAGTTTTGTTGCATATGGACATGAACAGCTACATTTTGCACACACAAAATCACACATTGCTACATTCTTGAACCCTTGATGTAAGAGATGGCAGCACCACACACCAAGATGGCTGAATGCTCCCCTCCTTTACGCACCTACTGTACTGTACAGCATACTCACAATTTTACCCGCCCCCCCCCCCCCCCCAATGGCGCAACAGCCCCTCGTGGGCCAGGCCCCCCTCATTACCGTGGCTTCACGATCACAATCAGACGCACCACACTCATGTAGGACTACTCTCGACGAGTGACCGGCCCGACGCAAAGACCCCTATGTGACAATACACAACACTCACAAGAGACAGACATCCATGCCCCGGGTGTGATTCGAACTCACAATCCCAGAAAGCGAACGGCGGCAGACCCACGCCTTACATTGCGCGGCCACTAGGATCGGCCAAAATGTTTAAATACTGTACGTATTCGCGTGGGGCAATTGTTTGAGGCACTGCGCTACAAACCGGTAGGCCTCGGGTTCGATTCCCGATGGTGCCATTGTAATTTTTCATTGACATAATCCTTCCGGCCGCACTGTGACCCTGGGGTCTACTCAGCCTCTAGCAGGAACAGTACGAGGAATATTTCGTGGGATAAAGGCGGCTGGTGCGTACGGCTGACAAGCTTGGCTCCTTCGTGTGCCGATTATCGTCAAATCTGGGAGCCTCAACCTCCTGGAACCCTCTGGGCCTGTCCAGGTCTGTAATGGGACTGCTTTACCTTTTTACATATTCGCACCTGGTTGGTTGCCCAATACTGACACGTATCACTTCTTTGCCGAAAAATAAATTCTGTGTACGTACGGTAAGTAAAAGTCTTACAACATCGCTACCTAAAGGGTTACAAGTAAATGCGCAGAGGTCAAGCCGTAAGTGATATATGGCAGGGCACTCTGCTCCAAGTGCCATAAAGATGTTCGCATATGACAGTTACAGTACTTTCTCCTTGCTGCATGAATAACAGAAACAGATAGTGACTGCCCTGGCTTATCCAGTGTAACCGCTAATGGTTTGACCTTGTCCTTAGCAAAGCCAAAAAAATTGCAAAATTTACAAGTCTCCACGGCGTCTGCGGGTACAAAATGCTATCAAATTACATTTGCAGTCTTCATGTCACTCTGACGAGTAAACACCCTGCGCTCGAGCACACTGAACCTTTGTGAAATCGCCAGTATTATGCCAAAAACCGTATAGCCGAGGAAAATCAACTGCTGGGGAGTGTCGGAGAAATCCGATGTGACCGAAAATCCGATATATAAGCGACCGGTGTAACCGGGGCAGTTACAATGATAAAGCATAGGGAAACGGCCGGGGAATGGGAAAACTATCCGTTATAACCGAAGTCCGTTATAATCGAGGCCGGTATAACCGAGGATGACTGTATATATTTGTGCTGGTGCAAACAATATGCTTGCACGTTGTCGAGCATTGTCGGGTTAAACTCTGATGCGTAATTCTGCCCTGCTCTTAGTGTAATGGGATACCGGTAAAGGCAGTCGGTTCAGAACTATAGTATGGGTCATTGTTACAACTAAACTACAATGCTTATTAATTGACCTGTTGTGACCTAGCCTGTAATACCGTGTAGCGCAGTAGAAGGACGTCAGTAGTTAGGTCGGAGGCAGCATGTTTCTCGTAACGTTTTCTTATTCACCTGTAGACTGTATGGTGCGTCATAATCTGAAGTCCACAATATGAACCTAGAAAACCACACACTTTTATTTAGTTAGTTTATTTATTTACTTCGTAATCATCGTCCTTTATCCATACTGGTCTGGATTGTCATCCCAATTCTAAGCCTATGTGGCCTGTCATCATCCTCCCGAAACTACAACGCCTAGGTGATATCCATTCCAGTACTGAGCCTAGACGACCTACGTACGATCACATCCCTTGCCAGTAGCCTACTAGGCCTATACGGCTTTTTAACATTCCCGATACTTACCCTAGATGACCTGTTACCCTGTGTCTGAACATGGCCTCTTACTGGGTATCAGAAAACAATCTTCCCTTTATATTCTTGTTTCTAGACGTCTTAGGCAATAGCATTTTAATTTTTCGAGATTCAGTCAGCGTTCTTTCCTTAAGTGAGCGCATTCTTTAAGTAGAATTCAGTGGGCCTTTCTAAGGCTAGTTTTCCCGATATCTCGCAACCGAGTTCTGAATGTTTACACATACACACCTGTTTCCGTGCCGTATTAAAGCAGGCTGTGTAATTGGGCACGAAGAACAGCCATTTGTATCAGTGTACTGTTTTTGTTGATAATATGTGGGTGTATATAGTATAAGTATAGTAGGGTCTATATAGTATTAGGTAAAAAGGTAAAGCAATCCCATTACAGGCCTGGAGAGGCCCTTAGGATTCCAGGAGATTGAGGCTCCCAGATTTCTAGACAGTCGGCACTTGGAGGTGGTAAGATGGTCAGCCCTACGCACCGGCCGCGTTTACCCCCCAGGGAATATTCCTGGTACTTATTTGTGTTAGAGGCTGAGTCGACCCCAGGGCCATAGTGCGACCGAAAGGATTATGCCAATAAAAAATTCCAATGACACCATCGGGAATCGAACCCGCGACCTTCCGGTTTGTAGTGCAGTGCCTCAACCAACTGCACCACAGCGGCCCCCCTATAGTGTTACAGCTTATATAATAAATTTTGAATTACATATTTAAAATTTGGAGCATATGTCGTTTTGAAAGTGACACCAGTTCAGTAAAGTCGTGGCCGAGAGATGTTCTGAATCATGCATGCCAGTCACGTATAAAGCTGTCCGTTGCATGTGTGTATTGCGACGGCAGTGTATTTAACTTCTTGAATTCACGTCTTCTTAGAGTCCGTAGGGCACATCTGAGTAAACTCTGTCCCAAGTAATGTCTGCTGGTAATTTCAGGGCTTTTCAGAAGGAGACTGAGGATTTATTTTGCTGTGTCATCAGTAATCGCGGTTAACACTCACCGCCTTACTGTTAACACACTCGCTGTTAACACTCACCGCCTCACTGTTAACACTCACCACCTCTCTGTTAACACCTACCTTTCGCTGTCAACACTCACCGTGTCAGAACACTCATCCCCTCAATGCTAACACTCACCGCCTTGCTGTTAACACTCACTACCTCGATTTTAAGTCACCGCGTCCTTGTTAATACCTATTTCTCGCTGTTAACACTCACCACCTCACTTAACACTCAACGCCTCGCTTTTAACACTCACCGCCTCACTGTTAATACTCACCGGCTCGCTGTTAGTACCTGCCTGTCGCTGTTAACACTCACTACATTAATCTTAACACTCAGCACCTCACTTGACACTCACCGCCTCGCTGTTGACAGTAATCAGAGCCAAAGTTGCCTATTCGTTCACTAAACACAAAAGATGCTTTATAAAACTGGACGTGATATATATGAGTCTAGACAGTGTCACAAAAACAGCCACCGTAATAAAATTGATGGTTACAACAAAAGTTGTTTCAGATGTCGCTGCAGCTCTTCCCTCATCAAATAAATGTGGATTTGTTGGTGCGGAAGCCACCGACTTTTTTTTTTGCGTATCTACACTAATTAAAATCCTCGGATACGTAAAGCCAAATACTGCAGTTGGCGAGTTGTTGCTCTGCTGGGAAATACACACGAATGTATTAGATATTACTTCAAACATTATTGGGAAACATCTTCGCCTTGTAATTCAACAGAATGTAGGTTTTATGCATGGTGACATGTTAACCTGTCCGTTAAGAGCTGACGTGATGAGATGACTTCGTTGTTTAGTGGCATGAAACTACTTTATTAATGTAATGTAGCCTTTGTAATTAATGAAAGACACACACTCTTCAAAGATTATCTGAATTGGCGAGGCACTGCTGTACGTTGTTTTGGAGCAGCAACCATGTTACGCCTCACACATGCGTGACTTATACTGCGCCTGTTATTACAGACTTGTAGTTGTACTCTTTCATGTGAATAATTGTAGTCTTTGTTGAATCCGCATTTTTGTACTTTTATGGTATTTGAATATGATTCCTGTATAAGGCTAATATTCCCACTTTTCTGTTGACTTCAACGGGCCGTTCTCTAGTACAGTATAAAATCTATTGCTAAAATCGATATTCATTGGTCATAGATACCGTACACCACCGTGACAACTAGTCTTGTCGGACAGGATGCGAAGACAGCACAGTTGCAACGGGCAAGCGGGCTCAGTCGTAGGGACGACTCGCAGTCGTCTAAATTGAGAAGTACGTGGTCAGAAATCTGTTCGTCGACTGGCGTTAAAAAGGACAAAGTAGCTTACCAAAATCTATGAACTAAAGGAGTGAGAACATGCGGCATATTTTTGGAAGTATGTTGCACGCTTTAGCTACGTGTTGCGCTCCAAATTTAAGTGAAATTGCACGAAATCTCTTTGGTTTTTGGTAATAATCTAATACATTTGAATGATATTATATATGAAAAATGATTAGTGTTAAATATAATTGGTTAATGTATACTTGCAATAGACGATTGATGACGTATTGTCATGTGTTTTGTGTTTTAAAGCAGGAATGCACAAACGTCAGGAGTCTGATCGCCTTAGCGACTAAATTTTCACGGTGGCGCGTAAATATTTCCAGAATTGTCCTTGCAGTTTTCTTCCCTGACCTAAACAAATGTGTATGAATTTACATGAAATGAGCAGAGAGTGCCAGAAAACAGTGAGGTTCACAGGTCACTGCAGAATAGTGAGTCCTCGTTAGTGTGTAACTGGGTGCACATCACCATTCTGGCGCGTGGAATTAGGAGGTGACTCCTGGATTTTTGTAAAGTTTTTGGGCCCCAGGTTTAAAGTCGTCAGTGATGGATGTAGAACAAACATTATGTATATTTATGAAATTGTACTTACAAAATTATCCCAAAGCCTTGATAAGGCTACGTAGCATTAAGATTTGGGTTGTGCGGTTCATAAACAGCAGGAGAGACATGATATTCTGTTCTTGCTGCTTAGCAAATGCTGAGCCAAAATGTGAGCCTTAACACGTGAAGCTATGGTAATGGTTAAATATTAAAGTCTTCTGTGAGAACCTCAAATCTCGCTTGATTACAATCTTTTTTGTTCATCTGGAATTCAGACACCTGTATTGGAGCAAGTGTGCGCAGATATCAGGCTGTAAACACTGTAGTATATCAGCAGGTAAGTCGCCATGAAGTTTACGACGCACGTCACGAGAGAAGTGACACAGTCGTAGGAAGGGCGGGAGCAGCGCGTAATAAACTTTAGCAGGAAACTTGGAACTGCAGGGAGATTAAACTGAACGATGGGCGTTAGTGACTGATTCATCTGTAATGACATGTTTTCGTCACGTCATCGGGAATGGATACAGAACACGCATTAAGCATTTAAAGCTCGGTGGTTAGTGTATGTGCCACGTAGTCGTGCTATGGCTTACGCGGTTATTCACCGGCCTCTCTCCGCGGAGGCCAGTTTATATGGGGCTTGAGGTGGATAAATTGGCACTGACACAGGTTTTCCTCGGTCATTGTCATTTCATCAGTCCTCCATACTCATTCCTTCGTCACCGACGGTGTATAACTTTAGCATTTGACAGCGTTGTTAAATAACGCGTCTGAGAATATGTATGTGCCACCGGCTTTCACGTTAAGAAGCTCTGCATTCTAACGCACACTGTACCTACGGACTTAGTGACACTCCAGTAAAAACCGATTACTTCTATAGACATAGTTCTCTACAGTTGTTAAGAGACTTGTATTTGTATGAGGCAGGAACGGATGTTATTTGCGTAATTTAAATAAACGTCAGTCCTCGAAAGTATAGTGCGCGATTTTTGTAAAGTGTGAGTATTGGCAGGATCAGAAATTCCCCCAGTTGCGAACGTAGACTCTTCTGGTGCGTATTATGTAAAGCGTCTACATGGTTTCTCAGAGAAAGTGTATTAGAGGAAGTCAGCTTAAGGAGCAGATTAAGTGCACAGAGTGACTCAGACCTTTACCTTTACTAGTTACTCCATTCTTGTAAGAGCACAGCAAGAACTCTTATTCACAACGTCAGTGAGCCTTTGAATGGAAGGAAAGGCGGCAGTCGCCAATCGAGGCTGCTGTGAGGTCCCGTGTGAGAACTACGGGGAAACTGAGTGTATGAAAAACAAAATGTTTCGTCGCGTTAGTTCCGCCCATCAACTTCTGCACTCCCACATGAGGTTCTTTGCAGTCATTCACTTTGTAGAAGAAAGGGAAGTAGGTTAAAACTTACACATTTAGGAGAAGTTTACGGCTACCGAATTTTGGCATGAGAAAATTGTAGTGCCCGAAGTAGTTTTGTTAGATTAGTGGTAAGATCGAATTACATTTAAGAAGGCTGTCAGTTTATGTAAGAATTAAACTTGAGTGTAGTGGAAATTGGATCAGAGTTGCCAATAATTGGTAGAACCGACACAATGGAATCAGTACTAGTCAGTTTCCAAGATTAGGGCTCCTGTGGAGTATTGAAGTTGGACTCACTGAAGACTAAGTAATATCGCTGCAGTCTGTAGCAGTAAGAGGATTGCGCGGGAGGGCTCAAGTGTCTCGTATTTGGAGAAGCAGGAAGCGAAGGAGCAGACGCGATTGTGCAAATAATGGTATTCATACAGCAGCTATAGTTTGCACAATATACAGTGAACTATAGCTTTAGTGGTGCAGTCTGACGTAGAGACACGGTACGTATATCACAATTTTCACTTAGTTCACACAAGAGTATAAAAGTAAATATTTTTGAAACGCATTATTGCTACGTTTGAGGCGTAATTCCTATTGGTGTTCACGTATACTTCTTCGGTTGTTGCAGTTTCTGCCTTCTGACCTGTAGGCATTCCGAATGAATCCTGAAGCTGTGAGGTATCTAGATTTAGTGTGACTAGTCTTCTGACCGCGGGTGTGTGGGGGGGGGGGGGGTGTACATGCTAGGCCCCCACGTACACGGACACTACACACCAGTATGTGGAAACGCATATCAGTTATGCATTATTTATTTTATTTACTTCTCTGTTTTGAAAACATTTTCTTTGCAATAAATACACAGAAGTTTACACTCGACATGTGCGCAGAAACGCGTGTGGTTCGTTATGTAGAGCTTCTCCTGTCATTGTCCGACTTAAGAACTGGAATATGTCGATACATTTTTAGTAACACTTGGCAATTTCAAATTTTATGAAAATCTGTTTAACTTCTCTGAAGTTGTTACGTGCAGGCAGGCAGGCATGGCGAAAGCCATAAGTGCCTTCTTCCACTGTCGTTGCGAACGGGGTCAAAGTAGCCTTCTCAGACTTACATCGATAGTGCGAGAGGGTTTGGAATTTATTGACTTTGATCTAATTGTTATATTAAAACCAACTAAATGCACGGTACACTGCTTTTTATTGCCTTTTTCACTTCACTGCGACATGTTTCGACGTATGGAACGTCATCTTCAGGGAGTGCATCAAAAGTTTTTGCAACTGCTGGTAGGCTCGAGCCTACATAATTCGTGTCACGAAACTGCACGGATTTAGCAGTGGTAAACTGACTTTGACCTGTGTAACGGTGTTACCACTGGCATGGACTGACAGGCTTAATGCTGAGCTGGGAACGGATGTGGAAGGAAACAGTCATGACGTAATTGAGGTATTGTCCCGACATGTGATTTGAGGGACTGGGGAAGCTCACGAACAGTTCAGCCAGTATTAGAAATCTGAAGCAGGAGTGGATCGTTACTGTCGGCATGAGACTATGGAAAAGTAGTGATAACTTTTGTATTGCTTACGGAAAAATAAATTCTGTTGTTAATGGCGCAGATGTAAAAGTACGCAGATTGCATTAAACTCGGAAGTGGGGCTTTGGGATGGACTCTGATAGCACCGTGTTCATACCGAATTTCTTGAAGATCCGTCAGCTCTTTTGGAAGTTGAAACGGGGACACAGAGACAGCATCTTATAAGCCTACTTCTTAAACAAGGAAGAAACGAATGCTAGGAATCAGTGTGAGATTGGGGGTGAGAATCTTCCGGCTCAGGGCCAGCTGAAATAGCAGGCTTTTTTTTTTGAACACCTTAGTGAACCTTCTTCTTACATAAACTGGGACAAGAGTAAGGCTACCACGTTGAAGACTTGGCACCATGCTCATATTTGTACCCTATTTACCTATTTCGTTAAATCCCGAACCCCTTAAGAGTGGTAAACCGTGACTTCTGTGTACAGACAAAAATGCGGTCATAAGCAAATTATTTCCTATTCCGAAGGAGTGCTTCAAAATTTCCTATCTGACACATTTCGTGGCCACAGTGCTTATAGCTGTAATTTTATTATTGCGTATCGTATGTCGGAACGACACATAGTCTTCTCCTTAGTGTGAAGTTTTGCAGCTTAAACCGCTTCCTTGCTCAGAGAGTTTTAAACGATTTTTCGCCATTAGGCTAGTAATTAACATTTACATAATAATGTATCTGAGTGGAAAATTGCTTGTTTCTATCACAAACAGTGTTTTCTTTGATAGGCAGAGTAACAATGATTCATCTAGATATATTTTATAACTAATTGTAGTCTGCGACCTTTTCTATTTGCACCAATGATCCGCCGGGTCTCTCAGTTGAAAACAAATTAAGCTTGTTCTGTGAACAGCGCGGTATATTATGTCAATACGGTGCGTTACAGTCTCACTATTGTTTCGGTTTAATTTTGATGAAACTCAGAATCGCCAATGTGAACCTTGCCTTCACCGAAGGTTACATATGGTCCTTTCACAGAATGGAACGTGGTGGCATTCGTTTGTCTCCTCGTTCGAAGCTTTCGAATGTATGGAATCTTCTCTCCACACCCCCGGCATGTCATCATGACAAACTACCAACGTCATGGTATACTGGCTACCATAAATTGTTTTTCTTTGGTAATTTCACAGTTCGATCTTCGACCGGAAGATGGAAAAATGTTTCCTTCATTCCCTCGAGGCAAATGGCGGGATACTTCCTTAAACAGATCCACGACCGCTTTTTTCCGCATCCTTGTCAAGGAATTATTCGTTAAGGATCCTGTTGTTGGGCCCAGTACATTTTGCGCTATTGAATGGGTAATTAAATAAAGCCAAACATAATGCTTGTTTTTATACATTTTCGGGAGATAATGTTAGGACAGTAAGCCTGCTTTAGGAGACGCTATTGAAATGCTTGCAGATCACTCGACTTACTGTTATAAATTGTTAAAAACACTTCACCACGCATGTCGTAACGTATTCAAAGTCATTGAAGTAGTGACGGAATTTTAGGCATCTGGATAACAATTGAATATTACCCTTATCTCTACAGCGTTAGTTTTATTGAATTTAGTTGCATTGTAGTATTTTAGGAGCAAAGTAATTTGTTATGTGTACACGCAAACTATCTGAAAACATCTGCCGATAAAGAGAACTGTGTACTAATTACGTATCAAATTTCATAACTGTGGTGGCATGTGACTGCCTAAATAAATCAATCTAAATTTCATAAATGGACGTGGCACATGGAGAGGTTACGACGTCTCCTGAGCATAGCAGACATTAATTGACAGCGGGGTGATGAAAGTGACACGGCTCAGAGCTTCACTCCGCATCCTTTTTTAATTAGTGTAAAGATGATTCTACTAAGGAGGATAAGATAATTAAGGCAAATGAGGGAAAAAGAAGTAGGCATAATCTTGGTTCGAAAATCGTCAGAAGATGTGTCCTATTGATAATCCTATGTATGGGTGGGAAGGAACTGATAAAGGAACCGAAACATTGTCTTTGTTAAATTGGCAGACAGCAGGTTTCAGTTGGAAAATTCTGATTTTGAAATAACTGTTTTTTGATAAAGTATGTTGTCTTTTTGTTACACAAGGGAACGCCTAAAGTGTTGGATTTCATATGTGTCTTATAAGCTTTTGTGGTTCCCTCTGTAAATTTCTAGGCATTTTGCAAATATTAGTCCAAATTATCGGAGTTCTTATTTCTTACTTCTGTTTTGTTAGAATCCCTGCTCAAACGTACTAATTAAAGTTGTCAGATTTCGTAAGGTTTAGAAAGAACTAGGGGCTTGAACCGGTTCGGTGCAGGAGTTGACAAAGGCTGGTGGGTCAGGCCTCCGGAGAAATCCGTGACAAATTATACATTGAAACTCTACGAACAAGTAACAAATGAAGGTAGAAGGAGCGGACACGCAAGAAAGAAACAATGAATGTGAGAAATAAAAGACGGAAGGATGAGAACTTGGAATTTCTGTTCGGCGTGGGACGTGCATTGTCGCAGAATCGAATTCTGTTTCCTTTCTTGCGTTTGGATTCCGCATTATTCTTCTTTACAGACACTCTGAATAACTGTATATCTAAGAAGTTGTTGCTGTAGCAGGGACAGGAGAAACCAGAAATTCGTGCGAGATTTTGGTGCTCTCCCATCAGTGAACTTTTATTATCCAAACAACATGCTTTTACGTATAAATCAATAATAAGATAATTATTGTCTTCTGGAGGAGCCTTGTAATACGGTGGGTATGTTCCAGTGTTTTTTATGAAACTTTTCTCCCCAGCTACAGCTTTATTTCCCCGTATGACTACTCTGCATGGTGCGTAAGCACAGTGACAGATTTTTACAACCGTTTCTAACACACGGATCTCGAAAAACATAATAGAGAATTGCGGGTACATTATTTGTCTGACAGCTGGCATCAGTACGTCACTCAAAGGGTTTCTTGTGAGAGCACAGAGGCCAGCGTTCGCCGCTATTCCAGTTTGCCGTGAGTCGAGGTCTATGCGTTTGTGTTGAATTTGCTGCAGTTAATATTAGGCTTTTACTCACCACAATTAATGAAGGTGGTGGAAGTATTATCCATCAGCTCGCAGACATTTGTCACATATAATAAACACAGTGTTCATTGCACGCCGAAATTATGTAAGTGAAGGGGCCGACGGGAAGTGCTTAACGACAATTCTTAGATACAGTAATGTCCCTATGCAAATTTAGGCTGGGTATCAGTAAATATTAGAAACATGAGAGAGCGCTTGTAATTTGCGAAGCAGAGATATGCGGTAATGCCGGCTAGGAAAATTGGAACAGCGATACAATATTCAGCAAACTGAACCACCTGTTTGTTTTAACCGCTTGTATCTAACATGACAGCTGTTGCATGTAGGCCTACTCTTATTCTAAAAAAAAACTCAATCAGACGTAATTTAAACGGGACGTGAGGAGGGAGAGAGATGGGGTTTTAATCTCATTTACTTCATCTGGACGTTGCATTACCCACATATGACTTGGTGCTATAGTAGCCTATCTGTGTCTGTACTTGACCACCGGCTGCGTTGAGGGTTATCCAAACTGTGACCATGCAAAGTCAAGCTCTCTACCTGGTTTATTGAGGGCACTGAATGGTGCCTAAACTGTGATCCCGTAACAATAGTGTCTCTCTGTTGCTCGCACTGATTAGCAGTTCGACGTTTTTCGAGTTGGTACATGCTGACGGACGTGACAAATCTAAACGTTCATTTTTCAACTTCTAGGTACTAACCTGGAGAAAGATGTGTTCGATCCCTTCAGATTAGGTTGTAACGAAGCTATAACATGTTACATAAATCCTATTATTAGTCCCTTGTGTGTAACAATTACAAAGCTTGCCATTTTGGAAAAAAAAAATGCAAAAATCACAGGCGATTCAGTTATGTTTCTTATTATTTATATTTGTGACGCTACATCCCCGATTCCAGGGCCGGCCTCCACCAGCTGTACAGGTATTCTCTACATAACATTCCATTAAGTCTTCATGTCAAACCAAACTGCTTTCATTTATCACTTTCATTCACTTGTATAGGTATAATCTGTTTAGGTAAGTTAGAATTAATCTGTCAGACACGTAAAATAATTACTGTACCGTGTTAACCATCCATTGTTTACTTAACAGGTTCGGTTAAACTTATTACAGGGCTGAAAATATACGAGGAACATATGAGGCACATTATTACGATCGTGTATAATTTGATAATCCTTCACCAGCGTAGTCTTGTGTTTGCTGCTAATTAGACAGCTTAGCTGGGTAGACCAATACCGCTAGGTGCTGTGAGGGTCTTCGTGCATGAGTCGGATCCTGGCACGAAGGCGGCTGTGCGCACTTGCTTCAAGTGACGGCAACTTGTCAAGACTTTTTGTGTACAGGAGTTTATAGAGTTTAATGCTGAGTTCGGAGGCTTCATTGCTGCTGGTACCGAATGTCCTGGTGGAGAGGATTAGACTCTGGCCTTCCTGGGTTTGGTAGTCGGGAATTCGACTATACTTGCTGAGGAGTTTCTTATTTTTTCTGTACCTCCAGGTAAATTATTGCGATGGTATCTTAAAATAAGCCACTATTACTTACTTCGACGTCCTTTCCAATTAATCATTTGGAGTAATACACCCGCTGCAGTTGGAAAAAGAGTGGTTTAATTGAACAAGGAATAAGACAAGGGTGTAGTCAAGTGACTGCTTGTGTCGTTTAACCTTCGATTAATCTGCTAGGGGAGATAATAGACGGGTAGTCCGTGAACTTGATTAGTGCTGGTCCCTTCTTCTTTCTTTCTCCCAGCTTTATTTTTCTCAAGGTACAAAAGCCGATGCAGAGGTTTTGTGTCACTGCCGAAGGGCGCATCTGTATCCGGTGCTGACGTCACGACAGCTGAACTCTCATTTACTTCGTTTGGTCTGCATGCAATGGCCAAATCAAGATTCCAGTTTTGCTCCTTTAGGAGACTGTGAAATTGTAGTGATGAGCCTATTCGTGTGGATTCTACTAAGATATCACGCACTCACTCACTCACTCACTCACTCACTCACTCACTCACCCACCCACCCACCCACCCACTCACTCACTCACCCACCCACCCACCCACCCACCCACCCACTCACTCACTCACCCACCCACCCACTCACTCACTCACCCACCCACCCACTCACTCACTCACCCACCCACCCACCCACCCACCCACTCACTCACCCACCCACCCACCCACCCACCCACCCACTCACTCACTCACCCACCCACCCACTCACTCACTCACTCACTCACTCACTCACTCACTCACTCACTCACTCACTCACTCACTGGACACATGCGCACACACATACACAAAACAATGGGCTCTGTTAGATGTGTGTTTTGCTTGCGTTCACTGTACCGCTTATTAAAATGTTGCATCAAATGCTTCTATGTATGTAATCCAATTAAATTAATCCCAGTAATATGTAAAATTCAGTTCTGCCTTACAGACAACACTGCCGTTCCAGTAGAAAGACCAGTCGGTGAATGCTGTAGACGGAAAGAATCGCTGTTTACTGTAAGAATCATACGGAGAAAAGAAACACGTCCGTTTTATCGTGTCCTCCAGCACGGCATTTGTGGGGACATCGTGACAAGATCCATGCTTAGGGACACTGTATAAGTGCATATATATATATATATATATATATATATATATGTGTGTGTGTGTGTGTGTGTGTGTGTGTGTGTGTGTGTGTTAGCCTGATCTGATGAAGGTTAAAGATTCTGGCCGTGTGATTTAATAACCATATTGTGTTCGTGTCACTAGATAATTCATTTGTTCGCGTAGCATGGTATGGACACATGTCATTATTTACGTTGCTTCTTCATATACCAGTGCTGTATTAGTACCAGATCAAGGTCTAATCAGACCTGTATACATTAGTTGTTACTGCATAATCTTCGGCAGAAATTAAATCGTGCTTAAAATCAGCTCCTTATCCTCTGGCGAAATTTGTCGAAGTATCAAAGGAGCAATGCAATGAGGAATAAGTTCAGATGTTTCACCTAAACCGCAAATACTCCTAGGATATGTGATGTAAATGGTTGCAAGTTACATGACATATTACTTGTCATTTAGCATTATTCACTACATGGTTTATTTATTTTTGGTGTTGGAGATATGTCCCTGGTGGTGTCTTGTTCCATCCCCCGAAGTCGGGAATCCCTCTGGATTACAAACGTAGGACAAACGGAATCAATAGTGACAGTGGGCGAGGGAACAAACTCATACGCAGTCAGCTGACCAGTGAACCGGGCCATTTCAAGTGATGTAGACGGGCTGATATTCGTGTGTCCAGCACAAACACCCGCACGTCTACCTGGGATTTTGATCGTTTCCAATTCACTGATCACGCGTTACACAGCATTTCATTAAGTTGTCATCTAGTGACAGACGTGATGCGTAAGGGTGACAATGTTTGTCCCTGAATAATGGATACAAGCCTTGTAATTTCAGATGAAAATAACATCAGGACTACTGCTAGTACTACTACTACCGTTATTGCTAACAACAACAATAATAATAATAATAATAATAATATTGACAATAATAATGGGTATGGTAGGACAAAGAACTTTTGTTAAGTTGTACAGCCTCTCCAAGCATTTACAAAATATGGCAAATTAAAATACAATGTGATGTGTGTTGTTAATGTTGACAGCTCCAGTCAGTATTTTGTTTAGGCGCGAACCTGAAGGCACGCGATATTATCATTACCGTCTGTTTGATGTTCATAGTAATTCTTGTCTCATTTAATCGCCAATTGGGCAGTTTGAAATACAATGCTTTCTTTATGTTTCTCTTTTAACAACGTAATATGTGATGCTGGTCTGTTTTGGTTTTACGCTGAGTAAACTATCTTGCTTGTTATGACGTTTCGGAAGAACGTAATGCCTCCATCTTCAGGTCAACTGAATTTAGTTCATGCAGATACTGATGTGATTGGAAGAAAAAACTTTGCCAAAACTTCCTCAAATATTCCCCTATAACCTTCATATTGCCTTCCTCCCAAATAACTTCAGCATCTGTCTGAACCGAGTTGTCACCTTAATGCAGTACATTTTTCCGAAAAATCAGAACAAACAAACTACGGCACGCGGTGTGGGAAAAAGGCGACCATCATCTGAACACCAGTCGCCTTAAAGACCTCAAAAGTTGTGATGTAATTAATTATCAAACGTGACCATTAGTTTTGGCCATTGCCCATAGTTCCTTTTCGAAACACGTTTGACAAACAAGCTGTTTTCTTCGTCAGGTGTATGTGTTCCTACTCGCATTCGGTTCGCGTTCTCAAAAATAGTTAGTCTCAGCCATGGTTCTACATCTGCTGTTATTGGCGGAATGGTTAGGCGAAAAGAAACCAAGTAAAACAGTTCACTGTCAGCTATCAAGTGGCTTTTGGGTCAGATGCGGCGCGAGATCCGCTGGTTTAGACCCCTTTGGCACAGCCCCTATGCCAGCTTGTTTGAGATCTTAATTTATGTAAATGATTTGAATTGGTTCCTTCCATTTCATTTAGCCTGGCTGACTAAGGATGACGCAGTGGCGTGGCTCACTGGGCCTGAACTGTATATTTGTTTCGGTGCGGTGGACACAGATGCGAGTAGGGAAGCGCATTGTGTTATGTGCAGAAGAGAGCTAACAGTTGCATCAGACGCACATCTCCAGGGACCACGCAACTTCCATGTCTGCTGATGTATTTTCATTATTTGTATCATTGATATCTTACGACGTCCCGCGATAAGATAAATGGAACGTGACAAAAATAGAGGGCTCTTCCTTTAAGACAGATGGAATTCTAACAGCTCACAGCTTCTCGCTTCGTCCAGTCGACTGTGTTTGTATCGCGGTTTGTGTAGGCTTGCATGTAATTCAGTTTGCCTTATTTTACGACGCCATTTGCATCTGAGGCTATATAGTTGCTGTTCCGATAATTTGTGAAAGGTGAATTGGAGAGAACTGGGGAGGAAGCTGTTGTGGTATAATTGAAGTACATTCTGGGGGGACTGAGGTAAACTACGAAAATCTTAACAGTTATTGGCATGTAGCTCGGTTATCACAGGTGTTTCACAGGTGTAGTTTGCCGAGGGGAGATAAAAGGGGCAAATGGAACGAATAAACAGACACTTAGAGTGTAAGATATTACACTGTTCTGGTGCACGTATGTAGAAACACTTATGGTTACTGAATACTCGCGCACAGTATTATGCAAAGTAAGGTAAGGTGAGGCCCCATGTAGCTGCATAGATTGCTGCAGCGTTAAACCTACTCTGATTTTAATGACTCTTCGTCTTCATAAAAGGCGGAAAAGGGCTCGGCTGCATGAAACCCATTACCTCTTTCTGTTTTTTATAAGATACAATTTTAAAAAACCTTACTGCTTTTAGTATCAATAACAGCTTATTGTTACATAAGAGACTACTGCGTACAATCCGTATACCGACTTGTTGTTGGGCAGAAATTTGGCCTTTACTGCACGAAGTTCTTTATTTTTATAACATCATTCATCAGTCTGGTAGGATATCGGTACAGATCTCTCTATAGCGCCGAAACGGTGTAGTGTAAATTATTGCAGTTACATTAACTCTTAGGGTTTGTCTTGCCATAAAGATTGTGTGATACGTAGAAAGACATCCAGAATCAGAGTCCGTGAGTATCAATATGGAAGTTTTCCTTCCTAACTAGAAGTGGAGGTTACGTGGCAAACAGTCTTTTATTATTATTATTATTATTATTATTATTATTATTATTAGTAGTAGTAGTAGTAGTATATAATATAACAATTATAAAAATCATAGCAGATAATTTTTATAATTATTGTGTCTATATATCAATAGTAATAGATTGTCGTGCAGCATAACCTACACTTCTATTTAAGTACTGCGTGGTGCAACAGGATGCAACTGCCTTCCTTCCATTAGATATCAGGCAAGCGATATGCATTAAGTAAGCAGATGCGCGTACTAATGAGCGTATTCTCTGCATGAATTAAAACTAGTGGCACTGATGTAACCTGTGCAATGAATGTAGGTTATTGTAAATATCTGAATACTTTCGATGTCTAGTTAGTAATTTCCGCACCACTGGTTCCACTACGGTGGACAATGTGCAGTCTGTGATCTTTGTGGTTCTCACAGCGTTACTAATAAGGATTACACTTGTCTGGTACCTTACATCTTGTAGATTTGTCCGCGAAGGTGGAGGCAGCATGCTCCTGTGAAACGCAGCTACCAAGGTAAAAATATGCATAACGTCGTGTACCAAAGGTGTACAAACTGCCTGTCCGTTTCCAGAAAAAAAAATAAAACGACTCTGGATGTCAGATTTATAGCTGAAATTAAGTGAAGTAATGGCCTGCTGTGGCTCGTATCGAAATTTCCCTTAGTTGGGTCCCTCTCAGCACGGCATGCCGAGTCCTCACGTTACGGATGGAGGAGAAGCCCTCCAGATTTGGAGGGTAGCTGCGAATATATTGAGTAAGCAGTCGCAGACAGCCGACAAGGGGTTGTGTTCCAGCTTGGAAGTGGGGCGAGGTACTAACAACTCACTGCAAAAACTTAATGTGTTTAGAAACAACATACAAAACCTTTGGAATGATTAACTTCCAAAATTTCGAATTCGAATTAATTTGTGTTAGATACTTACTTTTCTCACTGACCTTACGATAACCACCTTTCTACTGGCGCCTCCTGAAAGCGCTTCCCACACCCGTGCCCGTGTGTAGAATTTCTCTGTATTAATTTTGTTGTGTACATATTCAGTGTCTGTAAACACATGAATACCTATAACGAAACGCTTTTAGAGTTACCAGGAACTTATATTTCAAACTCTAAAAATGTTTATTGTTACCGTCAGGAGTTTAATATTCTGCTTGCTTCTTTTTCGCAGCAGTGTAAAATAAAGAGAAGAAAAAGTTAACTATATTAAATAGTGCATAAATAAATCCTTTTCAGAACTTTGTAAAATGTACATAAATTCTCTCCATAATACTACTGCTAAAGGAACTACAAATTTCTCTTTTGGAATACCTTCTCCGCCCGAGAACTTTTTAAAATTTTCTTGCCGCTTCTTTGGAAGCGGATTTCACTGCAGGGCCGAGGAACGATAAAATTATGGATTTGCTATTATCATTCAGAGGACTGCTGTTGAAGAAAACATCGAATGACATTCAGGAAACTGAATGCCGTCAAAGAAGGTAGTTTTAACGATAAATGTTCTCCCAAATACGAGTTACATTTCCATTAGTATGAAACCTGGGTATCGACATTAGATCTTGTGTTTAATTACATATTTTAGTAGAAGTGTCTGAGAAAAGAGAGCTCTTCTTTAAGCCTAGTGGTTTGTTTATGCACCGCCACGTTTAACATTCAAACATCTTACGTTCTGCCCACAATGTTTTGTGTGCATGTCAGAAGAAACGGCGATTATTTCCCTATACAACGTTAACTGACTGGTTTTTGTAATTGAGACTGAGTGTGTTTACTGCGCGCTCCGAAGTGAACGTTTAAATGTAATTCAAGTTAACCAGTCATACTCTATTGCTGATGTGCCTGTTGGCCTTGCGTCAGTTAATGAATATCTACCGTCCATAGGTTATGCAACATAACACTCTTCCGTTTCGGTTTCCTCACTGTATGGCCGATCCATCGTTTAGGTTGCATGTTAAATTAACTGCTGCAGAAATCTTATCCACATGCAAGGGAAGAGGACCCTTCCTTCACAGACTTGCCAGTTTATTTTGTGTCTGCGTGTTTCGCAGATAAAATAAAAAGTTCCTTAGCCGGCTGCTTGCCTGACTACAGCGGCCGGAGTTGCAATTTATCGTGGCTAAATGGAACACACCCACGTAGTCATTCATTCAGTCACTCTGTGCTGGAGTGGAGAGTACCAGGAAACTGCTGAGCGTCTGGTAATAAACACCCCACAACGTTGTCATCTCTGATACTGACTGCACATGAACCACAAGCCATTGTCCGCGCAGCGAGGAAATAAATATTCATGAAGGTCTCCCATTTCGCGTCTCTTAACAGCCCTTCTCCCGCTAAGAGCTGAGTAGGAGTCTTGTTTAAGAAAATTGATTAATTTTAGGCCGGCACAGTGTAGCTAGTTTGGTGCCTGAAGGGGTGGTCGAGCTGAACTCGAAACGTTAGCCATCTGTTGTGTATCTTCCGCTTGAAATTGCACACCCATTACATTGCGCAAGATGATGTGTTTTGTGTGTATTGTAATCCCTCTCTGCTTTTGTCAGTCTCTGAATGCTCGCCTGACAAATCCCTTCTCATTGGTCAAGATTATTATTAAAGCTTGCGGCCCGATAAAGCGGTATTCCATGTTTCATGACATATTGGTAACGTGCCTACCTAATTGGGCCACGTTTTATTTAACGACATGTGTTTACAGTTGTGAAGCTGTGGCATGTGTTTGTGAAAGCGAGGCGGTTGGGAAACGTCAATTATGAGAGTTGAAACACTGCTGTGTACCGAAGGAACATTCGGTGCAGATCGTCTGTGTTTGCTTTAAAAATGCGCATATGTCTGCCACTTCGGCAAGATATTAACATGAACAGTTAAAGGCCCGAACCCTCAAACCCACATAACGAATTTGACCTTTAAGTTCATTGTTCTCCCATCCACCCCTAGGTCTCTCAATCTGCTTCTTTCCTTCAGATATTCCCACTAAAAATTACACATGCATTTATAACACATGCCTGCTGAATGTCCGCCGTCTCATACACCTTTATTTAATCATACTCGTCGTATTTGGTGAAGATCGCAAATTATGAAGCTCCTCATACAGTTTTTTCGTCGTCCTGTTAGTTTCTGTCTCTTAGAGTCAAATATTCTTCGTAGCACTTCGAAATCAGTTATTACTCGATGGCGAGAAACAGGAAATCAGTAAGACAGACAGCTGACTGCCCAAGAAAGTTCGCTGCAGCGGTAGTACTTCGGAGTGTACCTGGTTCGAATCTCGACAGAAACACTTACTATCTTGACAAGTTTGTCGTGGTACTCCATGATAATGTCCTTCGACATCTTTTCCAGATCACTCACTGTTCATCCTAACTGTCGATACTCTATACCCGTTAAATTGACTGTAAAATAAAAATAGACAATTGACTGATGGGTATTTGGAATGGCCGACAAAAAGTGTTTGAGAGTTGGTAGCCTTGACGGATAGAGCATTACATCGTCAGTAAAACCAAGCAGCCGCACGTGTAAATTAGCTTATATGACGTCAGACCTAGTAATTACCAAATTGGGTAAATATTTTAGGTACTTTAATTTGGAAGTTTAATAAAAGTGCTACGTGTTGTAATTTATACAAACATGCATGGTGAATACACAGACAAACCGAATGCACCTGGTGTGTATTTATCTACACGTGACGCACGTCAAAGTGGATAAAGCGCAATGTTAAATAGCCGTCCCTAGTGCAAGAATTCCTTGTGCCAGTGCATTATTATTACTGACATTGTCGTGTTTTTTTAATTAGTGACAGGTAACAGCTTACTAGACATACGGAAATTCTGTTTATTAAATTTGAAACTCGTAATTCGAACAAATAAATGTGCCGTTTGTTGTAGTATAAAACAATGCTGTTAGTTCGGAAAATCCATCAGAACTCAAAAAAGAGAAGCAGTGAACTCGTCGCTGCTTCAGATCTCTATGCCGTTCGCAAGTTGTGACTTCGCTGCTTATGAACTGAGTGTGATATTGACGTAGTTTCTTAACTATTTAATATCAACAATTTTTATTCAGATATTTTTGGAACTATTTGGTATTGGGTAATTTGTACCTTTCAAAACAGTAAATTTATTTCATTCAAAGTTGCTGGTCTAAATGAGGTAAATACTTCACGTTGGTCCTAACCTACATTTTCTTCATCGTACGTTTATTTATTTATTTTTTTTCGAGAAAGTAGCAACACTTAAGGGACTGGCCTGGTTTTAGTCCTGTATTCCATTAGGAAATGTCTGCGTATCAGGTGTCTGTATCATCACGTTCAGATATATATTTCTGTTGTAATGGAACGTTTGTGCAAGAGACATCGCCTTCCTGCACGTGTTACTGGTCACCAAACTCATAACGCTGCATAAACAAAGTTAAGCGAGGAGTGGTGTTCCGTCAGTAATCAAATTTTATTATGTGCGTCCGAAGAACTTAGACTATTGTTTAGTACGAAAGCTCTTACTGGGTTTGCTTCTATGAAAAACAGTTTTGTGTTAATTATTTTGGCGAATGGAGACACGCGAAGTGACGCCATACTGGGGGCCAGTAGAAACTTCGGAAACGTTACGAATTATAGTAGCACCAGTTATGTTTCCTACCGATATTTAAAAAGGGGCCCGGTTTCGACAGCTCTTTACGTTGATCATTTCGGGGATTTTTCTTCGTATGAACACCTGATTTACGCAGCTGCCGTTACGGCTGTGATAAGATGAATTATTTCAGTTAAGCAATGTTATAAAATTATTGAATGATTGGCTATTTCAAGTGATACTTCCGATATTTTTTTATTAAGAATCTGGCAGATCTGTAGGTGACTGATTCTGTAGCCCAGTCCATTTATGTTATTTTGTGGTTGACTGTGACCTGCTCGAGAGGGAAAGGCAAACAAGGGAAAGGGGAAGTGTGCAAGAGAGTGATCGGAGATAACCCTGGACCTTACTTACCGTCAGGTTTATTTATTATAATCACACATGACGTTTAGTTCTGCGCGACTAGATTCCGGACTATTGTATACCTCTCGTACCTTGCGTGTAAAAAAAAAAAGGGTATCGTAGTTTTACTTAGTGTGGGTGGCACGTAAACACAGTAAGTTCTTACACTCGCTAGTAGTTTCCTCCTGCGCATCTAACTCCTAGTGGTCCCGGTAAAATAATTTGACTGTATCTCCGCGTACAATTGTTGCCCTTAATTACTCCGAGATAGCATTCTGAAACCGACGAAGCCATAGGTTGCAATTGCTCCACGTATCTTCGTCTCATGTAATTCTCAGGAAGCAAGAAGAGTTGAGACGAACGTCCGCTTTCGGTTTATCTCACCGCATTGGAGTTTCGCTCTCATTTCTTCGCCCATAATGGATTCTTGACCACTGTACCATGAGTAATATTACACTATCTGCTACTTACGGTATCTGAATGCGGATGAGAGGCAACACACCCGCTGAAGTGGTTTGCCTCAAGGAGAAGTACAAATATGTTTCCTTTTGTTTGCATAAACATTGTCAGTGTTTAGCTTTAACCGTCCAGACAACAGAAAGTGATTGTCGAATCTCCCATTCATCACAAATAATGGGACCGCTTCCAGGGGCAGTAAAATGAGATACACTTGGTCTTGAGATTCCACAAATTGATACGCAGCAGTCTGTAAAGGGTTCTAGAGAAAATTGGAAACTGAGAATGTGGATGGTTGATGGTGATGTATATTTAGTCTACAAATCGTATATATGTTGGAGTCCACGTGTTTTGGCCTTGTGGAAGCAACTGTCGTCAGAAGCACTTCTCATTGTTGTGCGTTCTGGGTTTCTGAAAGATTATGCATTATACGTTTTAATACGAGCCGTATTATTTATTGGACCCTGTATGTAAACTTTACAATTTGAGAAAAGCAGAGTTGCAATTTTTCAGTGTCCCATAAAGATACGTAATAAATTATTTGTTTTTTAAATATAGGCCTATCGTACCTTTAATGTTAAGGCTGTCGTGCGTTGTTTGTACTGTTTCTGTGTAACAACCTCGTTCGAGTGCCGTGTTGGCACTGTTATATCCGTGGTACGAAGACGGGGCTACCTGCAGAGGCACGATGTTCACATTTCCGTGGAATTCGGTCCATGTTTCAGACATTAGCCACGTAACTGAAACAGGTGAAAAACGGACACTCGAAGACTGAACTGGACATTTTTGTTCTTTTTGTAGCGAACCCAGACATGGCGCATTCAACAAAGCGTCTTCAATTTCGCCTAATTCTGAAGACGGGATTATCAACAGCGACTCATTTTCATAACTACAAAATGATATTGGCTGGTGTTGCGTTCAGCACTCTGTCAAATATGCCGGGTTCCATGTTCCTTCTGTGTAACAGTTAGTAGGAACATAGCAACTTTGTGAGCCAACTACCTTAATAGTCACTGACTGCCATACCGATCACAGTGGCCCGATCGCAACATCCGTGTACTCTGAAAGACTGATATTTCTCCGCCGAATACTCGAATCGCGCAAGGTGGTACCGGCCTTCTCTTCTTGTAGTTTTGTTCCTTTCCTTACTTCTCTCCTTCTCTCCTTCAACCTGTTCAGACAGGGGATTTGCACTCGATCGATTCCACGACCAAGGAGTTTCCTCAATGGTTTATCTTACGACACTGTCAGGACCTCAGTGTATATAGCATTGAATTGTACCGTGAATGATGAGTTTGGAAAGGATTTGGAAGGAAGCGGCCGAGTAATATTCGAGGTATAAATGCCAGCGTTTGTCTGGATCCACTGAGTAAAACCTCCAAGCACCTCAGGTTATCCGTTGTCCTAAATGAGGTACAAATCCGGAATTTCCCGAATGCAAGCTAATATCTGTACTGCTATAGTAACTTGCCAAGGAATTCTACTACATATCTGAAATGCTGATGGTACAGCGGAATTAGTGCCGCATCTAAACAAGCCAGGCTGCCTAAAACGTGGAAAATTGATAATAATTCGTCTCATTTCAATTCAGTTCTTGTTTATTTACTTGCTGACTAGGCAGCCTAATGGTCAGGTTCAAAATGGGCACTAATACACAGATATAACGTACGTACTCGTATACACAAAAGCAAACAGAAAACAAGAGAAACCAAACACAGGAACAAAACACAATAGAAATAATACGACACAGTTTAGTTAATATCAGATTAGAATTAAGGGCAGAAAATTGTACGTTGTTGGCATGGAATACAGTAGCCCCCTGATAAGGCAATTTAATGCTTAAAAAGACAGCACTGAGCTGGTAAGGCAGAGTATCTTTAAGAGTAAGAATTTTGTTTTGAGTATCTCAACGCCTGTACAGTCAACACTAGCAGATAATGCGCACTCTAGCAGAAGAAATTTTTGTGTGGAGAGCCGACATTGACGGTAGAGTGGATTTGGAGGTGGACAAAATTTTGAAAAATGTAAACTTTAATAATAAGTAGTATATCGAGCTAATGCCTTAGGTATACAGTTTATGTAATAATAATTAAATAATAACAATGATACACTTCTTAGAATAAAAAGTGACTGCTTGTGTGACAGCCATCGTGAATGTGTTAATGTAGACGCAACACATTTTGTTGGAAGTAAGGCACCGAGGTATTAACGTGTTGGCAGCGGATGAGTGGCTGTAGGAATTTTAACTGCCTGACCAGTGATGTTGTTATTGCTGTGCACAGCCAACACAGAATATGTAATTTTAGACTCAGAAAAGCAGACGAGGAGGCCACCCTTTCTTCTGAACTCAGCTGTTCTTAAACTTGAAGGCGTTGAGCAGTTCTTGATGCCTCTGTCGCCAAAAGCTCCCGCAGACCTCGGGAGGAGTTGCAAAGGAACCCGCTTTGACGTTTCGAAATACACACCGGCAAGCAGACCTACGTCGATGTAGGCTTATGTGACTGCTCAGTACACCTGAAAATGAAATAATTTAGGACACCAAAAGGTCTGATTTGTAGAACGTAAGTCGTTTTGCGCCTGATGATGTCTTGAAACAAAGCTAGTTGTGAGTGATCAGTGATGATTTGAGCAAGAAGATGCAATGACTGATGATCATGGTGACGACGGTGCCATGAGGAATGTTAAGCGTGGAGACAATGGATGCCGAGAGTGAAACAGGCGTTGCTGAGTGGTTGTGGACCGGTGCTCGAGCCTGAAGTGCGACGACAGAGCAGAGTGATGTGATGACGGATGGTCATATTGATCCTGCTGACATGAGAATTGAAAGCTGAAACGACAATGTAGGTAATAGCAGGCTTCATAGTGTAGGAGGATGAAGCGGAAGAAAGATCACGTACATCCTGTCCAGCGGGAAATCCTTCCTTCAACACATGAGCGAGCAGAGAATCGATCTAGGAACGCCATCAGTTCAATCAAAGAGATCTCGGAAAGGAATTTTCGTTTCTGCCACGAACAGAATGATATATTTCCGGTATGTGCAAGATCTATGATTGAAAGTGTTACTCAGCACGGGGTGTGAGTTTCAGAATATTTAACATGTGCGTACCCAAATGCTTACTTGTACCATCGGACTGCCGTAGGAAC
The DNA here is from genome assembly GCA_013340265.1 of Coptotermes formosanus. Lineage (NCBI taxonomy): Eukaryota > Metazoa > Arthropoda > Insecta > Blattodea > Rhinotermitidae > Coptotermes > Coptotermes formosanus. The sequence continues at coordinate 318,611 of BLKM01000844.1, forward strand.
TTCGTTACTCAATAGCGACTCAGCTCCAAGGAGTTGGTTATGGTGACAACGTGTGATTACTTCGTAATTATTAGGGTCGGAGTCAACGTTCCCTCTGATTTTTTTTGACAGCTGCGCGGCCATGCGACTGTTCTGAGCAGAAAACTTTTGCACGACCTGACGACTGCGTGGAACTTTAAAAGTTTTTTGTAATATGCATAATAAGAATATTTACAATGAAAATTGAACAATTCCAGCTGCGCGGCAACAATTCGATGTACGCGGGAGCATTTCAGTTAATGCGCGGCCGCGCACCAGCGCGGCTTAGAGGCAACATTGGTCGGAATGTATATTTGCAGAAGCCCCACAAAGTACTGTGGTCACGCCTCATTTTATTTGTTTAAATAGTTCATATGTTTCGAATCGAATTATGTGTTTGACGACAGCGATCTGAAAAACGTGCACGGTTAGTAATTTTAACCTGATAATTCATACACCGATTTTCAGTTTGCGTACTGTGCAATTTATAATTATTATAATTGTGGATGAGGCGGGGAATGTGGTAGAAGGGGGCTATGCGTCAGCGTAATATAATGCGGATATTAATGGTCATGTCCATGGGTAGTTTATTTAGGCCTTGTAATTAGATCCGGTACGTGGCAACTGAGCACCATCGATATGGCTACAGGAGGGTTCTGTGATGCAGTTACACCGGTGATTATATTTTTTGTTACAAAATTCGCATGGACAGGACAGGAGGTTAACTTGGGCCAGACGTAGAAGGCCGTCTGTTTCTCATTAACTGTTTAACCCCATCGGCGTCTTTGCGCCATGGCTCCAACAGGCCCATGCTGCAAACAAAAGTTGCTACAGGCAGGAGACTAATATACTGAAACGAAGTGCGCACTACAAGTCGTACGTAATCGCAATCAGTGAACTGTGTGGGTGACGGATGGATGACCACAGATGGATTTCTGGCGGAATTGGGTATCTCCTCGCCAGACCAGTTCTGTTGACTGTATGGAGTCCTACGCAATCTGCCTGCTGAGCGCTTGTTCCTCCTCTGGTAAAGCGGCCGGAGTTTCAAGCTCAGCACTCACTGGCATCCAGTTTAGAGGGTGAAAATAGTTTAAGTTGTGTTTGTGCGCATACTGACATTGTCCGACTTACGAAATCTTTGTTCACGCAATTTCAGACTTACCTAATCTTAAGCACTCAAAAAAATTTGAACGTGCGCGGAATTTTTTCTTGCGCAAATGAAAGCCTAAAGAGAAAAAAGTGGAGGATGAATATCGCTTAGCTGTAACACGTGCGAGCGGGACGATCATGCTGCGGCCAGTCGGGTTTCACAGGGTGTTGCAGTTTGGATATCAGGTGGACTCCTTTGCATATATATAGAGAGAGGGGGGACGGACGGATGGACGGACAGACACACAGAGAGTTTGACTTGTCGCAGACCTGCCGGAACCTAACTGCTGTTTTAAGCCGGTGAGCGTCTGTATATTTTCACGGCGTAGTGCTCAGTTAAGAAACTTCGCATTGTTTATCTGTAATCACAGTGACACCTCTTCACCAACAGGGTGTTCTATGTTGAAGATATTAATGTTTGACATACCTGTACTCATTAAATGTGAATCCCTCCCACACTCGTGGTTACATTTGAAGTAAACCTTTTCTTGTAAAGTACTTCAATAAGCCTTTGTATGCTGTGTTTGGGCACTGAATGAAGTGCATGTATCAGGCAGCGTGTGATACAGACTGTCTTTCCATTCCCCGGCTGTTTACCTGTCAGGAAAGAATTTTCTGCGAGTACTTTTAAGTTTTCTCCTATCAGTATCATTTCACCACTGCACTATTCTCATGTTCTACTCATTTCCCACCCCCATTGTATAACCACAGGAACTGACAGCCGTGATAAATAAAACCACTTCCCTCCATCTTGCACCTAGGTCAGCTCATGCGAGTGGACCCACTGTGTAGCATCACTGAAGTAGTTTCTTCATAGGCGAAGGTAATTGTTTTTCGTTGCACACCCGGAATTTCGTGAAATACTGGAGGGACGTCTTTGTAACATAGCTCACATTTATTTGTCTGTGGGTTACAGCTAATATGTGCTTACATAATAAATCCGCAGAGATACAAAATCTCGCATTTATGTGCACCTGTATGTGTCCATAGCCAGATTTATACCACAGAAGTTACCTGTTTGGCGCCATGAACTAAACAGTATAAAACTGGTCAACAGCAATGCTACTTAAGAGTGTGTAGGCTTGTAGCCTAACAGTAAATGCGGTGTTCAATTTTTTAAGTACAAATTAATTTATTAAGTGCCTGGGCAAAGACCGCGCGCTTTCGCTGCACCAAGATAATGTTGTGGATGTGTTAACACATTACGAGGATGTATGGGAGAGTGGGTGTATAGTTCCATGCATTCTTGACCTTTTAACTTTAGGTGGAAGGGCTTCATACTCCGCCAGATTTATGCCAGAGAAGGAGGCTTCGGTGGCTATTTGGTAAAGAAACTGGCTGGTCGCGGCGCCGTTTTGGTTGTCATGATGAGGCAAATTCCTCGTGTCTGCCGAGAATCGAAGCTGTTACCACAGTAACTGTAGCGAGGTGTGTATCCCTGTGGCTAGTGTAGGGTCTGAACACATTTATCAGTACTTACCTAAATCGTCTGCAGTACATAAAGTAATTTTCATAGCGGAGGTACAATGATTTCTGTCCGGCATGTATCAATATCAGGACCATTAACTGGGGCACGTTATGTGCGCGCACGCACAATTACTGTAGAGGCTTTACGTTTAAAATTCTCGTTTTATGATTATAATCGTACATAATTATTTTGATAAAACGCCTTGCACATGTCAGAACGTTTCTTGCTTCTAGTGATCAGGATTGATCTACTTGTGTTGTCAGTATAGAATTTTTAATAGTTCTGCCTTTGAACGCGTATTATCATCAGTATTTTTTTGTTGCTGTAGTACAACCGTGCATTATTTGTCACGTGTTTATTCTAAAACAGCTTGCAATATTTGATGGTTGTATGTGATGTTGACAGCAATGTAACAGCACATTTATTTTCCGTTTGCGAACAGATGATAAAAAAAAATATCTGTGCAAAATTACGTTAGCTCAAAACGAGTTTTAAAATCGGCTGAGCTTCTTCAGCGAAACGGTGGTGCTGGGTTATTGTGTAAGGTTCAACAGGGACGGCTGCTGTCTCTTTGTACTTGCCACGTTCTTAATTCTTCATTCAGGTAGTTCATTTTGAAAGGGGAGCAATTAGTCTAATTAGCAGCCTGGCGTCGCTTTCAAAGGAGGCGGTATTTGAATAGATCCAGACTTAGAAGCCTGCATGCAAAGAAATTTCTGCTTGGTGCCATTTTTATACATACCGAGAAGAAGTAAGTAAATAATTATTTTTCTTGAGAATTTCAATTAATAAATGGATAAAGGTTAAAGGGTAAGTTTTACATCTTTATGTCGAAGGAAGCTGGGATTCGGAAAATACCTAGAAATGTGTGCTATTTTGAAACATTACTGTAAATGGTCTTTTAATTAGATATGGCCATTCATTATTTCATATGTCCGCTTTTGTTTTATTTTTGCCAGTAATGAGTATTTGTTCCCTCAAGCACATCGAATCGAATTTCTAGTATATTATTTCAAGTTGCTCTGCGTGCATTGCTCTCGCATTTGGAAAGAAACGAATGTCAAATTGCGCGTTGCTCCTTACCGTTTTCTGTCTCGACTGGCCAAGCAGAGCGGGGTGGGATGCGTATCGTTACTCTAACTGAGGGTAGGTTTAACAGAGCAGAACCAGCATACATACTGTATACCGTGTATACACTCTTAGGTGTTATATGACAAATTCGTTAATTTGAGCACGATAATCGCGCCTGTTATGACAACCCTATAGGTTAAGGGCGATTGGTAAGGGAATGGTGAGGAACGTGTTGGGAGATAAAAGAGAGCGGGAAACAAGAGGACACAGAAAGGTACTCAGTTACGGGCTGCAAAATTTGGTACTTCCCGTTGTCTTTTTATATGTTTTAAGAATACTGATTTAAATCAAGCCCGATTGATGCTAGAAAGCGGAACTAATATTTTATTATCGCCCTTCCCGCGTTATTTGCCAAATATTTGGCGGTAATACCTACGCATTTGAATGTAAGAAAAACTGTAGATTTCTGGTGTTCATCTTGTCAAGTCTTAAGTTTTTACGGCACTGCAGGTACGCATTATATACATTAGGGCTACATAGGTGCATGAGCAGTTTGAATTTTCCTACTGCAGTGTTCATAATCTTTAACACAACTCAGATTCGGTGTGCTAGGTTTTGTTGTTTGAAAATAGACCTACAGGGCATCCACTGAACTTCCTCTGTTGAGCGATGTGGGTAATAAGACTAGTTGAAACAAACTTGTACATTTTGTGCCTCTGGCAATGCGGAGACTAGAACCAGGACATCCTGTTTGTTGGAAAACCTACCAGAAACTTAACGCCGCTCGTTCTTGTGCGTTACAAAATTGCCATGGGTCTTACTCAACCAGACGATGCGTTTAAGATGTGTAAGGAGCAAATTTCCAGGAAAACTACTTCCCCGCCTTTATGCTCTACTCTCTGCAACTGTTTGGAAAATTAAAACGAAATAAGCAACTAAAAGTCTTTCCGCTTGTAAGCCACCACACTCCTAGTATTGGTAGGATAGAGCATTTTCAAATTCGTGGCACATAGCCTAAGTTCATCTATAATATTTTTAGCTTAGTAAACTCTAGCATGTTTCAATACTTCGGACATAGAGTTAGGATTGATTGACCTTGAATGCATACAGAATTTTGGCTGGGAAGCTTTTGGAAAGAACCCCTTGTAAGACAAAGGAGGAGGCGATAGAATGATATTAAGTTTGGGGATTTATGTATATTGCTGAATGCTGGGATGTGACAACGTGTAATTTAATAGGTAGCAGCCTTCATCTTGAGGGTAACAAAATACCTTTCTACTTCTCTTCTGTCCTGAACAAGGAGGCTGCACTTTTCTTCGAAACGTTGATACTTATACATTCTAAAAGGTTTCGACGATGGTGTATAATATTGTGTGGTGATGGTTTTATGGACTTTATCCATCGTCCGAAGAAAAAAATATTGAAAATAAAAATCACGAAGTTTCGGAAGCTGGCTCTGCTTCCGTCCTTAGGTGAATGGAAGGGGAGAAGAGAACACCTATTCAGTTGGGCCCCTTACTGGGCCAGTGATGTAGGCTGGCTCTGTCTAAGGGGCGATGGATAAAGTCCATAGAACGATCACCGCACAGTGTTGATACTTATGTACAGAAATACATGACGTCACATTTCCGAAGACGAACAGGCCCATAGTCTCCGACATGAGAGGCTCAGAGTCTCATTTATTGTTAGTTAGCTAGGTTGTGAGCACGAGAGATGGACTGAGCTTGCTCAGGATTGCTGCTGGTGGCTGCCTCTGATAGCAGCACTCTAACTTCAGGTTACACTGTCAGCAGTCACCTAGTTGGGAAATTACGTCGCTTGTATAAAATAAACTACTCATCCCTCAAACACAATTGATTCTACCTAATCTGTATTTGGTTCCTCCTGACATAAATTTGTTCGTCCAAATGCAATAATCACACTGCAGAATTGAAAATAATATATTTCTTATCTCTGCAGCCCTACTACGTATCCTGCCTCTCTCATCCTCGTCTTTTATGATATGAGTAATATTTGTTTGAAGATTTCAAATTATGACGCTTCTCACCGTGTAATTTGTTCCAGTTTTCTGGCTGTTAAGACAGTATGTGTCAATCCTATGAACATAAGATTTATTAATAAATCTGCCATCAGTTAACATGAGGGGGCAAGATGTATGTAAATTGCAAAGATTTTATTTTTGGAAGATTTATGCTTTGGACCTGGCGCACACATTTTCAGCCCTGTTGAGTTATATATAGGCTCTATCTTATATCTGTTGCTCTGGTTCTGTCTCAGCGCTCCGAGCGCGTTTCACTTCACGCGTCGTATAATTTAAACATTAACTTATGACAGGAACTGCAGCATTAACATCTGGCATATTAAGATCTTTCATGGGATTCGATCACGCCTTTTGATGGAACTGTGGAGTAAAGACATCTTAGTCATTTAATGGTGCACTCAAACGGAATTGAGATGATTTTCATCTGTGCTTTGTACATGTTATTGTCTTAACTCCATCTCAAAGCACCTCTTTGCGTCACACAAACGTGACGCATTGATGTGTTCCTATCTTTGTAAAGACACCAGAAACCTCCGTAATAATATATTGGATTAGTTCAATCACTTTTGACGGAAATATAACTGTAGTAGCGTAAATACGGAGAGGAGGCGTTTGAACTTTGTTATTTCGCATATTGAGATTTAATAATCACACTACTAGACGTTTGGGATCATGGTTGGTACTGGAAGAGTTTAAAACACATCTGGAATCGTCGTGATCTTCGCAAACTGTCGCTGTCAGCACATAACGGCATGTCAGCACATAACGGCATGTCAGCAGAATCAGCATACACGGAAGGAGCGAGGCTTAATTCTGTTCCTAGTACACTGACATTTGGTTGCATTGTCAGTTGTGGCTTCTGCCCAGGGTTTGAAAGCAGATAGTGCAAGCAAACCCATGATTATTACAACAACACGGAAACACTTGAAGCCATAATTAGGACAGTGTTACGGAAACAGGTAAAATCATTTTTAATGCAGAAGCATTGACAGAAGTAAAATTACTAGGCTAGATATACGTGCAGTATTACGGGGGCAATGAACCCATGATTAATGCAGTATTGCAGTGTGCTGATTATAATACATAGCCGTGCCATGGCTCAAGCGGCGGTTAGGCTCTGACTATGCTCCCGGGTTCTATTGTGGGGCACTGGGACACGCTTTTCTGGGAAAACGGCGATTATTCCGTGTCAGTTTCATTATGCTAATCTGCATACTAAATACTTCGTTCAGTTACCATCAACGCTATATAATCTTAGAAACCGATATCGTCATTAAGCAAAACACTCTTCTCATGTCAGCACTTGCAGTGATATCGGAGTGCGTTTTGAATCCGTGTCTTCGAAAGACTATGATGATCTTAATATTGTTGTTCCTTATCTGAATATTAAGATTAAGAGTGGTGGTGGAGGTGGTGGTGGTTGTGGTAGTATCAGCAATAGAAGCAGCAACGTTCAGCGAAATTCTCTAAGTGGTTTGTAACACAAGGCGTGAGTTGTTTGCTTGTCGATGTCTGTGGTGCAGGTGGTGTGTTATTACAATTGACTCTACGGTAATTAATATTTAATTAGTTTTAATAATCTGCTTTAAATCTCTTGTATGTAAATAAGCAATAGTAAATGAGTTTACTGCCGATCCCAGCGGCCGCGCAGTCTAAGGCGTGAGTCTGCGGTCTGTCGCAAGCTGAGATTATGGGTTCGAATCCTGCTGGGAGCATGGATGTCTGTCTCTTGTGTGAGAGTTGTGTGTTGTCAGGTAGAGGTCTCTGCTGCGTCGGACTGATCACTCGTCCAGGGAAGTCCTAGCAACTGTTGTGTGTCTAACTGTAATCGTGAAGCCTCAATAATGAGGAGGCCGTGGCCCAGTAGGGGCTGTTACGCCATGGAAAAGAATGAGCTTATTACATGGGTAAAATTTCTTAGGTCGTCGTTTCAATATGCTTTCAAATGCTTTAGGAATTAGCTTGGGCTTTCTAATATATTTGAGGAAATTATTTTCCTACAGCTGGCTTGTTTGCATTGAAAACTGTGTGTCCGGAACAGCTGGAACAGCGTGCCGGTCCCATTCTCTTTATAGGCAGCAGATTTTCCTCTTCTCCAAAACATCCACACCGGCTCTGAGGCCTACCCAGTCTTATACGCCGAGGGGAGAGGGGAAGCCTTCCCCGGGGGTAAAACAGTGAAGAGTCTTAGGACTCCTCGACCCTTGTAGACGAAGGCAGTGTCTTCATTCGAAATGTCGGTATCTGTCAACCGCGCTGCACCACGTAGCGTCCAGAAAGGCCAGAATCCTCAACATCAAAAGTGTCGAAACCTCACATCTCTCAAGTTTACTTTTATTTTCCCCATCCGATGCGCGGCACCCACGGTGCTGTTGACTGCCTTGCTTCGCCACCAACTTGTCATGCAGTATCGAATTGAATATTCAACCAGTGTCGAATGACAGTGGAAGGTGAGTGGAGATGTTTTCTCTCTGACAGGTGTTTCTTTCGATTAGATTTAGTTAGCATCTTCTAATTGGTTTATTATTGATATAACAGTTAAAATTCTTTTTGATAATCGTAACTGTTAATTGTAGCTAATCCCTTAATGAAATGTAATTAAAACTCTAAACAAAACCAAAAAGAAATACAATTAAAGATCTGTTACAGTAACCGTGTGTATTCTAACGCGTATATTTGGTGTCAAGGCGAAACTTGGCAGAATGAGTGGTGACTGACAGAGGATACAAAGTAACTGATTCAGTGCAGTTGTAAGTGCAGTTAACCACGGGCACAGCAACGTGCAAGCAAGTAAGGCCATAACTGTAGCAGCTGTGAAGCCCTTGTGTGGAGCAACAGTGCTTACATGTAAAAGGGCAGAATGCGTGTTGTGCTGGCCTGTTCAGAAGTGAACTCTGCATTAATAAATCACACGATTGGAAAACATTTCATTCCCCCGTTCTTTTTGCCCTCATTATAAATATTTAGTGTGCAGGACCGTGGGTCACTGTGGGGAAAGTCCCTGGAGGCCCGTTCACAATGACTACACACCCGTAATGCCCGAATGCTAGAGGCTGTTGGTGCATGCGTTATTCGTAATGTGAAACGTAATGTATTACGCTTTTGTTGTTGCGTCACTTTGCAGAGTAAAGCCATCAATCTCAGTTCAATTAAAAAGTTGACCGCTTTAGTTAATAATAATTCAGTAGACTTTGTTCAAACCAACGAGCAGACGACGCTGCTACTGCTGCTGTTGGTTCTACTATACCACCACCACCACCACCACCACCACCACCACCACCGCCGCCACCGCCGCCGCCGCCGCCGCCACCACAGCCGCCACCGCCACCACCACCACCACCACCACCACCACCGCCGCCGCCGCCGCCACCACCACCGCCGCCACCGCCGCCGCCACCACCACCACCGCCGCCGCCGCCGCCGCAACCACCACCGCCGCCCCCACCACCACCACCACTACTACTGAAGCTGCTGATAGCGTTCGTTAATAATAATAAAATAATATTTGTTAATTACTCATTTTAATTACTTTTTAAAAGCGTGTTTAACTTTGTGTTGTAAGATCAGCAGGCATGTTTGAAGGGTCTAAAAAAGGTTCGTGTAATATGTGTTCCGTGGGATGATACAAGTGCAGTTAAACGCGACACCATAATCATTTACGCCAAAGAAGGACCAAAATCAAAAATACACTTTTTATTTCTTAAAACATGAAGTTGGCAGCTCTAAAATATGGAGGTATATACGTAAATAAACAAACCAACTGCAGAAGCACACAAGCAGTGAGGAAGGAGTTGGAGGTGGGCAGACATATGTTGAATGCAACACTACTTCAGGCTGTACAGTAGCAAAGAATGACACAGTGGAATTGTAAATCCCGTAATGTTGTTTCGTGCCAGTGGTCTACCTTTCAGTTGATAATCCACAGCAATCCCTGTAACCGGGGTCACTGTGGCACAGTGCAAATTTCTCGATTCTGAAACGGTAGCAGTCCCAGTCCTATCGACATTTCCATCGTAACATTTCAGACGGTCCGCCGGCAATCTTCCCTAGCGCGTTTATATAACACGAGTCATATTGTGGATTTTGGACGTGGCAGAAATTTTTGTAGGTGAAAGGTACTCATGATGCCGTCAAACAGGTGCTCGGTTAGCTCACCATCGAAAGAACTGAAGTTTCATTTTCGGTATGGGACAAGAGTCCATAGAGTCCAGACAGTTCCTGTGGCCCAATCTGCCTCCTGTTCAGTGGGTACGGGGGTAACCGTTCCCTGGAGGTAAAGCTTCCGGGGAATGAAACTAACCACATACTCCATCTGCTGCCGAGGTAAATGCGTGGAACTCTACGTCCTTTCCCACTGTGCACACAGACAACGCCGATATGAATGTTGTAAACATACCCAACTTAGAAATGTCTGCGCAAGAAAGGGTTGATATCTTAGATATGATTTTACATATTGTATTTTGTGTTTGTGAAACGTGGTCACACTCCTTAAGGGAATGCAGTTAAACTAATATTTGAGAACAGGATACTGACACTAACATGTGGTTCTATGATATAGTTCCTGGTAGGGGGCGTGGAGGGAATGGCAAATAAACTATCTTTATAATTTACACTTGCCACATATTATTACTGTGATGAAATGCACGATGGTAGGACATCAAGCACGATTGGGAAGTGAAAGCATTACAGAATTTTAGACCCGAAACACCAAGGAAAGGGATTATCACCATCCTAAAGTAGATCTTAGAAAAATATGATGTGAGTGTGTGGAGTGGATTTATATGGCTCAGATAGGATCTAAATGGCGGGCGCTTATGGGCACAACAATTAGTTATTTATATGATCCCAACAAACTGCACTTGTTAAGCAATATGTAGGCGTACGTATACACCTTATTATTTTACATTGTACTTTCTCCGACATATTTCGGCTTTGATGTGCCTAGTACTACAATATGTTGTACATGGAGGGATAAGGAGTTACAGTCTTTAATGAAAATATATGCTCATATGTCATGTATTATCCCCTTGTTTGTATCTTCCTGATTATGGCTCAGAGTCGAAACATGTCGGAGTAATTCATAATGTAAAATATGTATATATGTATAGCCTAACAAGTGTAATGTCTTAGAATCGAATAAAAACTGAAGTAAAACACACGGAAGATGCAAAATATTAAGACAATAATCAATATTCAGTTTTCGTAAATTATAGGAAATTTATTGATTCCTGAGAAGCTGTCAGCTTCTGAAGAAATAGTCGGTTCGGTAAGGCTAGTTATTCACTTTCAAGCCCAAACCTTAGTTCCAGTGACACCATATAAGCACAGAATCTCGCAGCCTCAAGGACTAAAGCAATGAGCTCATCTGCTGGCAGAAGCATTATACTAAGAAGACAGTTTGATCTCTGGCGCGTAGCTAATATCACAGTGCTATTCGGATTCAATTTCCATCTTGTTGTTATTACTGTGCCAAGGAGAAATAGCGAAGTGCAATGGTAATAACATGCAGTGATGTATGAAAATTGAATGGCACATCGCGTCATTTCGCAAGAATGGGGACGAGATGGAATAACCGCAGTGCATGAACCCTTTGTCAGAACAAGCGACCTCTGGCAACCACTCCTGGCAGATTAAGGGCAATTACATATTATTTTCGTGATGTGTAACAAACAAGAGTGCTCATGGTATGTGAATATTCCCTGTTGCAGTCTGAAATGTTCCTGAGTAACTAAGGACACACCATAGCGGCCAAGGGAAAACGACTCTACCCGTCTGTGCTCTATGACAGGTCACACTGAGAAGCAGGCCATGGGCGTGATTGCCTGATTATCAGTCTCCATGCGCTGGTGTTTTATATTTGTCCGTAACCCAATTTAAAACCATTTGAAGAGCGACTTTACAAAGGCTTTTTATTTAAACGAAAGAGCACGCTTTGTTAAAAGGTTATCACATTTCTCTCGCTTTTTTCTTCAAAGAGTACCATGAAATGAGTATGCAGCATGATGGAATGACACTGGCAGGGGAAAACGGAAATATTCCGAGAAATGTTTGCCACGCTGTCATTTTGTCCACCACAAAATCCACATAGAAGAACCTGGGACCTAACCTGGGACTCTTCGGTGAGAGGCCAGACGACTGAAGGCCTCAGACTTGCCACGATCTCTGTATGGCATTCGTCTTAATTTTATAGCCATAAAAGTTCAGTTCATAACCTCACAGAGCCTGTAGCCCGTCTCTATTGAGCTGTTTAAGGAAATTATCGGTACTGATTGTCAGAATGATGCAAAACACATAATTACACTGTGTGACAAGTGAAACGTTTCTGAATCTCACAGGAGGTGGTACGTATAGTTACCGCCGAGATTTAAGTGGTTAATTGGTCTTGATTTTCTATACCTGTCATGGAACTTCCCGGTCAAGTCGGTAGCACCCATGCATCGTATTCTGGGGGTGAAGTTTAAATCTAACCCCGGGGACACACTGGCCTGTCTGAATGATTTTAGCTACTTCATTCAGTAGTATCGGAGAAATTCCGAGTTAGTTTGTCACGTTAGGCCACGACCGATTTCTTCTGCATAGTTATGAAGCCATTATTTAGTAACAGCGTTACAGTTCGGCGCTGTATAATCTGAAATACTGGCAGCGTCGTTAAATAAGTTGTGAATGAAAGAAATCATCTTTGTACCGCTCACTGTTCATAAGAGGGCGATTACTGCGACATCGCACGCTGAGTCCAAACTGTGTGTGAACTGTGCTGTATAGAGTATCTGCTGTGTGCGAACTGTGCTGTATAGAGTATGTGCTGTGTGCGAACTGTGCTGTATAGAGTATGTGCTCGGTTTCTCCGGTACGTGTCTTCTTCCAATCTCATCCAGCCTAGGATTTGCATTGTTTTCCTCGGTATTCTGAGGACAATTTCGGTAAAGCTTTCAAATACCGCATTACCACCTTCCTCCAGAGCCTTTCAAATACCGCATTACCACCTTCCTCCAGAGCCTTTCAAATACCACATTACCACCTTCCTCCAGAGCCTGCCTTCCTCATCATCTTCCCGTCTCACCCGAAGACATACCTACCTCTGTCAACCACTTTACTTGTTTTCTTTTTGCTTTCACTATTCCTTTCTCCCTTTTTTCTCTTTGTTTCTTCCTTTCTGTATTCATTCCTGACTTTATTTATTCCTTCCACTAAATCCGTAATTTCTCATGTTCTTTTGTCTTTCTCATTTTATTCCTTCTCACCTCTATGTCTTTCTTAGTATTTTTATTATTTGTTTCTGTATTGTTTCCTTCTATTGACTTCCGCAATTTTTCTGTGTGCCTCCCTATTGTACCCTTCCTTTTACTCCTCTGTCTTTGTTTCTCTTTTTCTTGCTTCCTACGAATACATTCCCTAATTTGTCAATCGATTTCAACGCGGTATAGCATACGGGGTCGCGTGGATAAGTAGGCTGCTGCACTGCCTCCGGTTATTCAAAATACATAACTTTGTGAAATTTGGAGCCTTCTGGGTGGCACATAACTTTCTGATCACACACACAGGACCCCGTAATTTGTCATTTAATTTCTTATCGCTTTTCACTCAGTCGTTTATTTGATAAAGAGCTAGGAATGGTCGTACGACCGTGCTGTTCGTGTTTAAATGGATGCGTAATGTAAGTTAGATAAATAAGACAAGAGGAGAGGGAACAGAACGGGGTGGATGCGTGGAGATGACATGTCGTGTTAAGAGTCATTGTTTCCAGTGGGCGTCCCGGCCGTTCGGTTGTGACTGGGCGTGTTGCTTGTGATTTCAAGACATATTTCCAGTCGTTATCAACTTCAGATGCAATTTATGTACAGTGTGGATCTTATAAACGCGCAACAAGGAACTTTCAGAAAAAATCTATGAGACAGGTCCAAGCCAAATTTTCTGTATTAATTTTAGAAAATCAAGAGATTTTCATTTGGTTCCGCAAGTTTTGTATTTGCTTCGAAAGAATCTTAGTTTTTCTGGGCACATTTTAGTGCACGTATGCAATGCCACAGTTTGTCAAAACTAATTATTTAATGAGACGTGTAGTCGGACATACAGGTATATGTATAATTATCTCCGTTTTGATGCGACACATGCGGACGGAAAACAGATGTTGCTTTTGATATGAAACGTGTGGTGCAAGCGTTCAAAATAACTTTTGAGCAAAAAAGGTGAAAGCCAGTCGTAGGCCTAAAGATCAGCCACTAATTCAGGCCGCGACTTCAGTTAGTACAAATCTCGATTGAAGATGACAAACAAACCTGCCAAGTACGCACATGCAGATTAAAAAAACTCAAAATTTAATAGTGATTTTTTGTACTTTTTATAAAGAAATGCAATGTCAGGATTCTTTAGGCCCTGTTTTCAATGAAGCTTTCAGTTGCTAAGATTGTGTAGCGTCGGTGAATGATGAGCCAATGAGTATTGAGAGTTGGTGGAATGATACTGACAGGGGAAAATCGAAGTACTTGATGAAAAACGTGTCTCAGTTCCACTTTATTCTCCACAAATCAGACACAAAGAAGCCTGGGATCGAAGCCTAGAAGCTCATTAATTAAATATATCAGCTAATAGAGAGGTATGACGCGGTAAAACTTCGTCGCTGCAAGAAGCTAATGTGCTAATGAACAAAGCATTTACTGTAATGTTCAAGACGCACACAGGAATAACTGAGTTTTATGCTGATAGTCTTAACTCTCCCAATTTATTCCAAATTTTGTCCATGTTTATTGGTTGCTTTGCAACAGCTAGTCGAAGATGATCCAAATGTGTAGACCTGCGCCAGATTCCGGTTCTGTGTTTGTGTTTGACCTACTTAACGTTACTGGTGGGTGTTGATGCCTAAAGTGACGTAATTGCTTTAGCACCAGATCAAAATTAAAGGCCAAAACAACGCGTGTTAACACACTACCTGATGGCCCATTTCTCCTCTTGTGAAAATGAACTGAGTGCCCTGACAGCTCCTAGAAAGAATTCCACTTGAAACTGAAAAGTGGTTTATCCCACAAGTGAAACAAAATTTTACTGAACTGAGTTACAGTCTGCGTTTAGAGGGCTACGCTGAAGGAAGAAACCAATGGATCGCATAGTGAGAAATCGTGGTATGAACGCTCAGCAAGGTAATGGCGAGGTTTTATTCTGTCACTCGTAATACAAATCTGTACGTATTAATCAAAAGTACTGACTCAGTTCCACTAAAAATTTTCGGGAGTACCCTAAACCGTATTGTGGATGTAAGAAAATCATAAACGTCTAAGTAACTAACAGTATTGCACTGCTCAGCGTATGAGTGAATTTGTGATAACTGTGAACAACCGCATGGGTTATGACGAAAAGGAGTAACATTCAGCAAATATATCAGTTGTAAATGTGTTAGAACATTTGGTCGAGTGATACAGTTTAGAAATTAATTGTACATATGGTATTTTTAGTTTCAAAACATGTGCAATACGCCTGATGAGGAAAGAAAACTGCCGAAACATGTAGTGGAGTTGAGCCTTATAGTGAATAGTGTGTATAAAATAGAGCTGTAGTAAGACTGAGGGAATAAAATTTTGACGTTAATTGGTAAGATATAGCATGACACAAAATGTTTACTTCCGAAAAACTGAATCGTGTTCTGCGTTAACGTAATCATATTGACGTTTTACTGTGCCGTCTAGCAGCTCTCCTTTGCACACTTGTTACAATTATACAGGCACACCTCTGTGCAGTCTAGCAGCTCTCCTTCACACATTTGTTATGATTATACAGGAACAGCTCTGTGCCGTCTAGCAGCTGTCCTTCACTTATTTGTTATAATTATACAGGAACACGTATGTGCTGGCTGCAGCTCCAGACATCGCCTGCCCAATTGCAAGAGCACAGCACTACAATCACCGCCAAATATATCCTACAGCAGTTGCGGAGATCTGGGCTAACACTGTTTACGTTTTTTGCATGAAAATTAAGTACTAAACCCCTTCCAGCAGGATCGGGCTTGAGAAACTGACAGTCGCTCAGCTGCTTAAGAACTTTTGTGTCGTGAAGGTTCATTACAGTGTTAAAAACACCCCGCCTCTCTACCTGATCCTCTTCTGCATGAATCCCGTCCACTCTCTTAACAACATACGAGTATTTGTGTAAAATTCATTTTAATATTATCCGTGCAACTACGTGATCTGACTTAGGCGGTCTCTTCCTCCCGGTTTGCAAGACTAATATTCTGTGCGAATTCCTCTTCACCTTCGTGGCTCTGTGTCTCCGAAAAATCTTATCAGCTGGACGCATTATTAACCTCGACTTTGGATGGGCGTGAATGATTAGCTTCACGCACCGACTGCATCGCACCCGAGGAAAGAGCCCTTGTTACCCACTGAACAGGAGGCTGGGTGGACCGCTGGTCTGGCCTGGACAGTACGGAGGAATGAAAAATTCTGTTGTCCCCGCCAGGAATAGAGACATGATCCACGGTGTTAAAGCCATATCTTAATAAATTTACTGACTATGCTAACCCGGTTTCCGCGTACCTATTATACGAGGGTCGGTCAGAAAGTAAACCCTGATGGCATGTAATTGCGTAAGTAAAGCATCCGTACTCATTGTGAGTGAGTGAGTGAGTGAATGGGTGAGTGACTGAGTGAGTGAGTGAGTGAGTGAGTGAATCAGTGAGGGGAATTTGTCGTAAGTTAGGCTGTGATTTGTGTGCAGCGTTGAAGCACTATCTTGGCGGCTAAAAATTTAAAGATGATCGCTGGATGTACTCAGTAGTGACACTCTTGCACTTCGACTTTGAATGATTGGGACTAAACACGGACCTGGTGCTCGCGTCTCTTCCTCCGAATTTGTAACATAACCTGATCTTCAGCTGTTACAGTGCGTAAGTTCTCTGACATTTCTCAACACATTTTAAATACCATGTTTCATGATTCTGTGTCGTTAATCCTCGTGAAGGTTATTAGTAACAAAAATAACAATAATTTTTGCGAGACCACGTGGCGCGTGTTGGAAAGAGTAAAGCGGCTCGAACGATTTGTTTTTATCATTTGAAATTGTTCAGAGATCAAATAAAATTGGAAATAAGTACATTATAAGCCAGCGTAAAATGTAATTTGTCACTACGCCTTCTGTGAAGTACTGTGAAATTAAAAACAAATATGTTTCTGTTTAACTTACTTGTGGTCCACACTTCGTTTTCCTTAATATATTTCGCACTGTCCGTTGCCTGCACCTGTTTGGGTTTGCCGTTGTATCCCGTACAAATTAAACTTATTGAATTTATAACGCCATTATGTAACGCTGTTATTAATTTTTGCGTATCGCTCCTCATTAAAACAGTGTAACCTGCAGATTATTGTGCTATCATTATTCATTTCATCCTGACTACTTTAAATTTGGCACTAACTCTTTTTTTTAATACTGGGTGTGTCCCCTGTCACCACGGCATGGCGCATTGTGGGAGAGAGACTGGAGGAGACGTCGTCCATATGTGGAAGGTAGCTGTTAGTGTGTTGAGTAAGCAGGCTAAATAACAAAGTAATATACATACTTCACTGGAACAGTTCGCACGGCCTCATCATCTGGAGAAGGATATGACATTTGGAAGGTCCTGCGCCAGGGACCTTTACAGAGCAAGTTAATTAAAATCGATATCAAGAGAAGAATAAAGAATGTGGATTGAAATAGCTCCATTTTATCTTAAACTCGGCGCTAGGTGCAGGTGACTGGTCAATTTAATTCCCCTGCCGCTTTACCCGCGGGAAAAAACTGCGGTACCCGTTGAATGGGAGGCTGTGTGGGCTCCACATCAGGTCTGGACGCTTTGAAGGGAATATAAATCTCTTGACCCTGCCGGGGTTCAAACTCCGTATCATCCAGCAGGTAGCCTATTCGCGATACGTGTCCTATGTATAATGTATATTAATTTCGTTCTTTAAATGGTTAAGCTTGGGTAATATTCCGCAAATTTTAGGCTCCCAAAAATTCTTTCCAGATTGCAGGACCTTAAATTTGGCATTCTCTGAGCAATCCAGAACGTTGTGACGTTCCTTTTGGGAATTTGAGTACCGAACATGTTCTATTATTTGACGATGTTTTGACAACTGCTGAGGATATTTAGTGTTGAAAGAGACGTAAAATGATTGTGCATATTGGATGTTGGACAGATATAGCTGAAGCTGTCTTCGGATACTTTAATATACTGTGCTGTCTGCACTTCTTTTGAGTGACTGGGTAAACACATGAGAACTTGCACTTTTATTTTTCTGCTTCCGGTGGTATTCTGTTCCTCCATTTCCATATGAAAATTGCGTGTATTGAATGTGGCAATCCGCTTTTGTGCATATTATTGGCTTTCATATTTAATGACACCAGGCAATGTGTAAATGCTGTTTGTTGTGTGTTCATTTGTTCTTGTCCAGCTCATAACGCGGTAAGTCAGTCAGAGGTAAGTGGTTTGCGTTCGTGTGAAAAGTGGGCATGAGATACTGGATGTCAAGTTTTATTGTTGTTTACAGCGTCATTGTTTGCGCTGACGTTCTCACGTTTGCTTTTCCTGTAAATACAAAAAAGGCACGTTTTAGTTGTTCACTTGTTTCACGGTGTCACGTGCCTACCAGCAACGCCTCAGATGCCAGTTTGTTGAAAGAACTGCCAGCTGTCATCACAAGTATTTGATATAACAAGCAGTGCTCTCCCCAAACACCAGAAACATTTTCCAGGACATCAAAGATGTACAGTCCAGTTAAAAGTAATGATATCTGATGAGTTTCCCTGGCGAGACGTTAAAATACGTTAGCACTCAGCAGACCCTGGGCCATTTTAAATGGTATTGTATTGTATTGTATTGTATTGTATTGTGTTGATATTGTGTTACTCAAATTAGGTGATGATTATTCTGAAGCCGATTTCTCTAAAAGAAAATGTATCAACAATAAATATTCTGTATTAATTTTGTAGCATAAATTGTCTTATGAGTTACGAGCAGAGACTGGTGATGTATGGGCATGGGGTGCTGAGGAGGACATTTGTGCCCAAGAGGGAGGATGCGGCAGGAGGTTGAAGAAAATTGCGTAGTGAGGAGCTTAATAGTTTTTACCATTAGGTATTATTAGCATTATCGAGTCAGGGAAGGTAAGCTCGGTGGGCCAGGGGTTCGATCAGAAATACCAAGTTTTAGTAGTGAGACTTGCAGGTAAAGTACTATAAGGGAGCCCTAGTCGAATATGAAATGATGATACTTCAAAATATAAAGTGTGAACAAGTAGGCTGGATTCATCTGATATAAGAAAGGGTGCAGTGGTGGAGTCTTGTGCCCCTAAAGGGCAAGGAATTTCTGGATTGTTAGCTTCTCAAAAGGTGTTCAATTCATGGAATTTGTTGTATGTGTCTGGGAAGGGTCCATATCTTTTCGGCGGTGCTCACAAAGTCGTGATAATCCCTTGCCATTATAAAAAACTGTAAATTCTTTGTCAACTACAAGAATAATTATAGCTGTCGCGTGTTCCTGGCACTTGGCCAGTGCTTGTATTTGAGTGCTAAGTGTGATGATGCTTTGTCTCAGACAGCATAATGAATACATGCTGTATTATCGTGACTTCCTTTCATTTATCTGACCGTTCTTAAACCAATTAAAGATATTGTCGACGTAACAGCAGATTTTATTTTTAAAAACAGTAAAAAGTTTTCAGGAGCCTTACGGGAATTTAGGAGTTTTGGAATGCGCTTCCGTTCTCAGCACTGCCCGGAGCTTCAATTACGTGCCCCTCACTAATTACGAAACAAGGTAGGAAGACGTTCGAAAATAAATTGGGCATCATATACTTTTATAAAATGACGAACTGCATTGGTAATTTGGAGGCCGTAAAACTGATTTCCGATGCCGTTACAATCTTGACAGCTCGGCAAATGTCTATGTTTTGGTACAAAAACCATCTGTCCGTGTCGAGGAACAAAATGCAGAGTTTGGAAAAAGTATGTAACCAATGAAGAACTGCGGGTGCTTAAAGCCGCATTTGGCAAAGTGGCGATTGGCAAGCAATTGCTGTAGTAGGTCAACTAAACTAATGTTATAAAATGTAATTACTGTGAATTTCTCTTTGTTAGCTGGAAAAGTAATCTGTGCTGAGGCTGTCGGGCGACTAAGCCCTGCCACCTATTCATATTAGCCGACATTGAATTTTACTGGATTAAATCTTGTAACCATTTGCACGAAATTTACTTTGAGCCCTGCGTTCTAACAAATTCTTGTGTCACAGGTTCATGTAAGGTAAAATTCCACCCTTAGGTTTGACAAAGCTAACTCACGAACAACTTTAATATCTCTCGTTAGTGAATGATGAATTTATTTTTTGGGCTGCTTTTCTTTAGGAAGTTAAACGAGACAGAACTGGTGCTGGAAGGGGGGAGAGCGAAGCGGAATAGCAAAAGAGAACTTGATGTCTGATGTTGGTTCCTTCCAGAGATAACACTTTTAAGGAATTTTTTCTCTGCTGATAACAAAGAAATATAAAAATTTCAAGTAGCGGTGAAGAACGGGAAATTCTATTCCTACGTCCTCGAAAGTTTGTCCTTTCTGAGAATGCATAAATATTACCTCTTTGAGGATTCTTATTGCGTGGTAACTTCATCTGCTGTCCTTACTGGCGGGACAACGAGAAGAAGGAGAGGCGAAACGTTTCCATCTTGTATGTTTAAGAAAAGTCCTAAAATTATTTAAACTACAGTGAAACTCGTCAGTTTATCAGATAATGATAATTAATGCAAAATTTTTTCTGTGACTAATGAGTAAGCAGCGCTCAGCGAATGTGTGTGGGGGGAGAGGAGGTGTAATTTCTTATCACCTATTCTCAACACTGCAGATTATAGATGTCAGTTTTAAGGTACGGTCGCTTTATCCGCGAGATATATCTGGTGAGCGCTGGGTATGAAACTTGGTGACAGAGCTGTTCTGTACATTATGGCAAACTTTATATTTGTATGCAGTGCATACCTTTGTCATAATTAAATACACTTCACGCGTTTCGCTAACACACAGTTACATTACTAGAGCCAATGTGGCTGTTTTGAGATTCGCAGATTTGTCCGTTCATATTAAAGAAATTTATGCAGGAATTGGAGCGCAAATAAAGTAAAGAAAAGTGTGAATGTGCAAGTGTCTTGTTAATTATTATATGTGTGCTTGCATTGTAAGACGAGAACGCAAATAGCTGTTTTAAACATCAAGATCATTCCCGTAGTGGAGGCATTAAGTCTTGGCCGTATAATTGAGAAAATTACACAGCGAAGGACTTAGGAGTATCTTATACGCTTCTGCTGCCTTTATTATGGTGATCAGATGAAGGACATGGAGTACTCTTGGCGAGACGAAATATAGGTGTTCGGGAAACGTCAAGCGAAGAGGCCTGACGATAATATAAAGAAGTTAGAAAATGTATGCGTCGCGCGACAGTCCCGGTGCATTCAATATATTGTTTGATTGAAATCATTCCAACGATACTCGAGTTACGAGACGACAAAGCATGGAAGTCACTTTGATTCAAGTACCTACAAACGCGCGAGACTACGGTAAACCCTGTGTTTTATTTTCGTCTGCAGTATTTGTCCATAATTTTTATTTCGATAAACATTTAGCTAGTTGCTCTCGAGTTGGTTGCAGAACTGCAAGTTGATGAATATTCGTTTAGGTGTTGTCGAATTCTTACATATGTACGGACTGGCACACGACGGAGTTAATAGGTGCCTTCTTGGACATGGTTGTTTTGAGTGCGCTGAAAAGGATTTTCGATAGATATTGCGTTAGGTTACGAACTGGATTAGCCTAGCTCAGGTTATTTGTCAGTGACAGACTCTGTAGTTGGGGCTGCACCATGGACTTAGTAAACGTTGTAGGCTGTACATCAGGCGGGTATTTTTAAACGTTGCGCTTTAGATGGATACTTTGTGTTTAAAACGGGTATTTAGTTGCCTGTAATTGAGAAGGCTGTTCTTCCATCACATGGTCATTCGGCGGGCATTACTATTTGACAGCGAATGTCTTTCTTCTTTTTAAGTATTTCTGATAAGTTTGTTCATTATGATTTATGGAAATGTGGCTTTTTATGGTACTGTGCTATTAATCACACAATTTGTAGGGATGAAAAGAGGACCAGTTAATAAAACACCATGAGGTATCTCGTAGATATAGTTTTTATTACCTGCTAGCGGAAACATTCGTCTTTGGTAGGATTTTTGCTGAAAGTAAATTGCTTTCTCCACCTGTGCCGGCCTGAGATTCAACCTGCACGGTGGGAGGCCGGCGACTAACCATCTAAGCCATGACACCGCCGTATATTTATTTTTCACGGTAACGTCGCAGAGTAAGAGGTCTGTTCAAATAAGGTATATCGTTTTATGCATTAAATTGCATGCGGGTGGCTAATGTTGGGAAATCGTAGCTTTTGGTTTTACAACAACCACCAGACAGACCGAACTGCAGGAAACTGGAACACACAAGGGTTTATCTTGTTGAGCAGTGGTTCTCAAGCTGTGCGGGACCTGGGCCGAGGTGTTTCGCCACTGAAATCATGTAGGGGCCGTATCTTTTTCAATCTGAAAAATCTTTGACTAATTTTACATTTTTCTTGCAGGTCTTTTACATAAAAACTGCCAGTCACTTGCGGGCCAGTACTATGACATATATTCCATTAGCAGCAGTGTTTCTATTTCGAATGATGGCCTACAGTAATAAAAACTTTGCTGGTGCTCCATGACGTGCAGGTGCTCTGCGAACTGAAAAGGGTTTGCTAACCATTGTTCTAGACGATGAATTTCCAAATGTTGCTTTAAGATGCGAGGCTGTTTGGGACTGTGGGGAAGAGAGAGTTCTGTTGGGACGCCAGGCCCGCTGCTCATATCCGCGGAGGGAGGAACATCTATACATTTCTAAAGGTATCGTCTGCATCTGGAGCTAACGAACCTACCCTCATTGCAAGTCTCGTATGCTAGAATGTTCCTCTTACTGTAAACAAAAGGCAAGTACACACGGACCTACATGCACCCACAGGGGTTGTTCTTTTCCTTCCTGGCCTTTCCTTTTTCTTTCTTTATGCATCCCCTCGAAAGACGTGGTCAAGTGCGCAGCACTGTGCTTCATATTCTGCATGTACCAAGTTCAGATCACGACGAGGAGACCTCATATCTTGACTCCATAACTTTTTGGACCTTAGTCCTTCCAGCCAAGTGACGGACTAAAACCATATTACTAACAACGCTGCTCGCGCGCTTCGCAGTTGCAGGTCGCATTGGTCACGTTTGCTCAGGCAGTGAGCCGTGTTGCTACCGTACGTTTGACTTAAATAAGGACGTGGCTTTT
This sequence comes from Coptotermes formosanus, assembly GCA_013340265.1. NCBI lineage: Eukaryota > Metazoa > Arthropoda > Insecta > Blattodea > Rhinotermitidae > Coptotermes > Coptotermes formosanus. The sequence continues at coordinate 341,702 of BLKM01000844.1, forward strand.
TCCCAGACTGCCTCCGAAAGTGCGGCTCCCGAAACTTGTCTAACTGGCCACCCCTGGGCTAGTACCTTAAATTAAGCCACGACTTCCCGCTTCCACATCGTCTCCATTTCTTTATCCACCAGTCATCCTACTGTTTGGGTTGGATCTTCGGGGCTAGTGACAGCGTGTTTAGGTGAAGCAATAATTTAAAATTGTTCAGTCCGAAGCATTGTACTTGTAGAATAGGTACAGGACTCTTCCATACTCATATTCATATTAACACTGCTATTACCAGAAGGAGGAGTGGGTGAGCCTGATGATCCATGCTTTATCGGAAATCAACTGTTGGTCACAAATCTACTTCTGATATGTATGTTTTCGAAATGATATTTTTTAATAGGCGCTAGACGAGAAGGGACTGTGTGTGTTACATTAAGCAATAATGCAAGTGCCAACGGAGGTTCAAAGATCGCAGTTATGAAAACAGAATATTGTTACGTCTACTGGCTATACTTGAGTTTAAACTTGAGTCCCACATACAAATGGACTTGAATTGTCTAAAATTGAGTGTATCTAGATAAGCAGAAAAGGTCTGGAAGCGTTGGTGGTTGGTAACTACATCGATACGTAGATGGAAGAAAAATGAAACTTGTGTTTTGCAGTTTTTATCGCCTCTTTGAAAATAATTCTTATGTCCTCAGTCCATCCAGAAAATGCTGACTTACGGTTGCTTATGAAGAAGATTTAAAATTTGATTTCTTTTGATGAGGAAAGTGTACAACAGTACTAAATAAAGCTAATTTTTCCCACAAGATCAGGAAGTTGTCTCTTGCATTTAGATACTCTGCAGTTGATCTGCATAGCTGTGAATGAATAATTTTAAAACAAAGACTTCAAAATTATCATAAACCTTTGTACCCTGTATTTATGCATAGAACATACTTTATCCCATTAACGAACTATTTCTACATTCATCTGGTAACATTTAATTGTTCCGATTGTATTAACAGTAAGTAATAAGACAGTTTATACTACGTGGGAGCGAAGTGGCTGATTTTGGCAGACTTTCAGAAGATCGTATGGAACTCGTATAAACCAGTTTGCCTCTGGCTACACCTGTTGGCACAAGCCTGACATGATAATATTGTGCAGAGGATTGTTGCAGGAAGCAGAAAATGAACAAGACGTCAACAACATCGCTGGAGAGATTGCAGGTACTGCACGTTCATCTGGAAATTATGGTAGAGCGCCCACTGCGCAGCAACACGGAACTAAGTGTTATATCCCGGGAGGGGCAGGGGGAGGGGGAGGGGGAGGGTACTGTGTGCGGGACAGGACATTGGCAATGTGATTGGGTAAGGAGGGGAAATAGCGACTGGAATGTAGAACGTAAAAGTGTGCTAGGTATGTGGGTGTTGGTAAGATTCATCGTGTTTAAATTCTATTAGACGTAAAATACGAACATGGACGTCGCGGTGAATTTGGCAAAACCCCCAAATTCGTATTCGTGAAATTCCGGTTCAAAATTTCGGCCTGGCGACCAATTATTATGACCGAGGTTTCCGTTGTTTTCCTCAGTTCACCGAAGCATGTGCTGGGATACTAGCTCAAACCAGGCCACAACGACTTTCTTTCACATCCTGTTCAATTTATTGCCTGCTCGCTATTCGTCCTGTGTTTCGATGCTGTGTAATCGTAACGGTTAAAAGCGTTGCAAAGTAAACCAATAAGAAATAAAAATGCCTACAGACATCGTTCACGTGCCAAATACACACACGGTTATTAGTTGAATTTTTTTTAAATACAGTGCAGCGAATTTTTGGAGTCGAACTTGGTTATAACATAATGAATGGGACTTGATATCTTCTGTCGTTATAACCGAGGGACATAATGTTACGGTTGTTACCGAGGAATTAATTGGTACCAGAGAATATCTGACGCAATAGACGAGGTGTCGCATTAACCGATGTCATTATAACCGGGTTTGACTGTATGTGCTATGTTTGGTGACGTAGCACACATTTATAACAAGAGGAACTAGCGGAAGATGCTTCCAAAGTGCTATCGTTTACACGACAAAATTTTAACACCAAGGTGTCTAACTATACTCATTAATCTCATGTACTTTTGTTTTGTATTGCGTAGTGCATTAAAATTAATGTAATCAATACACCGATATGTTTCGGGTGCAGGATCGGCACCCGTCTTCAGGCTTGCTTATAAGCCACAGTGTTAATACCCGTGATGCAGTGAAGATCAATCAACAAATATGCAGTGAGTCGTGCGTTGAAGTAGTTTTTAAACTGCCTTTGGAACATGGTGTGTTCACTGATTCCACTTTAGTTTGTGGTAAAGAGTAGTGTCAGTAACCATGTAACAGTATTACTTTAGAAGCCAGCTTGACGCCGGGGGCCAATCCTGCTTCCGATACGTAGGGTTGTATGAATTATGTTTATTGTAACACATAAGACCGTAGAAAAAACCTATAAAATTAGTTAGTTTAGTTGTGACATACCGTCGTCAGAACCTGACAGAATAATACCACGATATTTGTTTTCTTCGTACTTGCGCAAAACTAATTTTCATATTCCTTTTTCATATAGGCCTATTGAAAGTAAGGTATCATAATCAAAAATATAAAAAATAATAAAAGGCTAAGAGCAGTAACAAGATTGACACTTTTCTTTTATAAGATTTAACTCTTCGTATTTCTGTCATATCTACTTCAGTTCTGTTTCTAGACGTATGAAATACACAATGAAGTTTCATGGGTTCTGATCTAGAATGCGAATACAATAAACACGAAAGAATAAGAATCATATTAAATTACAGCATTGACAGTACAAAAAGCTTGCAAACGCGTGTACAAATCTGAAGTAGGCGTGATATTTTCCAAATTCGTGCTTCGCGGTTTTGTGTTCTGATTTACGGTGATGTCCCTTTAGTGCAAATTCAGATCTGCCTTTGCACATTTAAACGAATTATTGCGAAGCTAATCAACTATGCTGTAATAAAAATGATCTGTATTTCGTGTTACATAGGCCTATACGCCCAACTGAGAATTTCAAGTAAAACTGAACGTCTCAGTGGCTTTTATTTTTGTGCATCGATCGCTTTTGCTTCCTTCTCTATTAAGATTTCAGAAATTGTCTCAGCTGTCTGTCATATGTTTGTCCATGCCTACATCTGTCCGTTCGCAACGACTCGAGAATCATGTACCGGATTTATGTAATGTATCATAGCGGACATTTTTAATAAAATATGTCTGTTTAAAATTTTGGTTAAAATGTGACAAGAGTAACGCCACTTACGTGAAGACTGCATTCATTGCTGCGCGCATCTTGTGGGTAACTTGCGCGTAACTTGCTTACTGGGGCGAATTATGTTTCGAACACACGCGAAACACTTATTTGATGCCAGTGCCATTTTGTGTACCTGTTACGGTTTCCTAGACAACCGAAGGAAAAAGACCTGAGGCGCCAGAATTGTTGAACTATGCGTGTTTCATAGCTTGTGTATACATCGTGATGTTTTTACGAAGAACAAATAAAGTTTTACCTTCTCCTCACTACTGCACCCGTAACAAATAGTCTTTGATCCTTTGATCTGTCACTGTGTTCTTAGCCAATATGGGAGTATTCATACAACGTAGCACTGTGTTATACTTTCCGCATGCTATTGGAATAAATCCATTGCCGAAATATTACAGCTCGTGCGAGATTTGGGTTCTCACAGCGACGTTGCTGAAGATTCAGGTCTTACGTGGTGTCGACAGGTAAACAACTACTGACGTTTCGATTTATTGATTGTGCCTTCCTATTCGACACTACATGTCATCCTAGAGTACTTGAATCATCTTCAGTATTACTCTTTGTAACGTGATTGGTTAGAATTTTAATGTGTTTGTTTCGTGTTTCATGCCGTCGTCCGTGGGTCACTTTAAAAGACTTTCTTCGTGGAGCGAAGAGTTTGCGGAGAAGCACTTACTCGTTCAGGTGGTCGAGAACTCCCCTGGGTTTTATGCAGCCCGGATGTCCATTACCTATTCACAAGAGCCCGGCACTGGGCCGAATAGTGATTCACTTAAATACACTCTTCAGCACCGTATCTTCCTTCGTGAAGATACGGTCTGATGCTATTTACATTACGCGTAAGAATGTTTCTCCTTTTCGAAAGTCCAGACCAGACCTATCCTTCTCTTCAAGGGGTTCAGGGACGGGGGACTCTTTTGCGGGCGTGAAGTGACCGGTTCTTGAACCTGACCACTCACTCCCATGTAGTGCCGAGGTCAAGAGTGAGAGAGACTATATCTGCACTTCCCCATATATATTTATGGCGTGCACAGAGACGACTGTACTTTTACGTACGCTTAATTTTGTCCATAAGTGTTCGGTTATTCGATAAAAAATTTTGGACGAATTTTGCACCTCTCGCATTCGTATTTTATATCCCATCTGTCTGATCCTCCTTGATTGGTCACCATGTAAGTATCTGGTAACGAGTACAAATTATTACGCTGCTCCTCGTGCTGTTCGGTCATTTCTCTTATTTTAGCACTGAAGAGATGCAACGTACACATTTCATAAAATTTAGACTTTGCTTATATTTAGATAGATTGTAGTGATGCCAACGAGGGTTTTATTAATATGGCACAGACGGACGCCAGATCGTTCATGAATATAGAATTCTCTGCAGCGGTTCGGGAAATGTAATAAAAGTTTCTTTGTTTACCGTGAATCAGAGTGGAATAACTTTCCGTATGGTCAGTATCATCGACAGATGGTAAATAATGATTTTTTTTTCTGGTATGGGCACCCAGGCCCAGTTCATATAAATACTCATTTTTTTTTCTAAAATAATTTGATTACATATCAGCAGGGCAGATCATGAACCATCATGCTGTTCCATATTATGGAGGAACAATAAAGCCCTTGCTGGGCTTCCAGGCAGTAAAAGAATGGAGTACCTGCCTTGATGCTGAACAAACGTGCGTACGCCTCATATACTGAATGGTGTTCTGGTGTAATATTGCGATATAAAGGTTCGTTTTATAAATTCGACAATACATGGCGTTCCGTTTCAATGAGTGTATATCATCAGACAAAAAGGAAGGCCATTAATTAAAATTAAATTAAAATTGTATATTTGTTCAAGGCTTGACTAAAGTAAGGAAATTAAATCTAGAAATTTAAACAACGGGAAAGGACACAACGAATCATCGTTGATGAATCGGTAACATCCTGCGTTTGGGAGGTACCCAGTTCGAAAATACAGGTCGGTAAACAAGGGACTACTGAGACTGTAAGTGGTCGTTGTACCAACTGTTGGCCAGTGTCCGCAGTGCGTTATATACCTACAGATAAGCTATAACAGCAATTCTTGCAGAAACATGAAACAAGAAGATACGACATTCGACGAATAATTATTTTCTTAGCGATGGGCGGGGCATGTAGCACGTATGGGGGAAAAGAGAGGTGCGTACAGGATTTTGGTGGGGAGACCTGAGGGAAGGCGACCACTTCGGAGATCCAGGCTTAGATGGGAGGATAATATTAAAGTGGATCATCAAGAAGTGGGATGGGGCATGGACTGGATTGAGCTGACTCAGGATAGGGATAGGTGGCGGGCTCTTTTGAATGCGGCAATGAACCTCCGGGTTCCATAAAATGCGGGATATTTCGTGACTAGCTGAGAAACTCTTCGCTTCTCAAGAAGGCATCTGCTACATGGAGTTAGTTAGTTAGTTATTTAATCATTTTCTTAACATTTATACAAAGTATTATTTTGAAATACATTGTATTATTGGCAACACAATATGCAGTACTTTTCATATCGAAATACAAATGGAAGTTCCACCACACATTAAGTAACAATGGCGCTACTTGGCTTCGTTTTTCATAGGTTTAGGAACTGGAAATTAAAGTAATGTAGGTACTTGATAGCACAGGATGTATTCAAATTTTGTACGATAAATTGAAATTTGTAACTTTAATTTGAAATGTGTTTTACCGCCCCAATATTGGGTTTATTGACGACAGGGTATTATCATTAACGACAAGTACTGAAAAGTTGGGTGTTACTTATGATATGGCCCGCAAACATTTATTTTCCCTTGATTTGGGCCACGTGCTCGCAAGTTTGCTCGCCACCCAGCGAGCTATTTGTATTTGCTTCAGACATACAGGAGTGGGCATACCAGCGTGAGAGAGAACTGGAAGTAATTATAAAGACACTACATTTTTAATTGATGTGAAAATTGAAATTACCTATTCACATTACTACGCTTTTCAGAAGAACTGAAAGTCACTTTAAGGACGGTGTAACTAACGTCAAGCACAAAACCACTGTAAAGAGAACCTACGAATATTAAGTTAAAAGTTCGTGCTAAATAGTACGTTAGTTATATTGAATCTTGTTAGAAACATAATGTAGTATTATGTCGTTAGCAGCATAATCATATAATAATAATAGTATAGTATTTTCTTGTTAACAGCAATATTATGCCATGGTTTAACAACATAATATACTCGTATTATGTTGTGAACAACATTCGTAATGACCAATATATTCTTTAGCAAGGTCCTTTGCTTAATATTCATAGACTCTGTTTATCGTCGTTTTGCAATTAATGTTAGTTGCACTGACTTCTTTCAGCTATTCTGAAACACGTGGTAATCTTCCCGATGTTTGAATGCAGAAATTAGACATGATATAACGTGCTGTTAAAACGTATCAGATTACACTATGCTGTTAACAACATGGTGTAATATCTTGCACAATTTCTGTATTCGAATATTGGTGAAGATTACAGGCAGAGCGTATAATCTCAGCAAATATTAAAAGAAATATGAATTGATAGTATGCAGTGTATTTGCACATCGTTCTATTCTATACGTCAAACGATCGCGTGAATGTGAAGTCAAATAAATAATAATTACGACTTGTACGGGAGCATACTGCAGGTCATATATTGTCAGAAAATAAAAAACACTTTAAATTAAATACTTGATACAGTTGTATTCAATCTGCTTAATTAACGGTATATTGCTGCATATTGCATATAAGCGTCCTGCCTAATCAAGCGCATGTGACGTATTATTGTGTATGATATGCGATATGGGCTACGTACAGATTTGATAGTGTGAACGGTGCAGTAACGTATAGCACGTTAAAGGTCCCACAACACGACTCAAAAATGGAGCAGGTTATTCACCTGCGGTGAATGTTTTTGGGGAGTCTTAAATTTACTGTGTACACAGTGTTACAGCTGGAGACACAAGTTAACTCTTGCAACTCGTATATCATGAGCTGGATGTAAATGTGAATCCCGCGAAAGAGATTATGTCTGTCGTCCCTAGTTTATTCAAAACAGGTAACAGGACTTCACTTGGCTCTATAGCGTTGGTTTATATAACCAGGTAAGTGCATATATGTGCTTGTTTTTCGTGTTTTTATTTTCGTGTCCATTTACAGTAAACGCAAAGTTTTACTGTAGATATTAACCAATTTTTGCAAACTTTTCAACATGCAGACGGGGTTGTCGTACGCCATAAATTTACTTTATTTTTTTTTATTTTGTTGAATTTTCGTAAATATCCTCCATATCGAATTTAGTCCAGTAACGACTGTCGATTCTAATAATGTCTGTATTGGTGCATGTACTGTTCTTTTGGTGAGCGAATTAATGAGCGATTAACAGCTCGTATCACTTTATGTAAAACAGTGGACATACCACAACACCGACCACAACTGAGCTTCCTCAATAACGTTTAATGTGTTTCGTCAATAAAAATGGCATCGTCGTGTGTTCAGTAGTTTCAGATACGATGCTTATATATACTCAGGGGCATGAGCAATTATTGCACAAAATTTGTAATAAAAAGTGACAAACGCCTAGCGACAACAACCGGGATGAATATGGGAGATTAAAAACAGAAGATTTAAAATTGACGAGAACAGTGCCTAACCATATATTTTTATAAGCGGCTGACTTGGTCGTCGTATGAGTAATTGTCGGTCTGCTAATGTGCAAAGTGGCTACTGCACGCATTTCCTGTATGCATATGCATGGATTATTTCCCGGTTATTACCTGCAAAACAGCACGCCATATGAAGAAATTGTAGGTAAAATAGTGTGCATGTTACCAAAGCCTAAATTCTTGTCATAAATACGTTCTTAATATCATGAATATTTATGTCACGACCAGCGGCTTTTCCTAGAATAAACTACTGAAATAATGAAAACTGTTATATACTAGTATGCCACTGATAGGCCTATGCAGCTCTGCAGGCCGGTTTTATATTACATTCTACCTAAGTTCCTCTTTGTGATTGTTTTATGAAATGGGTGCCAGGCAACGGTATATAGGTTCACATATTTGTTTTATTTACTATGAAACTGCTCGTGAATGTATATGCCTAGACATATACATGTATGTATGTATGTGTGTATGTATGTATGCATGCATGTGTGCATGTATGTATGCATGTATGCACGTATGTATGTATGTATGTATGTATGTATGTATGTATGTATGTATGTATTGTTACCGTCGTTCATACGATGCAGGCCCCACAGTATGTCCGACGGGGGGATGGATTATTCAGATTAAGTTTCACAGCTTTATTGATCAGTCACTACATTCACTAGCTGAAGCGAGTTCACCTTCTTTATCACTGACGTATTCCTGATTATTGTTATACTTTACTCCATGCCGGCTACAACATGGGTTCCTGAATTCCTTTCTAAATCTCCCAAACGACTGCCGTCAGTTCGGCCGATTTTCGTATTTATTGCCCTTGTTTTTTTTCTCTCCTTTTTGTTTTCTCCAACCTCATACCCTGTCTATACTCCTTCCTTCTGTCCCTCTACCCATATCGTAGCGAAACTAGAAGGAAGTCGACCAACAACTTTTAGCATGTCTCCATTATTATGTTACTTGAAACACGTTTTCTAGTTTCGAAGAGTAAACGTGCGGACAAATATGACCTCCGCGGTATGTGTTCATATTATACAATTTTTGCAAACAGCTCGTAATATCCTGGCGTTCTTATAACGTGTGGTGTCATCCCTTTAAAATCACCTGTCCTTTCATTAGAAACACGAACATGTACATTAAATTACTAACTGGATTCCAAACTGATCGAATTTCTCAGTCGAGTGATTAGCACTTCTGTTTCCTATTCTGCAGTTGCAGACCTCGACTCGTGGGTCGGGGTGGTGTAGTATAGCGTCTCGCTACGGGCTGGACAGTCAGGGGACCGATTCCCAGTAGGGGCGACATTTTCCGCACCCGTCCAGACCGGCCCTGAGGCCCGCCTCACCTCCTGTACAATGGGTACCAGGTCTTTCCCGGAGGTAAAGCTGCCGGAGCGTGGAGCTAGCCACCCCACCCCCTTCTAGCGCCGAGGCTAACGAATGGATAGAGCTATACATACCTCTACTCCCCCTTGGGCCTTAGGCCTTTACAGGAATCCCTTTACCTGACTTACACCTCGACTCTGAGACCGGCTACTAGGTCGAAAGAATGAGGTTTCTGTTTCAGGTACATGGTACATTGACACATTGAATTGAATAAGGAGTAAAACTGCAACGTATTTATAGAATTTGGAGTGGCATGGTTCCACATGTGTATGTATTGTAATGCGGCAGAACCCGAGACTACAGTCTGTCAGCCGAAACACGGAGCATTTATGGTGTTATGGCTAGCGTCTACCGTAATCCCGTGCTTTAGTGTTTCATCACTGCGTTACATGTCCAACGGCTCCAGAAAACACACTTTTTTATTTACTTCCAAAAAAAGAGAGTCGAGAGGCATTAAATTCTGCGTCTTAGGAGGCCCATCCGGCGACCTGGAAAGTTCCTGGAAAGTTGCTAAAAGGGTGCGATGCACCATTTTGTTGGAAAACTTAACTTCCTCTTCTTCCATTTGTGGAAGGATGATATTTTTCAGCATGTCTGTGTGAATGGCCTCTGTTATAGTATCATCAGAGAAAGGGGGACGGTATATCATCTCAGTTTCTGTCGCATGTGGGTTACTGTGTATTACGTCTGATTGTTTTGTGTATTTGACGCATGTTTTATATGCTGAATTATTTGCTTTGGGGCTTTTCATTCTTTGTTATGTTTTAAGTACTCGTCTTGTTTTTTATTCGTCTTATGTTTGGATTGTTTTGCATGTTGTGCTTTCTGTTTTGTGTGTTCTGTGTTTCTGTGTATTTTTATGTATTTTCTCCTTATGTATATAGCTGTTTCTTTTCTATTTGTGAACAAGTGTATGAACCACTGCCACCGGGTGGAAACTCAATTGCAGTTAAATAAATATCAAAGCTGTCAAAGCTTTACAGTAGACCCACACGCAGATCTGGTTAACGCAAGCTCTTAAACATCTTTCGTGCTCTTCGTTTTGGTTCCCCCCGCCCCCCCCCCCCCCCAAACTTATGTTATGTTTACGAAGGTACTGCCTTATGAAACACCGAAAATATTGTGTTGATAATGTTTGTTAACTTTCAGTTTACTTCTCTTTGCTTGATACTGCAAGTTTGGTCAAACCTAGTTTGTCTAAGCGGGGTATAGCCACCGTTTCAGTCTTCATAGTCCCTGAAAGTTTCCCTCCAGACCAGAGCATTGAAGTTAAAGCAGGCAGATACGTGAGCGGTGTTGGTTTACATTGCAGTCACTATAGAACCGGAGCTCAGCTTCGGGCGACAACGAAAGGCAGATGTCTGCACTGTTAATTCAAAATTAATTACCGCATGCACATCTCACACTGATTGCCTATAGTTATATACTCCCCATTACCTGACAGAATATCGTAGTTGATGTCACATCACAGTTCAAGACCTTCTTATGTCATAATCCAGCTGCTCGAACGTAATGAATTGCTGGGCTGTGGCATGTTGTTGGTAGGTATGAAACATGAGGCGGAGGGCGGTTGAAGTCCTGCTGTGCGTTCCTACTATCAGCATTGATGTGCCGTCTGTACATCTTACCACTACGTACAAGAAACTGTGGACAGTTTCCTGAGGAACACCACGTTCAGCATACTTGAGCGCGAATACTAAAACTATTAAAGGGATGCGGAACTTAACCGTCTGAAGCAACACATTAAGCAGTAGGATCTCGCAGCCCGGTGCTCTTGTGTACAATGTTTGTTCGTCAGTTACAAGCCATGTTTTTGTCCATAGAAGACTAAATTAAAGTTTTGAAGCTGTGGTGTTGGTATTATGCAAAAGTATTGCGTTTCGTAGGGGGAAATTGGGCACATAATTTATGTACTTGATGACGTACTTCCTTGAAGAATAAATTAGACTTTCGAGATCACTGTGCTGTGTCTGCGTGTGGGTCCATCTGATGTGTGAACTGGCTGTTTGGTGGTCGTGAAGTCTGCTATCGACGTTACACATACCTTAAAGTTTTCTGATATACAGAATGAGAACTTGGCGGCTGTAGGAGCTTGTGAGGTGGGGCTGAACGTATGTTAACAGATTAAAAATGTGCGGTGCTCGTAGGCTTGTATTTCGGGGTACGTGAACAAAGTTGCATCTGCAGTTATGTGTTCAGGTTTCATTTAGGTGGTGATAACTACTGAATCGGAACGAGACATTTGGAACTTGATCTGAAGAAGTAATTTGTGCTCTCTGTTTTACATGTTCTCCATAATGATGGCCAAGTCGATTTGTTCCCCGTAGCGTAACTTAAGGTGTGTGTGTTTTTTTTTAATTTTAGAATTACATGAGTGCCTTTTCAGAACATCCGAAGTAATTCCAACGCTTGATTTATCTAGTGATTCAATCTCATATTGTTAGCACTAAAAACTGAAGAGATCCTATAACATCGAGCAAGGTGAAAGGGTTATATTCAGTTAGTTAATAATTTTTAATGAGGAAATCGCAAGCGTTTGATGGTTTACTTGTACTTGTGTAGGTCGTCTGCAAAGAAGCAGCTTCTCTTGTTGTTGAATGTAAACAGGTGGAGATGTGAACATGGTGTCTTACGAATACAAATCCGTTACGTTAACGATTCAGCAGCCTGCTCGGTTAGAGCATTTCTCATATCCTTGGTCTTAAAGCGCGTTTCAAGTTGCGGATCCACACGAATGATGCACAAGGTGTAGGGAGTTATCGACCCACTAGAGGCCTATGTGTTTTTAATACCACATCAAATGCTATTTCCCTCGTCTTTTTAACATCCCTAGTCATTTCGCATTTATCCATTTTCCACTGTATGTGCTCTTAAAGAAGACGAGTTTTGAATATTTGAATATTTCAAAGTATCCCTCTTCCACATGAGGCTCATCTCATTCCATACAGCACAGGACACTTTATGATCACTTGCCTGTTCTTGCTCCTCATCTGTAGTTCAGCAGCGTGGCTTCCAACATAACAATTTGACTGCAAGGATGTCGTTGTTTGAAATGACTTCTCGGAATGTAATCCTACAAAGCGAAATCGCGCTGTTGAACGAGCACTCGCTGCTACACATTCTTGATCTGACGGTACTCTCATCTTTAAAAGAGGTATCTTTTATATTGTTTAATGAATTTCATTTATCAGAGTCATTGATAAGCTATTAGTCGTACAGTTGGTCAAGAAATTCCTCGTCTTCTATGGAACTCATGTTTCCTATCGCCCGTGAAGGCTATTCACATTCGAAGGCCGTTTATGCTCTTCTACACAGTTCTATTAAGATGTATTTTAATGTATTATTTACGTCTAGATCGATCAAGTGACTTTATCCTTCAGCATTTCCGACCAGAATTATTTTACGCATGTATTTCTCATATTTTACGCCCCCCCCCCCTATCATTTCATAACACGTCAGGCGTTGTTAGTACTCCCTCAACTTCCAAATCGGAGGACCAACATTTATCCTTTGTCTGTTCATTACATTCATAAATTCCGCAGTTCCTGGAGACAGTAGTGACAAGGATCCCAGGCAACATTGCTCCAGGTGTTTAAGAACAGTGAAAGAGGTTGCATTTTCACATCGAAAGTAATGACACAGTAGGAATACGGAATGGTACAATTACAGACTCGTGGCAGGATGCTTTTTTCTGATTTGTCCCAGTCCCTTGATGTTGAAATGCGCTCATCTGAATTGAGTTTGTGTTAGGGTGCGTAAATGGATTTAAAAGGGGTTATGAAGAAGAGAAATGCATAGCACGGTTGGATGGCAAATCTGAGGAGAAAGATCAGTTTCTGAGACCATGGCGTATGGGGGGGGGGGGGGATATTAAATTAAATCTTAAATAGAATATGAAGTTGTGGACTGGATATAACCGACCCAGAATAGGACCCAGTGGCGGGCTGTTGTGAACACGGCAATAAAACTCAATGCCACATAAAAGACCGGTTTTTCGCTGCCAACTGGACGACCACAGATCATGTGGACGACTCACTTCAAGCTGGGCTACTCCGTTGACAGGTAAGTTGAACACTGTCAGTTTTACGTCGGCTTCTGGGGTAAGGATACGACTGCGCAATCCGTTCACCCGCTGTGCTTAAAGAGAGACAACATACCTTGGAGTCGCCTAAATAGTGCGACCAATCGCAGCTCTGGGCTCTGGGGTTCGTCAAAGAGAGTCTCGCCAAGGTGCGTTACTGTTGGGGTACCTCAACCAGTGAGTACGCCTTGTGTCCACAACCGACAGTCTGTTCCGAGTACGTGCGGCACGAGCTGTCTGGGTACACCGCTGCAGAGCAAAGCTGTGACGTGCCCTGCGGGTGTTCATCGGGTTTGTCGGGTAGCTTCAGGATGCTACATAAACTACGGGTTATCAACACTACAGAGACTCGGTCCAATGGGGTGTAAAGAAACAGGAGCTCCAGAATTGCTTTGAGTGGCGATGGACGCCCGATACGTCGATGGAGTAGTCTGGTGTTTTGCTTCCACTGAACACAACGAATTAAACACGCACACACAATAGGCAACTGCGTATTCAAGGGTTACAACAATTCGCAAGTTTTCACTTCGTCTCTTACGACTCATCAGCGGTTATCACTTCCTAAGAGAGGCCGATTCCTACTAAAGAATTGCAGCCATCTAACTGTCATGTGACAAGTTGCTGCAGCTTGTTTCGAGCAGTGTGGTGTTTAGACTTCAGTTAATTTCGCATAACAACGTTTTTACGCTCGTAAATTAATATGTATCAAATTTTTAAATTACTCGTATGTCAGTCTGTGTGACGCAAGTGTAGCCTAACCAGTCTGCCAGTGCAAGTACAGAGGTGATCCTGCGTCTTTAATCCTCAGTAATGTAGATACTTTCGTATCGTGAGGTGAATGCTGGCTGGACTGAATACAGTCATTTAATGGTGCATCGGAAGGAGGCTGGTCAATGTGTCACTTACTCCTGTCGGGTTTCACAAATGAAAATTATAGGATGTTGCAAAGAATGATTGCATGTCGGTCAAGGTGGCAGGTTCTCTGAAGAACGATTGGAAATAGACCTAACCATTTAGGATAGACCTAACCATTTAGGATAGACCTAACCATTTAGGTTAGACCTAACCATTTAGGATAGACCTAACTATTTAGGATACAGAGGTCTGGATTTTAGTATCAGCTCTGTTTCTTCCATCTTTCCTTAACGGTAATTATTGTGACTTTCAGCCCCTTGAATGTCTCTCATTAAAGTCATGGCCTCCTAGGTTTTTATGCTGTGTAGGATAATAAGTTTGTACCTATATTTCAGAAAAGATGCTACCTCGGAAACGTCGAAAAAGACATCCTGTACGGTGTAGGAGTCCAGAAAGCGTATTATTTCAGTAACACCGACCGTCAAAGCCTGAAAACTTACACGTGCGCTCATTGTTAGCGAGGGGGCTGTTGAATCCAGTATCCACGCTGGAATAACCTATTGTGTTTCTGGGGTAACTTTGATGCTGACTCGATCCTACTTGTGGTACGATTTCCCACGAGTGAAGTGGGAAACGCCGAATTGTATGTCTTCAATTAATAATAAGGATGGGCCGAGTATACAGAGAAGAGCAGAACAAATCGGCTTTGTGATAGCCACTGAGTTTGAAGGAGTTATATATACCTGGCAGAGACTCCTCGCCTTTTCTTTACCTTCGGTTTCTGTGCTTGGGGTTCAGAAAAAGAAAGGGTCGTAATTGAAGGAATGCGTTGAGTGTGGGTAGGGTATAACAGGTTCCGGATTGTGGTCACAGGCTACTTGCTGTGTCATGCGCTTGCTTCTTAGCTTATGTGTCACGTTTATGGACACGTCATGATTAAATATAACCATAACGGCTCAGACGAACAGCCGTGCTTTAAAGCTGATTATGTCCAGTGTCGTACTGCAACAGCCCTATCTAATGCGGCTTGCCACATTTTTCCGTTCAAGATCTGAATGTTCAACATAAAATGCCGTTTGCGGAAGTTTTGGGGTATAGGTCACTCTGGAGCTGTCTATTATTATAACTTTCAGGGTACAGTTGACCGTCAGGATAATTCAGTGTTCCTTCCAAACAGAAAATGCCTTCTCTGCCCGCGCACCCGATACGTAGGCAGTAGGGAAAGTTGAGGCACTCCTAATCTTGGCTTTAGGCAGAGTTGAGTGGTCACCTTTACGCTCCGGCCGCTTCATCAAGGGCGAAGGGCCCCGCTGTACCTTTGATATGAGTGGGTGACTGGACGCGGTGAAGTACTCAGGTGTCTCTCTGCCTGCTGAGAATCGAACTCGGTCGCTCACCCCGTGGCCAGTTACTCAAGGACCTGTCTCGATTCAGTACGTGAGGGTCTTAAATATATTTTATGTTTAATTTGTTTAACGACGCTTGTGACTAGATGAGATATATGTAAATAGCGTGTATAAATGGAGAGTGAAATCGAAAGAAAGCGAGTGACGTAAGTTGAAGTTTTACCGCGGCTTTGCCTGAAGGGACTCAGGAAAATCACGAAAAGATCGTAGTCCCAGTAGCCGACATCCAAGCCGATACCTGAACCTGGAACCCTCCGAACACGAAGCAGGTATGCGCGGGAGAAGAGTAAACCATTATGTATGGAACTAAACGTGTAACTATGTACAGGAAATGGGTCCTACATTTCATGGGGCCAGTAGACGGTAAGAAGAGGACAAAGTATTTCTGTGAAGAGATGAAATGTTTATGTTTTCACATGTCTGTCATTTCAAGTCTCTCTGTTGAGCTGAGACAGTGTTAGTATGTGGTTGGAAGCTAATGAGAAGTGAATGCGGAAGCATGGAGAGGAAGCGGGCACAGAATTTACCGGGAGGAGCTGCAGCTAGCTCGACGAAATATTTGCATCGGAAAGCAGGAAGTTTGGGAAGTTCAATTTGACGTTAGAGAATAAAATATTGATAATAGAAAATATCGGTACAGATGGTTCAGCTTCAGCTTTCTGTGATACGTGGTGTAAGTTTGATAGAAAACGTGTTGAATATATCAGTGTTTATTTTTGTCGCAGAGAAGCTTGAGGTGCAGGACAGTTAAAATAATGACGTATGTGAAAAACTGAAGGCTGAAAATTCTTCAGATATGGCAGTCTATTTGGTGGAGGTATGAGAGGCTACACATTAATAATTATGCTGTTACTCTTAGAGGATGTGGTCTACGGGGAGTGGAGCTTAATCTTCACACATTCTAAATTCTGGAATTAGATGGATGTGAGTGGTTACCTTGTGGAAACAAAAAGGCCTCGGTACCCTTTGTGCAAGAGACTAGCTGGGCTGCAGAGTCGATGTGTAGGTGGTGATGAAAGGCAAGAATCTTGCTCCTGCGGTTTTGGAGGTTCTCACAGCGGTGCTGAAGATTCAGGTATTCTGGAATGTTACACCATGTCGACTGATAAATGGTCACCGACGTTTCGGAATACCATAATGCTTACGTCTTTAAGGTTAATCCGTCTTCATTCCGCTGTTCTTGGATTGCCTAACCTTGAATATGTAGGCATATTTCAAATTATTCAGCTGAATCACTTGACATGTAAATTAGATGGGTGTTTTGACTGAACCTGTAGTTTTGGTGAAAGATTCCTATATTGAAATTTATTGGCCATATAATAGGTCGTTATGAGACGTCAGAGAATCGCTGAAAATTGTGGTCTGCTGTATGTAAGTAATACGAAAACGCGACAGCTCAGTTTTGGTTCATAAAATGTCTGCCAGTATGTACTGCAACCATTGGTTGTAGAAAGATCAGTTTGTAATAGTGCCCCATAAACTGGGCGTAGTAATTACAGGTATTTAGTTTGTGTGACTGGCTGCTGTAATGAATGAAAGATAAAGCGAATAAATGAATGAATGAATGAATGAATGAATGAATGAATGAGAATGAATGAATGATTGCAGTTTATGGTTTGGCAAGAGAAGAGCGAATTAGAATGCTACTCGAAACGATACAGTGATATATACCCTTGCCGTTGCAATGTGAGATTGATGTACTGTTCTGGCGTTAAATGTATTTCTGTATATTTTACTGAGCATTTTATTTTACTCGTACATAAGGTACATATTGGTAGGCCTATATAATTAATTTGGAATCAATTTTGCTAGCCTACTAATTGAAACAGGCATGCTGTGTATCTGAGCGAAACAAATAGCCGGAGCGAGGCTCTGTGGCACAGACAGGCGATAACCAACTAAATCGGAGAGGCTGAGGGCTGAAGCACTATTCGGCGTTGCTTCGGTGTGGATACATTAATTTTCGAAACGGGTAACTTAAAAAATTTAGTGCATGAACGTAAGAAGTAGGAGGGGAGTGTGTTTGAAGGTATCAGAAAGGCCTTTCTTATACTATGCGGACTGAATCTGGAAGAAGGCCCGTGCACTGACTGGGATAGCAGTGGGAGTCCTGGCCGACATAGTGGCTGTTGTGCAGATTCTTCACGAAAGGATTATTTTGCATTTTACGTAATTTTTGTTTAAGCAGTTACGTTACGAAAGTAGAACTACAGCTGAATGTACGTAGGTCTCTAGAAGTTGTATGTTTTGATGCTGATAGCATGAGAAGCGAGAAATGGATATACTTGAATTCCTTTGAACTGCTTCCTTCACATGGTGCAATGTTTCGTCAATTGTTAATCGTCGCTTACGTCCAGAAACCTCTTTTCGGGCATGTAACCTGGACATATTTTCGAATTTTTGTGCGAAACTTATTATTATACAGGTGTTCGAAAGACAATCGTGAGCATTAAATGGTAATTTCTCAGCACCTTCACGACAATTTTCACATAAAAAAACATTTTCACAAAAAACTCTGTTTGTTCTGAGTTTATGATGCCATCTCCATAACTGACGCTCTCGAATTAAATTCACAGCACTAGTTTACGCTTGCGAACCAAATTCAGAACAAATTTTCTCAGGAGAAAATCGAAGTAGTACAATAATAATTTCGCGAAGACCATGTAGACCGCAAAGCTTGATGCCCCTGCAGCTGTGAGGATTAGGTACAATAGTGTGGTCGTAGCACCCTGAAATCTGGTAAGAGTGTGCCAGCGTTTCGAAAGAATTTGTTGCCTCCATCTTCACGTTAGAGCTGAGTCACTGTGTTCCCCGGAGACGTCTTCGTACACATGTAAGACTGCACAGTGTGTTGCTTAACGACACTGCCATAATGCACGTTGTCGTAACTCGACGAAAATGCGTGTGTGTGTGTGTGTGTGTGCTCTTCTGTTCTCTTGCTTTTCTTTTTGAAGGAACTTATACTTGCAATACAATGTCATGTGCATGGATCTGTTTATCCCCTATTTAAGGATTTTCTTCAAATTTCTTTTTGACGTTGTTCCATTCCAGGCGACGCTGCAACAACTTAACATATTTACCACCACAAATAAGCCTGTGGGAGCGTGACAGCTATTGTGAGATATCTAATTCCTTCCTCCAAGAAATGATCCATTTGCACAGTCTCCGCGGATCACAGAACTTGCGTTCTCGAAAGAAAATGTATACTCGATTTCAAAATGCATCTGAGAGAAGTATTCCTTTCGAACCAGGGGGTTAATTTGGGAACTTCCGGTAATGGGCGCGCTGACATTTCCTACATTTTATGCAATAAAATTTTGTATGAAGCGATGTTTGCATTTTTCAAACACGAGTGACAGAACTGTAAAAATGCTTATGCTTTCCATGTTCCTGTCATGAATTTAACTAACTCAAATACGTAATTAATTGTGGTCGAAAAATGTAGCCTAATTTTTAAATTGTTTTATTTAAAGTCGCAGTCAGTTTCTAAGATTAGGCTATATAGCGCTGGTGACAGATGAATTAGTATGGATCATTGGTGACATGATACTGAGGGATGCAAGTAGAAACACTCAGAGAAAAATGTGCTGCAATGCCACTTTTTTCAACACAGATTCAACGTCTAATATCTCACGTAGCCTTCAATTTTAAGGGACTGGTTGTTGAAACTGGTTCAGCAGGATGAAGGGGTAAATTCCACCTGAAAATCCTTTAGGTAGTGCGGATTAAATGATAAGGTTTTTCGTTTTCTGCCTTTAGGCGTTATCTGTGAACATTATTTTATTAAACCTTTAGGCCTATTTGTATGAATCTATGAACATGGATACCAAAGGATCCGTTGTTCAAATACATCGCATCAGACCTTATATGCGTCTGTGCCGTAAGATAGTGTGGCCCCTGCACTGAGATACATTTCCGCTGTTCAGGGACGGACTAAGGGGCGGGCCAGCCGCGCAGCTGCCCCAGGCGCCAACCCATAAAGGGCTGTAAGACATCTCTGGAATAATGGGAAATAAGGTGCTAGTAAATTCAAGTTTTCAAAGGCGAAATAATTTTTCCGAAAACTATCGGCAATTTTGGCACGCGCCGTGATAAACTTTGCCTGCCCTATTCTAGGGCGACAAAATATTTAAAGAATATGGGTTTGGGAGGGCGCCAAATTATTAGCCTGGCCGGGGTGCCCACGTGTCTCGGACTGACCCTGCTACTGTTAATCAGAAAATCTCAGCATTACTGTCAGTGACACTTAGCCCTTGCACGAAGTATTCAGTTTTGCATTCATTCCCACACAGATAAGGCGATTTTGTACAAGCCAAAACAGCAACGAAAGTGCTTAATCCTACAATTTTAGTTCTGTCTTCGGTGGCTAATTAATTACTTTGCTTGTTATAACACCTGATATGTACTTTATGTAAAACCTTTCATCCAGACGGTAGAATTACCCAAGTCAATAGCAAAGAAATAGGAAATTCCATTTCCTTATACAAATGTAAAGTCCTTTAAAATCTCAAAACCCAAGCGTATTCCAGCGTTGAATAAACTTTCTCCCTGCATGAAAGCATCGCTTTTCTATCTCAAGTGGTAAAGTTTAAATTCAAATTTCTTATTCCATCTCTGTTGTGCCATCGGAGTTCTATAACGTTCGCAGAATGCAGGCGGGATGGGGACGGGGCTGGATAGGCTAATGTACTTCAGCGTGTATACTTGCGCACTGAGCTCATAACTTCTCCTGTTCACTTTGTTGTTGTGTATGAATCTACGGTTTTGTAAATTGGGCAGTAAAAATTAAATATTAAGTACAATGGACAGGATGAACCCTGAAGGGATGGAGGGGGCGGCTACCGTAAACAAAAGAAACACACAAAAAAAAGAGAGGGAAGGGTTTATGGATGGAAAGGGTATTGTGGTAGGAGGGAGGGAATATACAGTACAGTAATGCTCATTATTATTTTAAAAGTAAATCAGGGACGGTTCAGTTGAGCACACAGAGCCAGCAGCGACGTAGTGATCATTATTGAGACAAGCCAGGGTGCGTACTGCATGAGGACTGGTAGTAACAGCGGAAAAGTAACGACAAGGGTCCTGTTGAAGCCCCAATATATCATACAGGGTTGCTTGTCTCTTGGTGAATTTAATAACACTTTCTGAGCATCCGAGATTTTCTTAGCATTGAGTAAAGATTATGGGATGAATTTCGAAGGATCATGGACTATCTAGCCTATAGGTGATCACCCATCACTTGTTGCAGGAGACTGAGACAGCTCCTGTTGCATCTATGTCGTTACGACGCACTTCAGTGTTTACAGTGCAGTGTTTCCTTCCCTCATAACTTTTTAAAGTAATTTCAAAGGTCAAAACATAATTAAAATTTGGATAGAGTCTAGCCAGTTATGTTACACAAACGGATAAACTAGTTGCCTTTCCCGGAATTCTATACTGTGAAGTTGGAGGTTTAGAGTAGGAGAATGGTGCATTTTGGTTTCTTTTATCACATAACCACACACCTTTGTGTGGGTGCTTGCAGAGTGGAGACTGATCAGACGAACGCCTGACAGTTGTAGTATTTTAATCTGTATTATGGATATATGTATATTAATAAAACTTCTGTTCCGTAGTGAGTAATTGAACTTTGTGGTTGCCAGCCCCCAGTTGTCCTATATGCCATCTGATCAATTCCTGCATTATAAGCTATGCGCTTTGCTAATACATTCACAATTACACTTCATCGTCTGGGGCCAAAGTTCCCTCTAATTTTTTTACAGCTGCGAGGACCTGCTGCTGCTACGAGCAGAAAATTTTTACAAGACCTGACGACTGCGCGTCACTTGAAAAGTTTTTTGTAATATACATAATAAGAATATTTACAGTGACAACAGAAAAATTCCAGCTGCGCGGCAACAATTCAGTGTGCGCGAGAGCATTTCAGTTACTGCGCGGCCGCGCACCCGCGCAGCTTAGAGGGAATAATATTGTCTGGGGTTAGGACATCCCTGCGGTATTCGAACCCTCAATCCCAGCAAGCGAGCGGCTGCAGACCTACGCCTTAGACCGCGCGGCCATTGGGATCGGTGATGACTATTTAATCGGTGGGAATAACGCCCATGTGGCATTATGCCTAGTCTTCCAGGAACGTAACGGCGTAAATCAGCGTAGACCTCTATAATAGATACCAGAAACTCATTGTGATCCGTTCTGACCTCCGTACGTTTGGAGACCGACCCATTTTGTTGCTTTTCAAGTCTCGTGCATAGTGAGGAACTTCATAAATTGTAGTATTTTCCAGACACTACTAGAATGTATCCGGGAAGGGGCAAGAGCTTACTTCGTGACGGTAACGATGAGCTACGGTGCAGACGTGGATATTCTAGTGCTATCCCAGAATTAAACTGCGGTATTGACGCTATACGTGGGCGTCTCTATACGAATTTATCGAAATGCGAAACAGACTTGAGTTTAAGCCGATGTAATGAAACCTCGCGTTTTGTAGAGCAAGAGAAAGATGTCGCGTCTCTTCGGAACAGGACACAGTTATTACTGCCTAAGCTTTACTATGTATAAATTTAGCCAAGCGGATTATGCACACCTGTATAATACACGTAAGGCTATAAATTTTACGCAATCCGGCGCCAGCCTGGCTAAATGTCCTTTCCTCTTAAAGCTAGACGCCAGGGTTGGTATCATTCCAGCACCTTTACTGTCCTGCTTTTTTTCCTCTCTACATTGTCCGAGTTGCATGCAAATGCATTTGCTTTTCTGTACCATAGTTCGTATAATTATTTTTGTAAACACCCTACTATTAGCTCATTCCACCCCAT
Source organism: Coptotermes formosanus (assembly GCA_013340265.1). NCBI lineage: Eukaryota > Metazoa > Arthropoda > Insecta > Blattodea > Rhinotermitidae > Coptotermes > Coptotermes formosanus. The sequence continues at coordinate 364,202 of BLKM01000844.1, forward strand.
CCCAGCGCTCTGCATTATACCTCCAGTGCATCAAATTTGCTTTGTTGTAACTGGGTGACCAATACCCAAAGACTATACGTTTGTATTGTTTTTGTTGTTCTTCAACAGAGTGACCAGTACCCAAAGGGTGTATATTTGTGCAGTTTTTGCCGTTTCTTCTTTCTGTTTATTGAGGCAACAGAGATTAGGTATGATATAGCTCGGGCCGATAGTGGTCTCTATTCACCGCCGATGCCCCAGTTTATATGCCAGGACAGTATATGGGAGATATCTTGTGGATAAAGTGGTGCTGGTGCAGGCTTTGGAATTCACCTCTCGGTCACAGTTCCATCAATTCCCCGTCCTCATCCTATACCGTCCATGAGGCGTGCGATAGGCGTGACCAGCCAGCATGGTGTCACAATCCCGGTATTTATTTCGGGCTTCACCTCTTATATTAGCATAAAGTAAATGTATTTTAATGGTAAGGCGAAGAGGAAACTTTGAATTCGATGCATATGTTTTATTCATAGTGAATTTTTTGTTTCATTTGGACGAAGACGGTGTGCTGACAATGGGGTTTTCATGGTCTTATGGAGATGCTCCAGTCGAATGTTGACACTATCTTGATGTAAGCCACCAATAATCCTTTCCATTCGAATTTTATCTTCTTTAAAACGCACATAAATTATTCGATACTAAAACATGTAGAAACGACGTCAAATAAGAGTCAAAAGGCTGTGACTCAGAATGAGCGGTCATGCTGGAAATGGCAGCCCTAGTGTAAGGACTGTAGGTACAGCAATGCAGGAAACAGAATTGCAAGGTGAGCTGGACACTTTGGTACATCGGTGCGATGTAGAAGGGATTGAAGAAATGTGCAAGATTTAAATTTGTAGGATAAAATATCAGATTTCGAGCTACATTACTGCTCTTCTTTTCTCATGTCCACCACCACCACCACCACCACCACCACCACCACCACCACCACCACCACCACCACCACCACCACCACCACCGCCGCCGCCGCCGCC
>BLKM01000844.1:365592-513951 GCA_013340265.1 Coptotermes formosanus
CGCCGCCGCCGCCACCGCCATTTTCATCATTGTCGTCATTGTCGTCGTTTCAAAGTGGAAGGGTTTTAAAGCAGCTACTGAGAAAGGAAATTTAGAGTCAGGAGAATAATATGATGCGAGTGGACCACTGGTCTGTGCCTGACATTGCTCACTGTCACCATGAAGCTGAGCGACAGAGAAGTAATGCAAAACAAGTGAATAGATCAGAATATCCCTTCAAAATCTCAGAGTTTGATGTTTGATGAAAATTTGGTTGTTTATCCAGAAATGTTTTTCGTTCCTTAGCCTGTGCCATCCGCTTATTGTGAGGCATTAACGTATTTAACAGAAGTTCACAACAAATGGAGATTAACAGTCATTAGTGATGTCTCTGCCTGTCTCATTTATGTGGGTTTGTAGATGATAACATCTTGCGGACAATTGAAAACGGGGCGATTCCCTGAAACATGCAGGGAGAAAAGGCGCATTATAATTCACCTCCCTGTACCCACTAACGACCAAGTGGTAACGGATAAATCACGATTACTGACCTGACCCTACGTGTAGGAGCATCCTTCTGCTTCGCAGACCATTATCTGTGTAATTACAACGGCTATATAGCAGTGGGCACACTCCATGTATTCATATATACTGTACCTATAGGGGTATGCATGCAGTTTTGCCTTGTTCTGTTTCTTAAACATTTGCTTCCAGGCTTATCACTTCTAAGTCCGATGGACATCATGAACAAGGTTCTCAGTGAACTAGGGAATGCGTCTTTTTGGACTACGTGGCCATAAAAGTGGAGACACTATCCCCTTAACGTAGGTAAATACTACCAGTTGAGGAGACGTAATATCCCCTGAACAACACTGTCAGAGCCTTTCATTGCGCTAGGTTAAAAATGTATAATTTCAAAACAGCTATTAATCCTTTAAAGACGAAGCGTATCTGTTTTATATAAGGACTCAGTGCGTACCGCGCTGTAAACACTCTCCACTTCGGTTATAAAAACCAGTCTCTTAATGTTTTATAAGGAAAAAGTTGCTGTTTGTTCTGAGATCCACACAAAACACATAAATGCAATGTGGGCACCACGTAGAATTTGTTAATGTTAAATCTGGTGGTACGTAAAGTTACCGCTAGGCTTTAAAAGGTTAATGTGTGCTCACACTTGACCAACCGATACACCTGGCTCACTGTACATCCTTGCAGGGACAGCTGTGTGTAAACTGTTATCTTTTCAGTTTCAGTAGCACAGTCCATGGAGCTGATTTGTCAGACGCCGATGTCACGATACTCCACGCTACACACGGAACCCAAATTAACATCATCGTGTCCATAACATCCAGCCACTGGCCTCTGTTCAGAGTCTGCTGAATCCAATTCCACACCGTCACACTGCATGTCCTTAAGACCAATCGCTTTCCGTCTGGAACTTAAACATAATTGTTTCCTTGAAGTTTCGTTTCGTTCATTAGCTGTATACGTCCCGGCCTTCTCATTCTGCTCGATTTGATCACCACACCAATATTTATTGAAGGCTTGACGACAAGTGCGCCCTTAATAGCGTAGTCCAGGGGCAGGCATACACAAGTTCTGCAAAAATCTTAACAGCCACCTCAAATTTCTAGACGCCAGAAGGGTGCCGTGAAACAAGATCCACGCTGAGGACTAATAAATTTTAGGTGCCACGGTAAAGAATTTCGTCGGCCGGGTGACTTGGCGTCTGGGATTTGTGCGCCTGCGGTGTAGTCTGTATCGTGAATGGACTACGTGCCGGACAGCCGTGGTACCTTCTTTCGATTCCATCTGTTCTGGCACCCAGCCAGGCTCCTATTCCATGGGTACCGGGGATGTTGTTCCCTGGAAGCAAAGCGGCCGGAGAGTGAAGCTGATCAGTTATCTCTGTATAGTTCCTAGGTTAAAAATGTGTGGAGCTGGACCTCGACACCCAATACACTGCCATGGTGTGCACGAGGATCGATTTACTTTTCTACTTTTCCAAATAATACACAAAAAATCAGACTGATATTACTGGTGTTACATGCATATACAGATAGGCTACCTAACGTTGTCTAGAAATAAGTGACGTTTGCAGAATCTGTGCTTCGCTTGGAGGATAGATATGTTGTGTTAGAGTCCAAAATGTACTTTAATGTGGGTAAAATTATTAATTCAAACAACTGAATAATTGCTAAATTTTTATAAATTAAACTTCGCAATTGTTTAAGCTTTCATTTGTATTGATTATGTAGTAGCCACGCCATGCTAAAACGCAGAGGGAGCAAACACGAACTGCGTAACGAAAACGCCATATGACTGTCCTGTTACCTTCCAAGCAGGCAGAGAGGGGCGGTAGAGGTGTAGTTCTGCCGATACGTCATGTGGACTAGACCCATACAATAATTTCTGTTATGTGTCGTGTGGCATTCGTATGCTCCTACAGCAGGCTCCAAGCTTCTCGAAGCGTCTTTAGACGGAATCCATTATGAGTGCTGTTCGTGTAGCCAGTCAAAAACGAATCGGGTTTAATGGTGTAAATAAATGTGCATCGGTGAACTAGATGTTTTTAAAATAAACCTACAACTACAAGTGATCAGTTTTACATATAGCTTGATTTATCGGTGTGTGTACTTTCAAATGTATGAGGATATTAAAGGCACGATGATGTATACTGGAGTGTTGCAACTGGTGAGTAAATACATGGAGCGTTCGGAGAGGTTTAACGTTGACTGGACTTTTATCTTGTGCTTAAAGTTTATTTAGGCTACTTAAATAACCAAGTAGATGTATCCAGTTTATTTGAGCATGCCTATTTATGAAGATATTGATTGCCATAACCTGCATAATGCAGTATATCATAAGGAATTCTTCTGACAAAACGAGTGATACGTGACGCCAGTTAAACAGGTATTTTTGTATTCCAATAGACAGCATTAAAGATGTGACTACCACATGTGTAATTTGGGACCAAGAATACCGTGCGACTGAGATAAATAAGAGACAGTGTAATAATAATAATAGTAATAGTAATGATGATGATGATGATGATAATAATAATAATAATAATAATAATAACGGCAGTAGCAACAGCAGTAGGAGGAATTGTGAAGTTGAAGACGTGGGTAAAGGTGATAAATGAATCCACCAAATCTCATGATCCAGAAGAACTCCTTAACGAATTCTGTAAAGCGAATTAAGTGTTGTCTGGCGTCGCGATTTGCCGCAGGAGCGTGCCGGTGTTCCACCAGAGTCCAGAAAGTAAGTGAGGGATGCCGCACTGCTGGACTGTGATTTTATATTTCAGATTTCTTAGATAATCAGAAGGTCAAGCAGGCGAAGGCTGGGCGAATCGGAAAGAAAAGTATTTGCACATTTAGTCTTTAAATATTCGGACACCGTACACCATTTACGACAATATGACGTAAATCGGACTCTGCAGATCGAACTTTCGGGAGTGTACTCAGCGTTCGTGCTTCGTGTTCAGAAGATCTGGCCATTGAGTCCTTGTAAGGAAACGCTGTAGTCTGTGTACGTCCATAGTTTTTCTCCTTCCAGTTAAATTCTGGTATGTTACCATAAAGTAAGCCACGGTCGCATTCTAACACATCCTCTGCAATTCATTAATTATTATGGTCGTTGCATTCGACGCTGTAGTGTCCTATCTTACTTAAAGAAACATCGTTAAGTGATCTAGAATGAACATGTGAGTTGTTGCCTATATATAGAATTTTTTCTGTTCTGTAAGTTATTACAACACACACCTTTTGTGGGCTTAAACTACATGAAAATAGACTTACTGATGGCCACCAGTTTAAAGTAAGGGTACAGTTGGCATCATAGTGTTATTACAGCTACTCTATTAATTACACTTCCAGTCACAATATTGATCTAATTTGAAAACTAAACATCGAAAATCAACTGATATTGGCAGTCGTATTACGGAAGTCCTATCTGTGTTTCATGTCTGTCACGGTAGGTGGAATTAATGGAGGGTACAGGGTTTATTAGGAATTGTGTATGGAGTTCCGTCAGCAATATTCTGAATCCCTAATACATTTCTGAGAGCATTTTTCTGTTCGTAATCTGTCATTCAGTTGCTGACCATGCCCTTGTGTGTGTGTGTGTGTGTGTGTGTGTGTGTACACATAAAACATTTTACAGCGGTGTATCTGTGGGTCGTGCAGAGGGATTTTTCAACATTTCATGTATGAAACCACTTCACCTGAAAATGAAACCCGCAATAAAAATCCCATTAGCGTGGTTTTGTGGATGAACGGAATTCTGTGCCTGGTAAATATTCGTCTGATGTTTAGCGAATCGAGCCAGTGACGAACATGCGTGTCCTACAGTATCACATTCAAGAATTCCAAATATTTTAATTAAAGTTTAGGCTTTGAATTGAGGAAAATGCCCAGATAGAATCAAACGTTTAATTTAAAATGATTTGGTTAATTGTTTAGTTCCAGTTATATTACGCTGTTTATTATTCTGGGAACTGGAATTCTTTACAATCAATGGTAAATCTATTGGGTAAATCAAATTTTAGCGTAAGTCAGTCAGTGACTGAACAGCAAACCGATCACAGTACTGGGACAGTATTTTGGTCGAGTCCTGGGGTATGACATCTGATTAAAATTATTCTTGTATCCCTGCATACCAAGCGATTAAACTGACTAGATAATGTCACGCGCCTAAGTTGTTTCATTTATAGCGTCACTTGGCTATAGTTCACTTTATTCATTATGATTGTCTTTGTTTTATTTCTGTTCCTTTATTTCCTATTTAAGGTTTCGTTTATTCCAGTTCTTTCTTACATACCAATCAATTTGTTTAGATTAATAAATAGAGATTTTTTATTATTCTTTGAAGCGTTCCTAAAATATTTCTGTGACGTATTCCATGTGGCAAAGGCGAGACGAGTTAAAATATTTGGAAATAGAATTGGAATTCTCGAAAAATAACGTTTTAACAGTTTTTAAATAATTGTTTGAATTTTCAAGGAACTGAAATATTTTTGAGAACAAGACCAAATAACAGGGAAAGGTTACTTCAGTGGGGACGGACTACACGCGTTTTCCAAATTCTTGCTTTCTTATTTTGCCTAACTTCTTGGTTTTATTACAAAGTTTTAGTACAGAGATATTAATTAAAACAATTTGCTTGCAGTTTGATGTAATTTAGGTCTGTGCGATCACAGTAATATCCTCCTACACTTGTTACTGTTATCAGGCCTTCTAAACAGAAAGTTTTAAGACTGCATTTATAATCTTTGCCTCGTCTGTGTGTCCGTTTGTCCGCATATAAAGGGCAGATAACTACTAAACGGATGGTATCCTAGCCTTACCCCTTCTGCCTACTCACAGCAGGTGCCGAGGTTGTTCATTTTCACTTTATCACACTCAGACACACACCGCAGTCGGTAGGACTCCTCTGGATAAGGGATCGGCCCGTCGCAGAGGCGTCTACCTGACAACACAAAGACTGTACAAGAGACAAACATCCACGTTCCCGGTGGCATTCGAACCCACGAGCCCAGCAAGGGCTCGGCCGCAGACCTACGCCTTAGACCGCGCGGTCACTGGGATCGGCTTAAACGGATCGTCATGGAATTTAATACTGGAAACTTCTGCTAATTATTTTCTTTTTCGGTTTTTCAATTAGGATTGTATTCGAACGGTAGTGGACACTTTAGTTTTGTATTTACGTGTGTGTGTATATATATATATCGACCGTAACGCTCTGGATGTGGAAGCGAAGAATACATCGGAAAAGACATTATAGAGTACCTAAAAAAATGTTTTAATCCACTAAACTTCTTCTGCAAGACCTTGGATTTTCGAGATAATTAAATAAATGCGACTTTACATTGCGTCACCACACAAATCCAGAGCTGCTGCACCGGGTGTTACACAATTCTGTATACAGACCCTGTCCCACCTGCTTTATACTCTTCATCAACCAGCATCAAAGTTTATCACTCACGAATTCGGGATGTACGTAGAGGAAGAATAGAGTGAAGGCGATTGTATTATTTATGCATAGATTTATTACGTTATGGCGATAATTAAAATTCTTTTACATAAATTCTTTCAAAAATTGTCACCTTTTCTTTCGTGTTGTGCTTCTCGTTCCAATATTTTTGCTGTTGGAATACTGTTAATATCGTTTAAATTGACTTAGTTCTTTCTGCACTGTCTTCATTTTTACTTTTTGTACTATAATGTCTGTTTAACCACTTTTTGCGTATTTTGAGAGTATGAAGGTATTACAGATTTGTTACAAAGCTGATGAATAGCATTCATATGGCACTGTACTGAGACGAATTATTTTGTGTTTCATTGAAAGTTTCTTACGTGTAAATATGTCTCGTATTAGAACTGTGGACCCATGTGGTTTATTTTATATTCTGTAGATTTTTAATCAGTGAGCGGGTTTTGGTAAAATGGAGAAAGTTATTTAATGTGTTCCATGCCCGTGCACTGTATCATACGAAATAATAAACACCAACTTATGCACTAAAATATATATATTCTTGAAAGTCTCCTACATGTTTCGACCCTGCTGGGCCATCTTCAGAGACAATAGTCTGTATACACTATGGTTGCATTTATACAGTTAAGCGTGAATGTGCCCTGTGGCAGACTTTTCTCCCTGAAGATGGCCCAGAAGGGTCGAAGCATGTAGGAGACTTTCACGAATAAAAATTATATATATTTTAGTGCATCAGTTGGTGTTTATTATTTCGGAGGAAGTTATATGTGAAGTTAATGTAAAGTGCGATTTGTAGGGCAAACCTTCACTGTTCCGTGAAAAGACACACTAAATTCGCAACGAAATTAAACGTGGATTCCACTGCTAATTTTAACATTTCTCTGTAGATGGTTTCATAATGAAGTTTCATGTGACCGCGGAACACACACCAAATTTGGCGGCGAGATAATGTCGGTATGTTACAAAATTGGACAAATTTACGTCTGTGTTGACCAAAATTAAAGTAGCTTCATTATAATGCAGATCCCCCAATTTTAGTTTTAATGCAAGTCGTTTCGGATGGCCACACCCGTTCTAAAGTGGGATTAATGGTGAAAATTGGAGCGGATAAACCCAGGACTTGTTTGCTATATGTCAACCTCAAAACTCTTTATCTTCTTTTCTTACAACAACCTTCCCCCACCCTCGGAGAAAGAAGATATAAAACAGCAATTTTACTTGTTTTGTATGCATGTGAAACTTGCGTGTCTGTCACAAGCAAGAAAGGAGATAAATCGAAAGTGTCTGAAACAAAAAAGTGCTGATGTGGGTATTTGTACCTAAGACAGATGTACAGGTAGGGAATGTAAAACAGAAATTCTCTTACGATAGCTTAACGCTTTCAGCTTGTCGTCACTCAGTCTCAGTGCTATCACAGAAGTCGTGGTGGTCCCTATAACAACACGCAGGGGAAAACAAAACTACATGTGAAGCATTCATTGGTAAGTCGAAAACTGATGTTCTAGCAGGTGACATAAAAGCTTAGATAGGAAGTTCTTGGGGAAAGAGTCTGAGGAACAAGGGTACCAGTTTTAAAATACAGGACCGTAATTAAGTGGACTGTAGAGGAATAGTTAGGGGAAGAAGAAATGTCTAGAAAATTTGTGTCCGCCAGCTGTAAGAAGATTGGACTTTTGGAGATAGAAGTCCAAAAGAGGCCCAGACAGTTCTATTAAGGCCTAACTCGTGACGAATGATGATGATGATGGTGATGATGATGATGATAAGTCTAAAAGGAGCGACAGTGTTTAAGTGGATTGTTGGAAGTAGACTAGGTTCGAGGATAGGACTGGAATTAGCTGCTTAATTGTTTATAATGGAGCAAGCACTAGACTTTATGGTAAATTTGTTTAACAGTGTTACTTTGTGGTAAGAGCTGCCTTTCGCATCTTTCGTATTGCTGTTTAGCGTGTTGCGTTCGTCTTTGTGTCCATTTCTTACAGACAATGTAACTTACATTGTTGCTAAGTTAAGAGAAGGACAATATGATATAAATAAAATTGTTTGCAGTATATTAAAAAGTATTTTCACTAACAGTATATATCTTAGTGATATTCATACTCATTTATATAACAGCAGAAAGTAAAATGGCGCCACTCCGTAAGGACGTGTGGGGAAGCGAAGGTAAATCTAAGTTACTGAGCATTTTTTTAACACAGCACGTGACATCTGTGGTAACTTGACGCCCTGGCCGCTTAACTTCCCAGGACAGAGGTAAACCACACAGATGGTCCGGGCAGTTATCTCGAAGCGTGTGGTAACGTCTGGACATGAAGGATTCTTTGTGGGGAACAGTTATAGCGATCTTATGAACTACGATTTGTATTCGACTTACAGAGGAACCCAAATGAAAACGGCCAGACAACTGGGCTGTATAGTGAAATAATAATACAAAATTTAATGGAAATATTTCGGTAGCTGCAGTAACTAAACTTATGAACGCTGACTGACAGTCAGTATCGCACAACTATGTGTCTTTTTTTATCCTGGTGCAAGGACGGCATATAATATGGTGATTTATCGCGTTATAAATGGGTGAAAGAAAAATTTTTTTCCCCACTGTTTAGGTTCTGCAGGTAACCAATTGTGCAGTAGGTGAGGTATTGCTGACAGTGAATTAACAGACGGAAAATTCTCATAAATCTGATGGCCCATGACATCTGCCGACCAGCGGACTGAGAACATTTCCATGTCCGTGCATTGTGTACGCTTGGTATCCGTAATAATCTGACTGCTGCAGCTGTCGGAACTGAAACTGCAGGCGATACCAGAATAAGAGTACCGGTGCGCAATTTACGTGCTGCACCGATATTTGTGAATTATGTCGCTTGTGTTTGTTCGTCACTTGCGGGCATGTTCGCAGAATAGGCCAAATAATTGGCTGCAACCGGATGAGCTTAGAAAGTTCAACTGTCACAGACAGGCAGTATTGATAGAATCCAGACGATTATAGTAAAAGCATTAGCGTGGGATTGAACTGTATGATAAGGAGACAGGCAGTGTAAGCGTAACATTGTGGCGCGTTCGCCTAACGCTGTGTGCCATGTAAACTCAGCGACATGTTCCTTTGTATTGTTCACCTACCTGTGTCGCTCTCAGTGATTAATATTGAAGACGTTGCCATGGAAAGGTAACAGTGCGTTCTCTTTAGTATTGTTGAGTTAAAACGTTTGGTAATGTTTATAACGCTTCCTCTGTTCTAACAGGCTAATACGACGCGACTCGAAGAGAGCGATCTTATGGCGAAATTATGTGGCCAGCAACAATAAAACGTACTTAAGTCTCGATGTAAAGTTCCCAACATTTTGTCCGATTTTAACCAAATTAGATTTTGTGACAAATTTTAATAAAAGTCTCCAGTATGAAGTGTCATGAAAATCAGTTCAGTAAGAGCCGAGCTGACAGGGACGGGCTGACGGACAGACAGATATGAGGAAACTTATAGGTGCTATTCATGAGTATGCGAACCCGCACATAAGAAATGATATTTTACTTCGTGGAACCATAAAGCAAGTAAATATCAAACTGGGGAAAGCAGGAGATATATTAAGCATAAGTACACCAATGGTGAAAATGTGTCCAGTGGGTGGACGCATCGTGAATAATTACGCTGATATAAACATGTAATAGGAAGCCGTGTTTTGCCAGAGAAATTGTATTCAGCGAAGTGGCTATGTATGGAAGTAAATAAGCACACCTTTCACAATTCGCTGAATAAGTCTGACATCATACGAAATTTAAAATAGGTAAATTTGAAACGCTAGTGGTTTTTGACACTTTTTGTTTGATATTATTAGTGACATAAAATGCCTAAGGACACTTTATCACACTAAATGTTTTAATATTAAAGTAATGTGTTCTGTTATAATGACTGTTGAAACCTCCAGTGCCTTTTATGTGCTGCGTATGTATACAGATTTTGTTGCCTGATGTTCATCATGCAGGACCTAAGCAGGTGGGTGATTTATGCTGATCTGTACTGAGATGATATATGAGAGTTACAAGCTTCGACAGTGTGTGTTGTCAGTAATTTGTACAGCTATTTTATATTGATTGCTTCTGTAGTCTCTTGTTTCATTTGAGCGGGCTTCTAAATCTCTACCCTACACGGTATAAAGTGTTGAATTGCGGGTAGACCTATACGCCAGCAAACTACGTTTGTATACCGACGCTTCAAATGCTTTGTCTCCTGCCGAACACGAAGGACGAGTGGGCAGCACTGCTCGTTCGTATTCAGGATCTCCCATATTTACATCTTGGCCTGGAGATACTATAACCCTGTCTTCATGGACTTCCCGTCCCTGCAGGCAAACGCAAGGGTCTTGCTTCAAATTAGACAACGTGAATTTCCTTCCACAGCCTTTCCACGTTATTTATTCACTAGCAAACTGTTATTCAATGTTGTACAATCTGAGCTATTGGCAGGCCGTTAAGTACACCTGAAATACACAATTCCGTAACACCCGGTACATTCATTTGCCTTCCCATTGAAACGCACTCCTTGCAATTAACGCAGTTCCCGTTGTTTATATGAATATACGGAGTCTATTAATAGCTAACTTCACATGTGAAAACTTGAAGTTAAGTTGACTTCACACGTGTAATTAGCTCGTGCTTGAGAAATGCTCATTGCTTTCCTCTTTAAGTTTGGTAATTTGTCTTTGTCTGCTCACTTGCAGTGCCCCCTTCTGGTTCTATTGGCTTATTGGCTCTCTTGCTTATCCCTTTAGGCTCTAGTGTGAGGAGAGTCTCCACCAAAGTTTCCAAAGAGCTCAAGTAACTAATTGCCTAAAGACCTGTGTCCCCATGTTACTGTGTAATTAGTCAACGGATCGCCGCGAATGATCTTGTATTTTAACACAGTAAGCAAACTCTTCCTGCCTGAAGGCTCTGGGGGCATTCTGCTTTTGTTATCTTAGCTAGAGTAATTCACCTCGGAAATGCCACGAAATTTGTTACATTAACTTTTATATATTTTATCGCCCTTTCTCCTTCCTTCCGTATTCTTTTCGCATCTTATTTGTTTCTCCTAAAGTCGTTCATATCTCCGTCTAGTATGCTTTGTGTCGGTTATATTCAGTATCGCTGAAAACACTCCCTTAGAGCGAAATAAATATGAAACGTATCAGCCATGATTGGTACTGCCTTACTTAAACGTTTTAGCAGTGGATGGACGCAAACATACATAGCCACGAATCGTACTTGTACATTAATATGCTGGTAATTTATGGAATGATGTGTCGAGGTTTTTGACGTTTATTACCATCTGCCTGATACTGAGAACATGTGTGTTCGCTGTGGGGGCCAAACACATGCCCAAACACATCTGTGCCTCCAAATACAATTGGCGTTTACATATAGACTTCCTAGTGTACGTTTACTTACAGTAACCTCATTTTTACTTTCAGCTAAACTTTATTGATCTTTTGTTTTAATTAACAATTGTTACTCTTTCTTTATAGGTGCTGACTGTCACACTGTGGAGTTTACGTGTAGTGACTGGAATCCTTCAAGTAGGCCTACCCTAATCGCCGCGCCATCAAAAGTAAGTGAAGTCATGTTTTGAAAATAATTGTGCCAAAATGGAAAAATAGAGCAGCATGCTGAGTCGTTATTTTAGCTTGTGAATTGAACTGTAAGTTCGTGGTAGAAACGCAAGTAATATGCACAACAGTATACCTCGATCCGCACAGCACCACCTAACTCCGGTTGTATTTGTCACTGCTAGAGAGGGAATTGCGAAGAATGAACTTTTGTTTAATAATTCACTTATCTGCTGGATGCGTTTCGTATGCTGTTCTTACGGAACGTGGATGTGAGTATTGTACGCCGTAGCGTTTTGTGTAATCCACCGAGTCAGAGGGACATATTACAGAGTGTTTATTTTATCGCGTGTATGACCTGGCAGCTTTATCGCATATAAAGCCCGCATCCGCCCCGACATCCCGTGACAGCTGCGGTGCTGAGGTCAGCGATAAAAAATACGTTTTTACATCATTTCATGTCCTCACAAGACTTTAGCAATTACTCATGATCATGTTACTGGATCATCATCATCATCATAATATAAGGTCAGACTTAAATATTTGTTCCTGAATGATCAACATGCAGTTTGTGCGTTTATACGTACTCATTTCCCGCAGCAGGCGTCTTCTTGAAGGACTGCTGCCAGCGCAACTCGTCATCCCGTCATCTTTATTACACGGAGTGTTACGTATTCAAACGCATTAGTTAAAGTGACACTGTGGTACTGTAGGGAGGCAGGTCTGGGAATCAGTAACTCAAACGTTTTGTTAGTCTGGTGTTCTGCCATATGCTTGTAACAGGACATGCCATGCCTTGCAGAGCAGGGGTTCCTAACCTTTCCCATCTCGAACTTCCTGCCCCCTTAACTTGTATCTTCATGCGCCCACCCTTTTCCAGAATGTTTGTGCCATTTATAAAAATCCCTAGTAATTAAATTAATTAATTTTTTCTTTGCTTGCTTCCTTGTTTGTCAAAACATCTCAGTAACCGAGTTTGTAGCACGTGATTGTAATGTATTTGAAAAAGACAAATAATTTAACGTCAGCGTAAAAAGTATACATGGATAAAATTTCCATATTATTAAATAAAGGTGTAATAATTGCATAAGAAAATCGAAGTTAAAACAGCAGTATGGCGGTGACAGTAGGTATAGGAAAGGCAGAAGGTAAAGCTGTTCCTGTCCACGCCATGATGGCATATAGGTGTAAGTCTGCTCAGCAGCAGTTTTGTCTGAAGTTTCGGTTATTCCCAGATTACACGGCCTTACCATCAGTGAAACTGTAATCTTCATGGTTACCGCAATGTGAACATTACATTTAATGCGTCTATTTTATTTTTTTCATACGTCATTGATCTCGATGTTCAGTTTTTGCAAACAGGCCTGTAAGTTTATTTTCTGCAGCTATCACACAATTGGTCCACAAATAATTTTCCTTGTATTTATTTAAATGTGTGCTTTATAGAGAAATGTTTTGAATACAGTTTGTTGAACTTAGTTTAATATCATCATTTTTACGGGAAGGATCTGTAATAGAATCAGCAGTATCTTTTTGAGTTTTGTGAAGATTACGAGCTAGATTGAAAATATGCAAATTAAATTGTCCCCAAAATTGTGTGTAGATAGGCCCAGTAACAAATTTTGAAGCGACAGTAACAAAATTATGCTATATTCACGAAGAAGGTAGGATGATCAAAATTCGGGTATGTCGATTTAGGAAGTATGCTTATCGTAGCCTAAAGTAAAGTCCAAAGATACAGAGTTTGTCGAATGTAGTGGGAATGATTTCGGTCACGAGACATGTGGAATGAACGAAGGAAGAAACTAAAGAAGAGAGGACGGAATGCACTTGTGAACTCGAAAGAGTTCCCCTAAAGCCCGTTTAATATTTATGGTTCTGCGGGTCCCGCTGGTGAAATGTCCTGTTCGCACACACACAGGCTATAAACATACACGTCTGCCATGTTACATGTTTCACCAACTCGGGCCTCTCAGTTCTCTGACAATATTATTTCATACACACTTGGCCATTCGTATTTGAAGCACGCTGCATCGGATTGTGTAGAGTTGGTGCAGTTCAGGGTAAGCGCAAACCGCGTGTTTGTATTTGTATTCGTGTTGGAGGCGGTGTGTTCCAGCCTTCAACGCCAAGTCACACTTCAACTTTGCACGTTTAGAAGACGCGCCTTTCCCTACGAGCTGTTCTCTGTGTCAGTGTGAAGTGGCGTAGATTAATTTGGCTTAATTAGTACGGGAGCTGAGACAGTTTAGTATAGTGACTAGGCTACGGTCTACTCAACTGAGGAATCGTGGTGTGATTCCCAGCAGGGACAATAGCTTCTTCTCTCCCCAAAGCATCCACACCGGCTCTGGTAGCCACCCGGCAAACTATAAAATTCGTACGGCGGCATCCTTCCCGTGGGTTAAAGCGGTCGGGACGTGAAGCTGACCACTTACCACCCTCTCTTCCTGGGTTAAGAATGCATGCACTTGCACCTCATTTCTCTGATGTGCCATCATGGCGCGCGCAGGAACATGCCTATTGGAACGCACGCTGATCGTAATCGATACAAAAATCCCACTCGTTGTGTGGCTTGATAATTTTCGTTATTGCCATGATATAGAGAGCAGTAGATTGCTGGATGTTGTGTCTAAATATTTAAGGGGCCAATTGCGGAGATTTTAGGTGTGAAAGTGAAAAGATACTCTTAAGTGTCATGTGTTTGATATTATTTGTAACAGACTCTACAGACCCAGGTCATTAGTTCGACTGACGTCAAGATTTATAAAAAAATTGTTCCCGTTTGCACGTGGAAGGGTGAGAGAAAGAAACGAAAGGACCACGTCGAAAGGCAGAAGTACGAAGGGTGAACTAAAGGAAGGTTTCTGGCAGTCTAGTGCAGAAATAAATGGCACAGAATACATCCCAGTGCAGCACAGTACAGTCGGGCCGGGTGTAGTGACTGCAAGACGTGTAGACCACTTTTGAAATATTAGGACTGAGTACAGGTGTAGGGTTTTCAGTCTTATGTGATATTTTACGACGCTTTTCAGTTGCGTAAGTTATCGAACGTAGAATGTTATGATGATTGTAAATCATTAATTTGAAATTACCTAGTTGGAATGAGTCTGTCCTATTTTGAGGTATTACACATGGAGACGGGGGCACTCGGTGGCGCAGTTGGTTGAGGCACTGCGCTATAAACTGGAAAGTCTCGGGTTCGATTCCCGATGGTGTCACTGCAATTTTTCATTGACAGCCCTTTCGGGTCGACTCAGTCTCTAACAGAAATAAGAACCAGGAATATTTCCTGGGGGATAAAGGCGGCCGGTGCGTAGGGCTGACAACCTTACCACTTCCATATGCCGATTGTCTAGAAATCTGGGAGCCTCAACCTCCTGGAACTCTAAGGGTCTGTCCAGGCATGTAATGGGATTGCTTTACCTCTTGCCTGGAGAGGCCTAAAGTAACCACGAAGAACCTTAGTCGGGCTGAGATTAGACTCCGTTGTTCCTGTGTCTGTCCGTCACACGCTGCTCACATGATGTTAGCAGGTGCAGCTGTGTGTATTTTTGACTAAAACAATAAACACTCTGTTATTACAACTGAAAGTGCTGTCTTTATCCCGGCAGGAGGAAGGAACTTTTCTCTACTCCAAAACGTCTAGACCAGCTCTGGGGCTAACCCACCCTCTTTATTCAGTGGGCATCAGGGGTCTTTCTCCCGGGGGTGAAACGTCTGGAGCGTGAGGCTGGTTACTCACCCTCATCTAGTACTGAGGTTAAGAATGAGTGGAGCTATATATCCATTTACCCTGTATGCCTTCTTGGCGTGTGCAAGTTGACCGTTACCCTTTTATTACAACTGTATTACTCCCTTCTACTTTCCGCGGAAATTGTAGTATGAATTTGATTGCTAATTTATTACATGGTTTGTATTGTGTTTGTCGAATATTTATTGCATTCTGAAAGCGAGGTATGGTGTTGCTGTGTCATATAACTTACGAAACAACGTAAAGACTTAGGATGGGTGGGTGCGACACTGGAGCGACATGACGGCACAGGAAGCACGTCAACACAGCTTCCGGAAAGTGCCACATTGCGGCACTCGGTTGCCGCTTCGCTTATTTCTTAACACGGTTTGCAGGAATTGCTGTAAAGGGTACCGTCATGTAACATAATTTAATTTCTTTTGTGTTCCAGTTTGCAACGGCTGTGTAAGGATATGAGATGTAATTACAGAGTAATTTCAGCATATTTTGTTGTGGTAGGGCTGTCCAGCTCGTCTCCGCACCTATCATGCTGTCTGATGTTCTGAGACAGTCCCAAGCAAGCAATTCACTGTGCGATTTTACGTGTTCAGTCCCTGTACCTAATTTTTAAAACTTCTTCATGCGGCTCTGTGCTCTCGGACGGAATTCAATTTTTGAACCCTGAAACTTTTCTAAATAATGTTAAAAATCTAGTTTCTACCTCACGGAAAGTACCGCGTCTCCACTGAGAAGACGAAGTCATTAATGTAGTTTAGGTAAACAGCTATCGTTCGTTGCATTAATCGCGTGAAGCCCAGAAATGCACTCTGTGGGCAAACGGCGGAGTGTTTTAACATGGCTATATGTACACCTGTTTTAACGTTAAACCACTTTGCTTGAAGGTGCAAGTTTAACCCTTTAAAAACGAAGCGTATCAGTTTTATATAAGGACTCAGTGCGTACCGCGCTGTAAACACTCTCCACTTCGGTTATAAAAACCAATCTCTTAATGTTTTATAAGGCAAAAGTTGCTGTTTGTTCTGAGATCCGTACAAAACACATAAATGCAATGTGGGCACCACGTAGAATTTTTTAATGTTAAACCTGGTGGTATGTAAAGTTACCGCTAGGCTTTAAAAGGTTAAGCCTATCAGTAAGCATTCAAAGAGCAGTGTGTGCGCTGGCACATGTAAATGTCGAAAATCTAAACGTAGGAAAGAATATAAGAAAGACAATGGCGTGAGTACTGGGATCAGTGAATAATGTTCCACATTTCTGATTTTACGTAAGCGGCAATTTGGAGGAAACAGCTGCAAAAGACAGACGTGTCTGCTTTCATGCAGATTCCTGAACATTTATTTCACAAAGTCCTGTGTGTCTGGTCTGCGAGCGACAACTAAGGGCTGTCTGTTTCGCACCTTCTTTCCTGTACTACCTGTGTGGTGTCACATCGATCTACTCCCCACAGCACCCAACCCCACCCCACCCCACCGCACATAGGGGTGCTGTGTTGGCTTATAACATGTGTGCTGTAGCAACGAGCATGTTAATATTGTATAAAGTTATCTAAAGGTGGGGTTGAAAGGGAGTAGTGGGGATAGGAAGGGTGGGGGTAATTGAAAAGCAATCCAATTATATAGAAAATAAATAGATAGGGTGGAAAATGAAATTCTACTGTTACGACAACGATGAATTTTTTATAACATTTTCTAAGCATCAAGAGTTGCATTAGGGGTAGTTTCTTCTGTTCTGTATGCGTTAGGAAAATATTGTGGATCAGAAAACAGTGGCCGAATTGTATAGTAAGAGGGATGTGTGTGTGTTTGTGTGTGTGTGTGTGTGTGTGTGTGTGAAGGGAATGATGTGAATTATACAATGTGAGCTACTGAATTGTGGGGAGGGAGAGAGGGTGG
Organism: Coptotermes formosanus; assembly: GCA_013340265.1. Taxonomy (NCBI): domain Eukaryota; kingdom Metazoa; phylum Arthropoda; class Insecta; order Blattodea; family Rhinotermitidae; genus Coptotermes; species Coptotermes formosanus. Next base: position 382,797 of record BLKM01000844.1, read on the forward strand.
TTCAGTGTGGAGGGCACAAGGGAGATTTCACTATGTTGAATATAAATAATTCGTAGCGTTCTCCCTCTCGGTTGTACCCTCCTTTTTACTGTGCATTATTCACACATGACTACAACAGCTCTGCCGCTCGGGTACCACCTCTTATCTGTTACGTCACTGCTCAGTAGATCCAAAGGGGAAACCGCCGGATCAGTTCTAATGTCTCTATTAAGAGACTATGACGTACACTGTCTAGTCGCTCTCTAATAAAACTGAGCAGCATATGAAAAGTGAATGTGATGCTTTCAAAAGCCGTTGTCTGCGTTTCATGACGGAGGGTAGGTGTGGTGTCTATTTCGCTCGTAACAACCTGTGAAATAGACTGAGTTCGATGCAAGAACGAGTATCATGACGCTATGTGTCATACCACCTCAGAAACTTTAGTTTTTCTCAATATGGCTGCCATGAGAACTTGTGATGTGGAAACAACACCCTAGTGTCACGTCTAGCGCGATGGGGGAGGAACTTCACAAATTTTTGTTATAAGGTGATGTCTGAAACTCTTGTTTTAAAGTTGTTTTGCAAAATGCCTATACTGCGAGTGAATTAATTTTTCTTGTATTTCAGTGTCTTCCAAATCTATATTAGATATGTTTTGCTTTGTAATTCGAAAAAGAAGAAATCTATGTGTAATACTGCATTTGTCTGCACAAAGCAATTATTGAGATGTAATTATTTAGGAACGCTATATTTTTCAGTCAAGTTGTTAGTTGTGACTGAATAATAAATGGAAGGAGTGAGAGGGAAAGTATGATTTTACCGTGTCAACAGGGAAATTAATCATGACGGCTTTTATTAAATTATTGATTAGTAAATTCTCTAGCTATTACATTTAATAAAATTAAAGTCACAGAAGTGACAACAAAAACTGCAGAAAGTAACTTTTAGTAGTTAGTAAGTTATTAGGGGTTGCTCTTTGTTGCTGACGGAGTGTTTATTTTCGAGATGCCCACATGAAGAATCTGTTAACTGTACACAGCTGCGGTATATAAGAATTGAGATTTTCACGAGGATGAATGTGAGTACTGTGGCGTTCCAGGTTATGACACCGTATGGTACCGTAGCTGTAGGTGTGTGCCAAGTCTTTTGCCGTAAAATAGTGCCTTCGTAATAAAGGTAGACGTGACGCTCAGTATGACATCACGTTCTTTTGAAATACCCAAAATACACGGTTCCATTACCAGGATCACAACAAGAAATACGGAGAAAGTTTCTTGCAGATTGTTAGGCTGTACTGCTTGAGATGTTAGCGGTAGAAGGTCTGCTTTGCATGAAATTACGTTAAAGGCTGAAGCGAATTCTAGTTGTTTAGTTATTTGTGGCTTATTGATTTGTTTGTGGATTATTTAACAACGCTGTCACTACCTTAGACTACTCGTAGAGTCGATCAAGCGCGTTTTGTTATTGACCAGATGTGTCCGTTTTTGTTTTGGGGCATTTGGTTGTTGTGTTGTCAGTTTCACAGTACTCCCTGCATCGAGTATACGTTAAAACGTAATTTTCTTTCCTATTTCCTACCGCAGTATCGTGCTGGGTAAAGAAGAGACAAATAAAATGATTTCTAAATGTTTTTATCAAGCAGGACACCATAATTTACTCGCTTGTGAATACAGATTGTCAGTCGTTACGCAGTTAGTGCCTCAGATGATACTGACGGCACTTGTTGAGAGGTTTCCAAATATTTGGAGTAAAAGTGGAAGTCGCAGTGCTCAAAACTGCACTGAAGTATTCGTCTGCCATCCGTAACGTAGTTTCGGATGTGTTCCTCGTTAGATGGAAGGGGGTTTCGTATATGTAGGTGAATGCAGCAGGGACATCTTAATTCCGAACTTCTTCAAATTACCATATTCAGACTAATTTACATATAATTTCGACAAGATTTGTGGAAATGAATTTATGTGTTGGTTCTTTGTCACTCTGTAATTCGGTTAGCGCCAGCTGAAGGTTACCTGGTGCCTTTTTGCCATCAGAAGGGGAAGAGAAAGTCATGCGGTCAAGGGCAGTTTCAAGTTTCCTGAAATGCGGGAATCTATGACAGTTCCACATTCGGGATACAAAGGATGTAACTGAACTTACGGCCTGCACTAGAGTTCCGTTGTGTAAATTTCTTTTCTTTCATTTTTTTGAGAAAAAAGCAGCTTTGTTTGGAAAGCCTCTCTAGCCGTATATTATGAACGTGTGTAAGGCTGTTTTCCTCGTGAAGAACTAATTTCAAATTATATAAAATTTCCTGTGATGTCAACACCAAAGTCTCTTCGGATGGTTTCTGCTAGCGAATTCTTGTTTCTTTCAGAGTGCATAGGGGTTTTACCAGTCGTATTGGGTGATCGTCTGTGGTAATAATGACTGCCTTAAAGCACTATTGCATACATATCTCTGCCGATTGTTGTACCCTTCGTAGCTTCCATGGAGAGTAATTAACTAATTAAAAGAAGTATGATATTCAAGCCTACTATAAATGTAATTGAGCTGCATCACTTGTAAAAGTACTGCCATCTATTGCTGTGGAGAATTCTCAAAATACCTGACCTGTCCCCTTTAACTCTGTTACAAACCCCTTTAACTCTGTTATAAAACCTTTACTTGTTTCTTCTTATACGACTCACAGTTTTTTTTTTCAGATAAATTACATTTTGAAACATCGCCTTCTTTTCCGGGTAAACGGCCTGAACTACATCTAGCTTACACTGTTTCACAAATTGACTGTCTGAAAATGGCTGTTTTGCTTTGCAGTGTTACATGCAACCAAAAAACTCGTTCGACTCGCAGCTTCCTGTGTTCTGTTCTGCGTCGTAAACAGACTGTCGTTCTTCTTCAGGTCGACGCCAAGTTCTTATCTTTTTTTGCTGTAGCATTGAAAGATAATTTAACATCATGTTCTGTATGTTTTAAACTGAAGTGACTCTTCAGGTTATAGACTTTAGATACGGAGACTGACACCTCGAAGTAGGCCACAGCTACAAATTCCACGTCAGTAAGGAAACTGTCTTCCTCCCAGGCCTTGTTAAACCCCCTGCATTAACAACAGTCTTCTGTGCTTTTTTGCGCTAATTTAGATGAATTAACTATTCACGCTGGTTATCAAGAAACATATGTCTTTACAGTTTGTAATACTGATAATATTTAACAAAAGCCGATTTTCCAAAATCGTGCAGTTCGACCCCAAATCCGAAACACAGCAAACAGTGCGGAATTATAAGTATATATTTTGTTTAATTGTACAGTCAGACCCAACAAGTCGTTTAACACACGTTTTACTGGCAACTACTTTCGGCCCATAAGAAAGCCATTATTGGGCGATAACAAAAAGTGGAAACCCGATACATTGCAGGTAGGAGATCTCCTCTTTTATATCACTGAATACGTTGAAAATGTATTACTATTAGAAATGTTGTGTGCGTGCGTGCGTGTATATATATATAGCCTAAGTACAGTTTTACGTAGGCTATATACATATATAAACTGTTGGGAAGAAAAATATTCTAGTGAAGTAAAAATTTGAGGAATTTTACAAAATTCACTGGAAGTTAGGAAGCCTGTGTGTCTTGTGAGCATAAACTTGGCGTTCTTCTTCTTGCAGTGAAAGCAGCCTTCTCTCATTTGGTAAAGCTATATGGTCTAAAACCCAGATAGAAAGGAACGTGTGAGCGTGTTAGTTCTGACGTTGGGTTGTGTTTAGTGCACTTATAGGCCCGTATAAAATGCAACTTTCCCCGTTTGGTTCTCTTTTTTTTTTCCTGCTCATAAGGCGGCCGTCGTACAGAAAACCTGACGACGATATTACGTTTACTCTATATTCTCAGAACACTTTAACAGCCCACAGATTGCATCCCTGTTGCAAAGACAGGTTAATTCTGTTTACGAGAACAGTGGCTGTTCTGAATCGTGTGAAACTTACAATGCACTGTGTGGGCCAAACGCAGAAATGTATACTTACATGTCGTAATCAGTGTGCTTTAAAGATCTGAATATTGTGGTTGATGTCGAGGCTTTTGGAGTGTCTTTATTGTTACTTTTAGATACTTTCTTCCCGTATTTATGTTGCATCTCACTGTTAGTTTTAAACTTATTTCATTTCCAGTGCACAGTAAGTGCAGTCCAGTTCCATTGTGTTGATACTTGGAACGTATTTAAGGAATTCGGGGAGGGAGGGGTAGGTATTCGCCTGGCCAGTGTATATGACTTAGAAAATACCACCAGTTCAAAAACACTTATCACTTAACGTTACAGTCACTGTACCGGCTTCTAGTATTGTAGCGACCGATGTATTTGGGACTGGTATTGTTCACTGACATCTCGTGCCATAAAGCAGCCGCTATCTTCATACCCATGCCCTTCCCTCTCCTTTCGTCTTTCCCCACTTCCTCACCCCGCAAGTTTCAAGATACCGGAACTGGACTGTATCCTAAGCGACTTCATTATTTAAACGCAGTTTACGCCACATTTAATTTGACCATTTGCAGTCGAATGCATGCGTTCCACTTTATGTCAGACAGGACCAAAATTTAAAGGTGTGTGTGTATAAAAAATATAACTTGCTTAAAACATAGCAATACGCCACAAGGCATGATGGTCAGGCCATGTAGATAGAATTGTAGAGGAACACGTGTCCGAGTACACGAACTTATGAAATTACACAGCAGAGTGTCGAGGTAAGAATAGGACACGGACAAAATAGGTTTTCAGGACGGTTCAAGTGTATTTTTGTCTAGGACGAACGTAAGGAAATTGTTTTATAGCCCCGCCTTCATTTGTACGGCTCCCATTTAAGCGTTGTAACTTTCAAGCCTCAGCGTTGCACTGCCGAGACAAAAGGGCAGAGCGGACGGGACGCGTGTAGTTGTCACAAAAGTGAAGAACTAGGCGGCGGACGCGTTCTGTCTCAAAGAAGAGATGTGTGGAATTCTGGACAGATTTTTAATTTTATCCACGAGATAAATTTTACTGGCTCTGTAACAGCGGAGCACACACATCTGTGGGGCTTGCGGAAATATTTCTGAAATACCTGGCTTACTGTCATTGCTGAAATTTCTACATTATCGCATATTCCGGCAATTCAAAGCAAACCGTGAACTTTTTTTAAGGGGAAGACGAAACTTCAAATCGATAGTGGTGAATTGTTTGTTTAAACTGTAAAGTGGCCTATACTTACAGCATTAAAATCGCAGACAGTAACGGAGAGAATACGTGTGTCACAACAGATGCTTGCAAGTGACACAACAAAATATATGTGCGACACAACAAATACGTGTAAGTGACAAAACAAAATCGTATGTGCGACACAACAAATACGTGTCAGTGACAAAACAAAATCGTAAGTGCGACATGAATACAAAACTTCACGTCGCGGCGATGAATGTCAGTCTAATTATTTTTCGTATAATGACTTTTGAGGCTGACATTCGTATGGAAATTTAATACTAGAAGAATTTGTTCATAAACCGCTTTTGCAACCCGGGTATCACGGTTTTGAAGCCACCGTCTTACGGCAGTCAGCGCCAAGGTGATCGTGTCTGCCTAGGCCAGTTATTGATTTATAACACGTGCGTTATTTATCAAGACTATTAGGCAGTGGACTTTTGAGGAGTCGGATGTAATTGGCATTTTGTTGTCAGTGTGTTGTTTGGGTATATAAATAGTTCAGATAAAACTGGGTTATGAGACAAGGTTGTAACACGACACTGCCTTTTAATATTACTGAAAATTTTCTCAAATTTCTTCTCATTGTACCGTCTGTGCTCTAAAAAACTGTATTAATTTAAAATTTTGCTTTACTTACCTGCATCCCATATACAGGCTTTCATTTTACCACTGCATAAAGACATTAAGCTGCGCTACATTTTTAGACTTTTGCAGGTTTTTTTCCGGCTTATGAACAATCGTTTATCTCGCCTACGAATTATAAAACTGAAGAAAAGCTCAGTGTTTATTTTACGAAAAAACACTAACGATCTTCTCGTTGTGAGGTTACTGAAGCAGATGTCCATTATTGATCCTTAAGAACGCTTTTAAAGAGTAAACTTTGTAGTTTAATATTACCATAGTAGCCCCGGGGTAAAACTATGTTTAACTAGATGGGGCTTATGAAAACTGAAACTTCAAAGAACACGCCGCGAAGGATGGTTACTTTCTTTTAGAGCATTATGCCACAAACTTTCAGTCATTAAACTTCATCATCTTCCGCCATGCTTGCTTCATACATACAGGGATTGTTCGTTAAGGCCGCAGACCTTCCCTCTACATCACTTCGAGCAATTGGCCATATGAGCTGAAGCTGGTGATCAAACTGATGCTAAGGCAGTTTTGGTTTAACTCATGTCTGACATTTTTCGACGTGAAACGTATGGCATAAAGAACAGGCAGTGACACCGTGGCTTTTTTGCACGTAGTTTGGCTGTCGTGAGTAATGATAATATTGTGACCGGTTTAAAAGGCTGTTCCGTTGATAGGTAGTACGAAAGAAGAGCAGTAATCGGTGATTTGCGTTTGGGGTCGGCGGCTGTGAAAATAAGTAAAATGTATGTAAGAGTGACAGTTCAGAATGATGATGAGCCATAGGCCATTGTACTGGTGGGTGTTTTTGAGCTACCATCCGCTGTAACACGTGTTAAATTTAATGAGCTCATCCGAGACAGAGAGTCAGTACTTTGATGAAACTGCACGACCCGGGAGAGCGCAGTTTGTTTACTGACTACATCGGGGAGTTGGACAACTGAGAGATCACAGTTCGATTCCTGGCAGGAACGAAAGATTTGTATCTTCTCTAAAGCGTCCAGACTGGCGCCGGAGCCCACCTAACTTCCAGCAGGTAGTGCCGAGATTAAGGATAAGTGGAGATATATATCCAGTCCTCATTCGCCTTCCTGGCTTGCACACGGACAGCTCTGTTTTTATGAAGCTGCAGCTGAAATGAGTATCAGCTCTGAAGGGAAGCTGTGCGAAAACGGCATAAGGCTCAGAGGACCAAATGCAGGAAGATTAAGATGAAAAATGATATACCTCTAACGTGGTTTTGTTTTTCAGGACATTAATATTGCTTTCAATATGTTATGTAGTTCGTGCCTATATCCCGACTTAGTAAGGGGAAACTTGAAATCTGCGTATTGAACATCCGAGAGAATAATATGAAAATTTAGGTGTATTAGGAAAAGATTTTGTTACATGTGAATTGGGTTTAATTGCCGACGTGTGGTATGTCTCGCCCTGCTAGTTCCCTTGGATTGGATTGCCGACGTGTGGTATGTCTCGCCCTGCTAGTTCCCTTGGATTGGACTGCCGACGTGTGGTATGTCTCGCCCTGCTAGTTCCCTTGGACTGGGTTGACGCCGTGTGGTACGTCTCGCCCTCCTAGTTCCCTTGCAGTATTAGGCGAAGATCACGGCAGAAACGCTCCTCGTTGTGTAATTGTCTTCCGCCTCCCGTTACGTTATCTCTCAGGTCCAAATATTCGACTCCTACCCTTGTATTTGAACACCCTGGCTATATGCTTCACTCCCATATAAACACGCTGTGAAGTTATTATACCAAATTCCAACTAATTGCGCCTGTGACAAAGAAAACATATATTGAAATATTTTATAGTTTATATTCCGTTACCTTTTTCGGTTTAAAAACCATCTTCAGGGAGACTGAACCAGAAAATGGGGAACTGCAAAGTGTTTTCTCGTATAGCGCACATCATATAAAAATTACGTGGATCAGAGCCACATTAGGATCGAAGATGAGTATGTAGACGTCCGAACACCACAAGCGCATGCATGTAAAAATTGTAATGAAGGATATTCATATAGGCATAAGCTATATATTCTAACCTAATGTTAGGATCACAGATAGAAACATTAAGCAACAGTTTTAATTAAATTTTTAATTACATTAAAAACTGATATTTGGCTTCTACTACATACACATGTTTGTACTACGCGTGTGACAACGATGTGTATACGTGTGTGCTAATATAGGCCTGTTTCTTGTTTTCCTTTGTGATGGGTTCTCCGTGAAGATGACTTATTTCAGCCGAACTAGGTAGGGGAATGTAAACAATAAAGTAGTACAGTATGTGATTTTTGTCACAAGTGCACTTAGTTGGAATTATATATAATAAGTATACGTTTAATGCACGGAGTATGTATCATATAAAGGGGCTGTGAAGTTCAGTTCTGTGTAATCATGCACGCGTTCATAACGAACGGTATCAGACCACAAGCAGGGGGACCCGACTTTTTCACGCTCGCAGGTGCAGCAAGGCGTAATTAAACAGCAAGATAATGGTCACTGTAACATAGCACGACTAGGTAAATCGGTTTGTAATTAAATCCAATTGCATTTCAACCCGAGAGAGAGACGTAGCCACAGCGCTGATGGTCAAAACTTGGGTGCGGGTGATCGGAGTGTTAAACATTGCTATGATCGAGGAAGTGAAATCAACTCTGCCTTTTAATTAGAAAGCACTGAGTTAGAACGCACTATTTATCCTTCTTCACTTATATTGCTCACAGGAGAAACTCGATGTATTACTTTTACTCTATTAACCCGTTAAAGCACAATGCGCTTCTATGTGTCTCATGAATAAAGAGCTGTTACTTCCCTATGCAACATTAGCCGTTTGGTCTTCATAATGAAGCAGTTTGTTCTCTGTGAGGTGTAAAATGAATTCCATATATGGTGTCAGTAAAGTTCATGTTTCAGGAATCTCATTTTTATACCTCGTAAATTTACAGTTAGGACTACCTCTGGAGTCGTAGTTAACTCAGTAATCGACCATCAGCGTGTCTCATGTAACAAATATACATCTTCTGCTTTCGTAACAGCGCCATTGAAACAACGCACTAAAAAGAACTTTTAGACCTACGAGGTAGGAAATAGTAGGAAGGTGGGGAACGTTGCACGGGGTGGAGCTTCATAATGTAAACCCTTCACAAGACGCCTGTGTTATTAGAGTAATGAATATCAAGACGAATGTGAGGGTGTGACGTAAAGCACTTATGATGGCAGTGCCATGTTCCGCGCAATGTGAGGGTGTGACGTAAAGCACTTATGATGGCAGTGCCATGTTCCGCGCAATGTGAGTGTGTGACGTAAAGCACTTATGATGGCAATGCCATGTTCCGCGCAGCTGCAGTCACGAAACTTTGAACGAAAGGACTACTGGGATACCTGACGTTCACATAGTGGGATAACATTAAAATTGAGAGTGAAGGAACAGAGTTTGATGGCGGATTGCACTGAACTGGCTTAGGATAGGGACAATTAAACACGGTTATGTGAACCATCGCGCTTCTTGCAAGGCGCAGCTTGCCTTGTCTGTCTCACTAAGAATAAGCGTAAATGTCAAGATTGCCGGTCCTAGCCTACGTTTGATCGAGGCGCCTCCTGAAGCGAGGTTCCTCTCTTTTGATACTGCATATTCGACGACACGTCGGCGTGTTTCTTCTTGGCTGTAGGAAGTGGGCCTTGTAATGTCTGTATGACCATCAAGATACTCTTTTTCAGCGCCTGCTTTGTCTTCATCTTGATGTCGATCTCGAAGATTCATCATTTCATGCTGTCGGCTGTAGCCTGTTTTTGCGCATTCTCTCTACATAGTTGTTCATGTTCTTCTCTTTCATCAGCTGTGTTATGACCATAAATGTTCAACGTATTTCAGTATTTTTATAACTGTATGCATCTGGGACTCGCAGTTTCAGTTTCTGTCCTTTACATTCTTATTCAGTCTTTTGCATAAAGGCAAATCGCAATTTAAAACACATAAGCCTATTCCTGTAATTTTACCAAATCTGTAAATTATAGCTCATGTTTGTCACGCCGCCATTATGTAGCCTGTGATAGTATCGTGTCAGTTATTGTTACGTTAGTGGTCGTGACTACGCCTGAAGGGAATGAACGTGTGTTACAACAGAGACAAAGCCGTTCGACAATGTGTCGGTCTGTCTGAAGTGTATTGGTAACAGAGAACTAAATGGGTCTACTCGCTCTGGTATTCTGATTCACTCAGCCCCTAACAATACGACTTATCTTTGCTTGTGTCGACCAGATCCATCGCACTTTCGTCTGACACCGGCTACATCTAAAGACTTCACAGTGGACGCTGTAATTGCCCAGTCAGGACATCGGAAAATATCACACAGCTGTGCCCTACACAGTGAAGAAGGCTGTGAGCGTCACAGTGTGGCGATACTGCGCCATATCCCCACCCTCTGTGACATTCCATACCTCGGGTTTTAAGCAAGTATCAATTTTGTTCTTTAGAACACTGCATCGCTTTGCGGTCGTTCCATTACTTTGTTCTTTTGTTTTGTTTTCCGATCACTTCGTTGCTGCATAAACGGTGACTGCCGCCCTACGTTCATGCGAGCTGTGGAGGAGGTTTGTGGTCTGACACACGAAGGCTGTTTCACAGCGATGTGTGTCGCGTCGTAACAGCGAAAGACGGACTGTTTTGAGAGGGTATAGCAGTTCGGTGCATAGTTTATTGTTCCATATTATAACAGATCGGTTTCAGCTGTAAAGCTGTCGAGTGAAATGGAACGATAGCCATGACTGGCAAGAAGGCAGAAATTTATAAGGCGTCAGTCCCGGCTTATTAAAATTACTGTGACGATATTTGCCCGGCGATTCTAAGGATAATGATGCGCAAACAGCAGCGGAAAAATGGCCATAAGACAGGACACTGACTCACGGGCAGCATGTGCGGAAACGCATCAAAAGGTACATCAAGTGTTTCAGTCTACACAGTGAAGCAGTGTCGTTACTGGGTGACCCAGTTACTTAAGAAGTTCGCCACCCTTTCGGAAACGGGGTGTTCGTTAACGTACTTGCTACGGATCTTTGTCCAGCATCAGACGGACGCATCCACTGACAAGCATCCTGCGTATATCATTCATCTCTTCAGTTCCGCCGAAAATGTATCAGTTTCTTAAACATTCCATGCACCTACATATCCCGTCTATACCACCGTCCCTTTATTTCAATGACGCAGCAATACTTAGTGCAAAATACAAACGTCATCGCTATGTAATTGTGTCGGCTTCCGTTATTTTCGCTTAGTTCCAAATATTTTTTTCAGCGCAATGTTTTCAAACACCCTCAATCTTTGTTCTTCCCATAGGGCGGGACACTAAGTTTCAGGCAAAATTAAAAATTAAATTGCTGGTTTTTTTCAGTGCGCAGGTTTTATATGGGACAGGAAAAATAAAATATTATGACCCTGATGGTCATAATATTTCCTCGCAATTAATCAGCCCTTCATTTTGGCACAAAATAAATTTCGTGTTTGTTACTATTTTTCTCAGACATTTTAACTTTGACACAGTTTCGAAAAGTATGATCCTGAGATCTACGTTCTTCTGGGATCTTACGCGACACCGCGTAAGATCCCAGAAGAGTGCAGATCTCATCAACATCGCCCCGGAAGCCTGAAATCAGAGGGCGATCCTGTTCTGCATTCTGCTGGTGCGGCATCTTTACTTCTATCCGCATTTACCTCTAGACCAACTTCTGACATGCAGTACGGTTTCTGTGTTTTGCTTTGTGGTATTTATGTTTCCAAGAGACGTACAATGTTAGCCATACTAAATATACAGCTAATAACTTCAAGCTAAACACGGTGTATTATTGATAAGGAAAATTTCAGTGGAACACTCCATCTCGTATTGCTGTCATATTGTGTACACGTAGGAAGGCGTTTTAGGGGAGGGATAACAGTCTATACAGCGAATTTGTGCGGCCACAACGGTCAGAGGTTCGAACGTCAGTGGTGGCGAGGGATTTTCTTTTCTTCATACCCGTCCAGGTCAGCCCTGAGGTCTACCCAACCTCCTGTACGGTGTGTATCTGGGCCCCTTCCATGACATTGAAAAATCACTCGCATCTAACTTAAGGTTCAGAATGGGTAGAACAACACCTCTGTTCTCCCTCTGTGCAATTCATGACGTGTTATAGTGTGACGTATACCTTTACGAAGAATTCAGCTGATCATTTCAAGAGATGCTCATGTAATCTATCCATACTGAACATTCAGTTAGTCACTTTAAGATTCACGCTGCTCTTAAACAACCGCGTCTATTACGGGATGTAGTCAGTAAGGTGTGAACCCCAGCTTGAGATGTGAAGGGACCGAAGCACTTAAGCTTTGTGGCCTGCTGGACATTAGGCGTGTACACACCCGACACTGGCATGCCACAAGCAAGCCGTGTACTCTACCTGCCGCTGTTAAATAATACATGAATTTAAACAAAAGAGCGAGAACTTTGCTCATCGGTTCGTAGAGTATAGGATGTCCCAGTTGCATGTTATCACACCGGTTATAAAGGACAACAAGACTACTGCTTCTGTTTGATAAATTTTATATGGAGCCGAATTGATTTTAATTAATGTGAAGTAACTATTTGTTTATTGTAATTCGCATTTCTGAATTATGCACTATTTCTGTAGCTTGCTCCAATAAAACATACAAATATTATTTGTTGTGTGTGTATGGTCAATATTGGCCTGATTGGAGCATTGACTGTAATACATTGGCTGGGCCTGTTCACATACACATGCTTGAAGGGGTATCACTGTATTAACCCTTTAAAGACGAAGCGTATCTGTTTTATATAAGGACTCAGTGCGTACCGCGCAGTAAACACTCTCCACTTTGGTTATAAGAACCAGTCTGTTAATGTTTTTTAAGGCAAAAGTTGCTGTTTGTTCTGAGATCCGTACAAAACACATAAACGCAATGTGGACACCACGTAGAGTTTCTTAATGTTAAACCTGGTGGTATGTAAAGTTACCGCTAGGCTTTAAAAGGTTAAAATGCAGTTCGGGCCTTTCTTTACATGGATTTCGTAACCGGAGCGCCCCCTGTCTTTCAGAATGACCTTCTGTTGCAAAGTATTAGCAGATAGCACGATTTTTCATAGTGCTGGTACTAAATTTTAAATGTATAAATAAAATTTGCCATGCAGTTATCAAGTTCGCTGCGACCGCCACCAGAAAGAGTGAAATATGTGTATCAGAGAAGACAATGTACAGATTTTCCCAAATGAATAGCGTTGACCTGCTATACACCCGCTGCATGCTAAGGACATCTTTAGTCTAAACACGTCGGTAATGGACACGGGTGTACTACCGACGTCACATACATGGCACGTGTGGAGCTCTAGTAGAACAGCGCGACTCGATCTGTTGCATTTCGCCGTTCAGAAGCTTTCAGAACCTGCGTTCGTACAAGCAGGAGATGGCACAAATCTCTTATAGGGCAGTGTAGGATAACGAAGCAAAAGACCACTGTCCCGATTGGAATTCGAAACCACGAACTCGGGTTTCAACCCTTTAAAGACCAGTATTTTAATTCTATTGAGAAGAGAGAAACTGTAGTCATTTGGGTTGTCAGTAAATTTACCACTTTTTATCGAAACCGAACGTCCGTTCCTACGTTTTGTAAGAGCCAATGAGGAATTTTCATGACCGACGTTAAAGTTCATTTTTAATTTTATCCCTAATATACTTCTAGCTTTTGTTATTGGTCTTTATTCAGGTTTATATACGTTTAGAATTTCATACCAGTTTTTCATCTTCATTGCTACATGCCCAGCCTTCCCGAACAATGTTTTGATGACAGTAAATTCTTACTCTGTACCTGTTATCAGCAGGGCGATTATGTAAAGGAGGATGAGATGGGCGGGGAATGTAGAACGCTTGGAGGAGAAGCGAAAGATGTAGGGGCTCTTGGGTGGAAAACCTGAAGGGAGGAAACTGCGTGGACAACCTAGGCATAGATGGGAAAATTATATTTAAGTTGATTGCAGAAAAACAGGATTGGAAGACATGGATTGGATTCAGTTAGCTCAGGATATGGACAAGGGTCGGGGATGTTTGTGACCACGGTAATTTGTCTTTGGTTTATGTAAAATGCAAGGAACTTTTGAGTAGTTGACGTACATTTAACTGCTCAAGATGGACTTGTCTTCGTGTAGTCAGTCAGCCAGTCAGTCAGTAGGTCGGTCGGTCAGTCAGTCAGTCGGTCAGACAGTCAGTCAGTCAGTCAGTCGGTCAGATAGAAGAGAACAGGTATTGGAACTTCACATTACGCAATCTTTTGACTCTTCGATTGCGTCAGTCCTCATAGCTCCATACGGTGCACAGCACTCTGCAATAAAGCCCCGTCAGCATGGTTTTCGTTTAGGTTGAGCAACCAGATACCAAAGTCTTAAATAACAAATCATTCAAAAGGTTGGAGCAGTGGCATAATGATTGTTGGAATTTCGTAAAACGGCACGCAGATGGAGACTAGGCATCAGTGTTAGAGTACGGTGTCACCTTATTACACACACAGTTTATTCATCGAAGCGCAAAGTGAAGCTTGTTCGACCTCACAGCATGAAATAAAATAATATGAGCCAACTTCATATTATCTGCTGAGATGGGACGGTTTTTTCTGCGTTTACAAGCGACGACTTAATGGATGTGTCACTGAGAACTCGTTTTGACTTTAACGGACTGTATGTAGGTGTGTCAATTAATTATCGCATTCATGTTAACATCCGATGTGCCATAACTGGCTTTCAAATAATACGTACTGTAAGCCGTTTCAAATTAGATTTATAATTCCTTGAAATGTTATTGTCATTATTAAAACTCAGTACTGCATTCAAACACACATTTTCTTCACGTGTTTGATCATCAGATTGTGATTGGTGTGCTCTGTGACAGGATAAAGCAGTAACGCTACCCACGATATCCAATTCATCACTGACAAGTGAGAACGAAAATAATTATGGAAAGTAACGGTATGTCTGTCATTCATATTTCATCCTCCCACCAGGAAATCGTCGCCTGAAAAATATACGGTGCCACATTACATTTTATGTGTGTTTCAGTGACATTCGGTAAGCTGCCTTTAGGCATCAAACTTTCTCTTCAGGTACAAGCGATGAAATTTGATCTTCAGTACCATGCCGTTGTTTCGTGACAACCAATCAGATTGTTCCTTCACATTTGTGTACAACACCTTGGTTAGTTGTTAATCATTGTATTGTGTCCAGCAGGTTTCTAAACAGTGGTTCATCATCAGCGGTTTCGTACTAAGACATTTACAGTGTGCTGGTGATATCCGATAATTTACGTTAATACTCTAAACGTCTGGCGAGTGAATTTGACCAGTCAACCTCCGTCTAGTGCCGAGGTTAAGAATGAGTGGAGCTGTACTTTTACTGCCGCTATATTCCTGCATGGAATGGACAGGGATTACTTTTTCTTTGAAAATTAGACCAGATATTTCACAGGGCGTCCGAAGGTAACAGTTTGCTATTTACTGAAAACTTTATTCTCCGAAGCGTCTAGATCCGTTCTGTTGAGTGCAGACCGGGGCTGTTCTCTCGGGTAACATGACCCAAGCGTGATTCCGACAGCTTAAGCCATCAAGTGCCGATAAGAACGAGCGAAGCTGAAACTTCACTCCCCCATGTTCTCCATGGCGTGCACGGGGGCAACGTTACTCTGATATGTTTGTGGTTTTCTGTCTTGTTATTACTGAAACGGTGATCGCTTGGTGAGGTAACCAGCGTCTTACCTGCGCTATCCCTTGACTGATTGGACCGATAAAGTATTTTAATCTAAGAAACTCATATGTTCAAATTAAGCAAAGACGCCCTTTTTCCTACCAAGTAACAGAAAATAACATCGCCATTAATGAGAAGTTGCTAGTTGTCCGGCAAACGTGGCCCAGTCTAAGTTCCTGTGTAATATTAAGTAATAGTGTGTTTTGTAAGGCGAGTCTGTAAGACCCTTGGCGAAAGCCCACGCAGGGGGCCTCCACTTCTGGGCAATCCGCGATTACGTGTTCAGTACACTCGTACACGCAGCTGCTGTTCGTATGCAGAGACCGTCTCTTCTATCCGCAAACTGTGGGCGTTTGTGTTGTGGTGAGAAGGTTCACCGTAGGACTACGTGGTTTTGGCAGAGTGCAAGCAGTAATGATTTAGTGTTGAAGTTTGACGGGTCTAAGCAGGTAACATTACACTGAAGTTTGACGGGTGTAAGCAGGTAACATTACACTGAAGTTTGACGGGTCTAAGCAGGTAACATTACACTGAAGTTTGACGGGTCTAAGCAGGTAACATTACACTGAAGTGAGAATTGTCGCTGCTTGTCACGATTTTCAAACTCCGTGTACCTCGAGACGCAATTTTATTAAGGTTATCAGTGCGAAGTCTACGAGATGGAAGGAACGTGTATCAAACATGACGAAAATGAGGCATTATACAAGGTCTACCTCGTAAAGTGTTCAATGAGAGAGAGCACTCGGAATGCATGGCGTACGCGGGATGATAATATTAAAATACGTAATTTCAGTGACGTACCGGGCATTCATCGTGTGTATTTGTATGTAGGTGCGCGCGCGCGGTTGCGTGCATGCGTGCGTGCGCGTGAGAGAGAGAGAGAGAGAGAGAGAGAGAGAAGGGGGTGGTCGTGTAAAACAAAGTGTCAGAATTGTATACCCATACTGTCCCAGAATCACTAGCTTATCTGTAGTGAGTGAACTTTAGCCCCGCAGATTAACCTCGTGCAGAATAGAGGTGTTCTGAGAGAACAGCTCGTCCAGAGCCTTGTTTCTATTTGACATACAGAACAGAACGTTTGTGCTTGTCGTACCTGATTAAGCATGGCGGATTACATTAAAGAGAATTTAATATCTACAGAAACGTCTGTGTGCAACATTTTTTGAATTCCTCCAGGTTCTTGGAAAACCATGAACGTATCCAAGCACGATCATGAATTCGCCCGAACTATGCCGCTTCTCTGACGTCACTGTGTATCAGAGCAGCATACAATGAAGCCTAGAGGGTATGTGTCGGTAACAAGGGGGCATAGTGCTCTGTCGAATACATAGGCGCGCACTGCAAAGGAAACGGAAAGTTAATTCGGACACGGCAGTGCGGAAATCTAATCGCTGAAGCTTATAGGTCGCTGCACAAAGGTGGATAGTTCGATTAGTTACGGGTGGCCTGCTGTCCGCAAGTCTGTGAAGGAAGTAATGGTTACGAGTCCATCTTGTTGCCAGAGATACGGGGTCAGAATTGGTTCACAATACATTCGTAGTGTCGGGGCGTGTTGTATTTGTGTGCAGTTTGACCACCTGTAGAACGATTTCTCAGTCTTCCTTCTCTCTCTCTAATTGAAGCCTCAATCCTCGTTAGAGTCTGATTTGAGCTTCCAAATTCACACATGACTTTGAGAACTTTGGCTTGCCAATGGCAGTAAGATTTTCTGTGATCTGACATGAAAGGGTGATGATCCGTGATTTCCACGTGCCACAGGTACAGTTGACGTTGTCACCCCACAATTCGTAGCCGCTACTTTCACTTCGAACCGATGAGAGTTTGAAAGCGCGTGGTATATTCCCAGATTAATTGCTGAATCCCTAAAATACAGTATTCTGCCACATACTCTGAAGTAGAAGGATACAAAATTCTTCGAAATATCTGTAATTTTCATGCGTTTTTTGATGAAAGTGCATGAAATTACGAAACATCGCGGAAGTTGGGTGTGTCAGTCTGCGTGTTTTATCTCGGTTACTATTGAACAGAACTCACTGATATTTTTGTAGGCAGTACACGCTCTTAGAACACCGACTGAACTTTATTTTAGTCCTTGTAGGCAAAATAGGCCTACGAAGCCTTCTTGAAGGTGAAACTGAAAGTTATCAATTTTCTTACAAATAGACCGCAGCACAAAAATCTGTAAATATGATATTGACATAGATATAACAAAGAAACAACATAGGGAATAATTGTTGGTGTGATGATTAATTAAAAATGCAAGAATAATAATTTTTAGTACTTCAAACTTATTTAAATCGTAATGCCTTTTTCATTTCCGAGTCGTCTTTTGAGGAAAATCTGTCCGGCTTCTTCTTGTGAGACTTGCCAGTAGTTAAAATTTCCCCTGAATGGGTTACGAGCCCAGAGCAGGGTAAGTCCAGTGGTAGGGTTGTTACCATCAGCCTCTGGACAGGCGTGGTGTGGGGTGCCATTTCCTCCATGCCTGTTGAAACAGTTATACCGCTGTGACTCGGTCGTCGTTGCCTCGTTTGTGGGGAACAGGGTATACTGCGAGAAGGTGAGGATGACTTTTGGGTAGGAGAGACTATAGTATTTCATATCACTACCCTTTGTGTAATATAACCCCAATTTTGGACAAACTACAGGAATACAAGGTAAACTGGATACAACATGTAAATAGAATGCGCTGTAACAGATTACTCAGGATACTGAAAAACTACACACCAAAAGGTAGGAGGACCCCAGGAAGACCACTGAAGAGACTTCTCGATAAGTGGGACCGGAACGGGTCAACAAGTGGCCCAACTCCATGACATCTTGATGATTATGATTATGATGACGATCATGATGATGATGATGACGACGACGACGATGATGATGGTGGTGATGATGATACTTCACACATAAATTGCTTTGCGATTGTGTGATTACCTGGAACGTAATGGAAGCGACTGTTGGCATTCATCCGTTTCTCTTACTGCTGCTGAATATTATTATAGAAAACGCGACGAAAATGGACGTGGTTTAGTACATACACCCTATAAATTTACTACAGCGTGATGCTAAAGCAGAAACGGTCCGGAGTTGTATTAAGGAGATTTCCAGTTCGAATCCCGGCCTGCACACGGGCTGCCATGCCTGAATGTAATTGTGGTTTACTTCAGTTGTTTCATGCAGATGACGACATCCGCGAACACTTCCATTCAGATCCTTTAAAATTTATTATTCACCACTCAGTCACCTTACGTAAGCGCTATATAGACTGTCGTAGAAGCTCGGTAGTATTAGGGGAGGCTCTGTCCCGAAGTACATTAATTGCTGTACATTTAGATTGTCCCACTCACAGTTTCACGGACGGCTAATTCCATGTTTAGTTTTATATGATACTAATTGCTATTTTATAACAAACTAAATACACTGTTCACTGTTTCAACTGATTTTCCCTTCACTCCGAAATGTTTCGACGTTCACAACGTCATCTTCAGGGAGTAGGCCTACAGCAAAGTTTGTATATCTGCTGACAGGCTTGTCGTACTATCTTCGTTTGCTGCTTTGTTCCTTTTTCATGGGGCTTGTAGTAAACAATCAAAAATGGCTAGAACACTAAAACTTTGTACACTAAAATTCGGTTTAAAACTTGAATACTCGTAAAATGTGCTTTTCCAGGTAGTTCATATTCTTCATCCCAGTCTTTTGTGTGATAGTTCAGAACTTTGCTCAAGCGACATTTCGTGGAAGATGAATTGGCAGGGAAGGCTCAGTTCCGTGGACACCTAAACCGATTTTAATCTCCTGATTTCTTATGTATAGCGGCTTTGTAAAGAATTATTTTCACTTGGTAAAAATTCGAAACCTGGCTAATTTAAGAAATCTGAAACGCTGCAGACCAGGTATCAAGAGAGATTCTACAGAGTGTATGGCAAGAAGTGGAATACCGATTTGACATATGCAGTGCCGCTAACGGTGCTCGTGTTGGTAATTTACTAAGGTACGTCAGAAGCTATTTCACTTGCTCTTTACTTTCGTGATTTTAATTTATTGAACGTCTTTATCATTTTTCAAATATATATATATATATATATATATATATATACATATTGTTATGCACCAGTATTTCGGAAGAGGTTTGCTGCATTCATCTGCATAATGGAGAGTTCTTGGATTACCCTGAATAAGGAGGCAGCAGTCTGGCCCAAAACATTGTTTCCTGTATAACAGTCCAAAGGGCAAGACTGTAAAGTTATATCAGCACCGCTGCGAGATATTCGAATATCGCATGATTTAAACCAAGCGATTCAAAGTACGCTAACTTTAAAATAAGTGAAATGTTCAAGCGTATTTTACAGAAATTCTGTGGAGTAACTGACGCATAACCAAGGACCTGAATTTCGGTCTCAATGAATAACAGTAATGTGCAGTTTTCGTGAAACGAGACAAAGTAAATTCAAAGCTTATTTTTACCCACCCTGCCGCCTTGTCCCTTCTCGTATTATGTAGACCAAAATCAATTACTTCGGCCGTAATAAAATCGAAATTAGATTTGAGAGGGGTGTTTGCTGTAATGCATTCTTACACCGAACTCTGTCACTGCGGCTCTCGGATTTTAATTTCCGTGCCAGTAAATATCACATGCGGTCTGGTAACATATTTTATGTCCGTTGTGATGATGGCACTCCTATAAATTCAGTTTTGATGTCACGAAATTCCAGAAAACATTCAGCTGTAATAATTACTTGATTTACCAGCTTTGGACATTTATTATTGCTACTGAACACAGTTCTCTCCCTCCACCCCCGTTAATATTCTTCTTTGTGTCTCTGTAATGTGCTGAACAGCTTAATATGACTGTCTCATTTAAAAATCGTCCGTAATTTAAAGGGCATTGCTAAATACCTCTTTTCAGTTGATGGAGCGTGAAACTGTGGGGGGTGGAATTTGGATGTGCATAATTTCTAAACGTGCCTGCAGTATTGTGCAGAATTTATAACGTGATTAGCCTTTGAAGACCAAAATTAACATGAAGTGGAAAGATTCAGTTCCTACCGCGCAGTAAACACATTCTATCTCCTTTATAAAAACCGAACAGGTAATGTTACGTGAGGAAGCAATCCCTGTTGTGAGATTCACACATAACACAAATACAGTCTGTCGTCAAAACATAGGGTTTCTGTATGCTAAACCTGGAATTACCGAAGAGCAAGGCGGGAATTAGTGGAGCATATTCCGAGGTGTTCAAGGCCTCAGTCGGCCTCTGGTACCAGAGAAGAAAAAGGAGCAGGAGGAGGAGGAGGAGGAGGAAAAGGAGGATGAGGAAGAGGAAGAGGAAGAGAAGGAGGAGCAGGAAGACGAGGAAATTTGTAGTTCAAAGGCAAATGCTAGACTTTAAAGTGTTAACGAAAGGCACATTTTCATTCCGTCCTCAACCGAGTGTTGGAAGCCACTTCCTCAGTCACGCTGTGTAACTAACATAACAGTACGACAAACGCCGTGTTGGCTCATTGCTATCAGAATCAAAAGATTTAACATGTTGATACAGGTAACCTTTTTTGGAAGTTTGTCTTTTTCCAATTGCAGTCACTTTTTTCTTCACTTTTCAGGGAACTTGCGTACACACACACACACACTGTGTGTGTGTGTGTATGTATGTTTGTATGTATGTATGTATGTATGTATGTATGTATGTATGTATGTATGTATGTATGTATGTATGTATGTGTGTCCATGTGTGTATGTGTTTATGTGTGTGTGTGTATGTACGTATGTATGTATGTATGTATGTATGTATGTATGTATGTATGTATGTATGTATGTATGTGTGTGTATGTATGTATGTGTGTATGTGTTTATGTGTGTGTGTATGTACGTATGTATGTATGTGTGTTTGTATGTATGTATGTATGTATGTATGTATGTATGTATGCATGTATGTACGTATGTACGTATGTATGTACGTATGTATGTATGTATGTATGTACGTACGTATGTATGTATGCATGTATGTATGTATGTATGCATGCATGTATGTATGTATGTATGTATGTATGTATGTATGCATGCATGTATGTATGTATGTATGTATGTATGCATGCATGCATGTATGGATGTATGTATGTATGCATGCATGTATGTATGTATGCATGTATGTATGTATGCATGTATGCATGTATGTATGTATGTATGGATGTATGTATGGATGTATGTATGTATGCATGCATGTATGTATGTATGGATGTATGTATGTATGTATGCATGCATGTATGGATGTATGTATGGATGTATGTATGCATGCATGTATGTATGTATGTATGCATGCATGTATGTATGTATGTATGTATGTATGTATGTATGTATGTATGTATGTATGTATGTATGTATGTATGTATGTATGTATGCATGCATGTATGTATGTATGTATGTATGTATGTATGTATGTGTGTGTGTATGTATGTATGTATGCATGTATGCATGTGTGTGTGTGTGAAAGAAGGTAGGAGACGACACTCTTTGTACTTTTCGGGTTCCATAAAAGACAAGGAAATTCTAGTGGCTGAGATTCGTGTTACTTGCCGTGTATCCGGTTGAAGTCGGAGCGTAATTACTAATTGTACTTATGAGGGCCCAAACGAATGTTTGTGATAGAGGTTCTGATTGCCCTGACGAGACTGTACAAGTATGTGTAGGCGTATACTCTGTATTCATTGTCCAGGTGTCACGTGCGGAGTTGTAATTATTGTATCCAGGCATGGTAATAAATATGGGCACTCACAATTCGGAACGGACTTCGTGTTATTGCAAACGAAAGGTAATCAGCATCCCACCAGTTTTGTTGCTTACTCGAATAAGGTACGGAAAGCAGCCAGTTGATACTACCTGCGTGTTCAACGACCGGGTTTCTCTTCCTAGAAGGTTAGGTAGGCCTTTCTTTCTCTTCGACATCGTCTCAGGCCTGCCCACCCATTGGCCTTTGAATGGGCTTCCGATGCTTTTTTGTACAGTATGAAGCGGCCGAAGACTGAAGCTGAGAACATAGCTCCAACTCGAGAAGCAGTGAAGCCTCATTTACAGTCCCAGTATGTGTTCTTACTTACATGATGCTTAGGCACAAGTAGCCTTTACATCCTTTTAACATCACAGCTTCCAAGAAGTGAATTATGAGTTTATGATACTTTGTGGTTCTTTACATCACCATGGATGAATGTGTGCATTCATCCATGGTGATGTAAACAATCACAGGAGATAAGTGGGATATATCGCTGAAGACGAATTTCTGCAATAGATGTTTTTGTGCAATTCACATAATAACTATTAACAATCTACCTTATATACGATGTTTTAAAATGTTTAAACCCTTTTGGTATTTGTATTTTAACTATATTATTGCACATCTGTGACATAACTAGACGTTATTGTATTTTTCTCTGTTGAATACTTCCCTTAAGATGGCCGAAAAAGGCAGAAATATGAAGGAGATTTACCGCTTTTTGTACGTATACTCTTGTATCTAGTTAGAATGCAGCCGTTGGAACGTATATTGTGACTTGGCTTACTGCACGGAACATAGATAATTGTAAATTTTAGTTGCACGTGTTCTATGGAACATTTATAAAAGACATTTTGAAACTTCGTGTCACATTCATTGCACTTCTACAATAAATACGAAAATAATTACGGTTGGCTGTCAGACTGAGATGGTGTCGTGAAGGACTGACAGTAGGCTTTTGGATTCGATTCCATTTGTAGGAGCATTCAGTCACACTTTTAAAATTTCTCTCCGAGGTGGAAAGCATATGTTACGTTAGAACCATTCCGTCCCTATGATTTGAATCCATTCCCTGTCTCGTGTTCCATCCTTTTCCTAGTCAGCTCATTATCACGACGTCTGTCATTTTGCCCCACATTTTCAGCAGGCTTCCTCTCTCGTTGCAGTGCAGAAGCCTGACAAAAACTCCGGCATGTCCATTGCGAACAAAGACCACACAGCCCTGTAGTTTTCTTTGAAACGTTGTAGCCGACACTGAAAAATTATCCAGTCCCGCCGATTACGTGTTAAGTACACGCGTTGCTTTTTCTGTTCTTCGGTGATGCCGGGATCTCGTTAGTCTCTGTTGATGCATCCAATAAGTGACATAATTTTATTGTCCTTAGCATCTGTCTGTTTTTGCCCTTCTTCTAAGTAATATTGTAGAGAGGCGCACACGAAATGTTTTCGCCACTTTGTGCAGAAACGGTAGGCTACAGGAAGAGGACAAAGACAACCACAGGTCCGTATGTTGACTGTGTTGGAAGCGTAATCAGTCATCTGTGCGTGTCGCGCAGTAGAGGAGCAAATTGCTTGATTTAATAAATACGGATTTTGGTTGGTAAGAAATATCCGAATTACATTCGTTTTAGAATAGAATGTAATATTTTATAGATTCTTTTGAGCTAAGTCACTCTGTGTATAGGCAGTTCACTTATTTGCAGACGCAGTCCTGTTATTTTGTGTTATCTGCTGAATTTTCATGTGAAAGGCTTAGAACTCGTGACTTAAACTGCCTCTCCGGACGTGAGTGGATCAGATTGAAGTTTGTGAGAGAGCGTGTTAATACTGGCAAAGGTGAAATGTTTTTGGTTAGGCCTGTGTAGTTTATATGAGTAGCTAAGAAAAGATGTGTACAGTCAAACAGGACAGGTGGAGACCAATTTGCAAGTGTTGCGTGCGGCATCAAGATTGCAAAGGGTGTACCCCGTGACGTAGTAGGACGTTATGTACTTCCAGAATGTCATATCGTTTTACAGTACATGTTTCAATGCAATTTAATTTACGCCCATAAGAAAAATATGATCTTCCATTAGCCGATTTTCATGAAACTCGCAAACACCCGACAGCATTATGTGCAAATGTCTTACACTGAGTTTCAGCCATATCGGCCAATAAATGCCGAAGAAACGGATAAAAATTCAGTTACGATTCCAAGTAAATTGTGGCTTGCACTGCGCCGATTTGCGCGGGACGCTGCATAACCGCAAGGGGTCTGGATATCTCTTGTGTCGCACTTTTAAAAGTATGGCAAAAAGTTAACGAATGTTGAGCAGAATTTTATTTACTTCAGGAAGTAAAGTATGCGCTTCATTATACGGATTTTTGCGTATCGGAGTTACGTGGATATCTCCTATGCGGAATTTCACCCGGATCCGTTACGAAATGCGGGAAGTAGGATGCAAATTTATTTAGGCCCATGTGGAAAGTATGACTGTCATTAAGCCGATTTCAAGATGCGTCTGTTAGTTTAATGTAAAGACTCCTTGTACCGGATTTTATGAGAATCCGACAAACGTCTTGGGTGCTGTTAAGTCACAGACGGACGGAGCCTACACGTAGTGCGTTATTTCTAACTTCATAAAGTGTGACTAAAATCCTCTCTGATGTGGTTTGACAGCTGTAAGAAGCTGTCAGTAATTAGCAAGTTCATTTGTACTGCCCAAATTTGCCAGTTTTTCTTTTTTTTCCTCCTCGGCCCTGCAGACCAGATGCTATCACCATTTAAAAATGCGATTATGCGTCATGAGTTTCCATGGCATTGCGCGGCAAATACCGTAATTAACCTTTTAAAGCCTAGCGGTAAGTTTACATACGACCAGGTTTAACATTAAAAAATGCTAAATGGTGCCCACATTGCGTTTATGTGTTTTGTACGGATCTCAGAACAAACAGCAACATTTGCCTTATAAAACATTAAGAGATTGGTTTTTATAACCGAAGCGGAGAGTGTTTACTGCGCGGTACGCACTGAGTCCTTATATAAAACGGATACGCTTCGTCTTTAAAAGGTTAAACATCACGCTGCGCAAGATGGCCAGTATTGAAACCAGTTCTGGAAAGAACCCAGCGCCAGGGTACTTCAGGTGCCGGGCGAGATGCTAGTCACGTTTATAAAGGTAACCTTAAGCAATGATTAACTCGAATAAGGTCGGAAATTAATAATGAGAAATCTTACAGTAATTTAATGATGAAAATGAGACCTGTCGAGTATAGGCCGTACTTTGGTAGACTGTATAACAGGTCTGCCAGGTTTGCCTTGCCGTAGTACTTCAACCGTTGACTTTGAAGTGCGTAGCGACCTTGCCATTAGTGGCAAGCCCTGGGGTATTCAAGAATATGGCACGTGAAGAGACCAGAAAGAAGGCCAGTGGCGACCCCGTGAAGACTGGATGCGACCCGAAGTTGGAAGAACACTGGGTTAAGAAGCGCGATATTGTGCGAACTATATACAGTGGAGCTGCAGTACAACTTAAAATATACATAGCTCCTGTCCTGATAAGCGCGTGGATTATATACGGATCGGTATTACGCTGTTCAGATGTCACACAAATACAAAATAAATGCCTGACTATACGATCAGTGGACGACATTAACATTGCGTGTCCACTTGTCCGTTTGTGACAATCAACATAAACAAATTAAACGTTCCCCACGGTTGGAGGGTTTCCCAACGTCCCTCACAATTTGTAATTCATGTTGTTCTGTTTTGTCGATCGAGTGTAATTTCCATCAACATTAGTCAGCTGTATCCAGACAGTGTGGCGCCCTCGGCCAGCGCTAACAGCCAGTGTGCATGTGTGTCTGTCTGTGCACGATATGACAAAATTCGTAACGGAAACAACAAGTTATGAAATGAGATCTGAGTTTCTCGCGACGGCGGGAAGCATAAAGGCGTGCTATAGCACCCTAGTGCCCCTGTATGTAGATGGTACCACAAAGTGTCAGTGTCGCAGTGCCGTGCTCCACGTGATACATGCAAAAGCACTGGCGTTGTCAGACGCGTAATTATTTCAGAGGTAAGATATGCGCGGAGCTCAAAACGGTCACACGTACGCAGTCATCAGGGTGGTATTTTCCAATAAATAAAAGTAGAAGTAAGCCTGGATGTTTTATGTCCTTCCTTATCTTTGCCGACAATCATGTTGTGTCTGAAATGTACTAACGAAAGCTCTGGAGAAGCTGTTCGGCGTGTTTTGTCAAGCTGTGCGCAATATCAAACCTTTGTACGTGGTGATCACTATCTCGATGTCTGTATAAGTGCACATATTTAAGTCTAATGATGATTCAGGTCTTCTAGGATGTTACGCTGTGGAGACGGGGAAATATTTACAGACATTTTCGAAGGAGCGTAGTGTCTTGATCTTCAGGGTCAAGCATAAACCGCCCAAGGTCGGCTTCTGCTTGACCCTGAATGTGATATGGCGCTACATTCCAAGGGACTTGACTCTTTTCTCTCAACCACCACTGTAAGAACTTCAAATGTCGCTAGACTAAGAATGCTTTTATTGTTTAGAATGGTTTGTATTCTTCTTCGTAAACGAAAAATAAAGAAGTTCGACATTTGAAGAGTGAAAGTAAAGTTTCTTGGAGTTCTGTGTCACCTGACTTGCAGAAACGTAGGTAAACTGTAGTTTCTTTGTCGTAACTGACCAGTATCCTATGTCACTGCCCGCCAGTATTTCAACGCCCGTGCTGGCGAGCACTGTTTGGGCTGCGTTTAAAACGGTAGTTAAAATATCGGTTTTCTGGGATATGATGGTGACAGCGCCTGCCTCCCGAATCTTGGTACCTGGGCAGTGTAACAACCCCGAAAGTCATAGCATAGTGTAACAACACTGACACGCCGTATCTGTGGTGTTTAATTATATCGAAACCCTTCTGCTGTACGGAACCAAGTACACTGCACATGAAATGTGTTCCAGCTGTGTGTACAACTGTTGTTAGGAACAGCTCTGCTTCCAACACGTATGCAGTGAGTTACGCGCGAGTTGTGCTTGAAAGGTAGGCAGAAACACATAAAATTTGTCACGTAAATTAAACATTTGTAACTGCCTGTTCGATTTCACCCAAAATTGGAATGTGTCAACAAACTTCGGTAAAACTCACCCATGTCAAATTTTATGAAATTTTTAGTGCTGTTCTCGAGTTGTAAATTTGGTGAGACCGACGGACCGACAGGCATGGCGAAGCTAGTACACGTGTTTTTGCAAAATTTTTCTTCCAGTACCCTGAAGAAGTCTGATTATCATATCCTCGGTGTGGCAAGCGGAAGACTCCCTGTGTCGTTAAAGCAGGCCGTCGGATCTTCGACTTCGCCTGTCACAGTCACAATCAACGTGACTGATCTGCCATTAGCCACATCGCCCAGTATTACTTGTTTACGATTTTATCTTTCCAGCACTGAAGTTCAAGGCTGGGTGCTGGTGTGTGGACGGACAGTACTGTTTCAGTGCAGTTCTGCTGGACTGTGTCCATTTTATCTTTCCAGCACTGAAGTTCAAGGCTGGGTGCTGGTGTGTGGACAGACAGTACTGTTTCAGTGCAGTTCTGCTGGACTGTGTCCATTTTCTGCAAGAAGCCTGTGTTTTAGTTGACGGTGTTTCCAATGCTGTGTTCACGTGATTCGTTGTCATGCCACCTGGCAGATTTTTACAATCTTATTGCTGCCTTTAATTATCAGTAATACGTAGGTTTCAGTCAGTCCCGCCCGTTGCTAATAATATAGAAATGTAAAATATAATGTCTTTGACATATCCCGTTTTGCGATACTTATATGAACATACTCTTACAACTGACAAAGTCAGTAAGTCGGCACAACGGTTTTTTTGTTGGTATTTTGCTGCGTGGTCCTGCTATATATTATTCAACATCAGGCAAAGTAAATTAGTATTCAATGTGTATTGCCAATTGTTCTATGTTAACTGTGGGATTCCAAGTTTTGCTGATTGAACTGTATGAATTATTTACACAAGTACAGTATGAGAAAAAATGTAGAGACTCTTGGGTTTTGCGGCAGATGTCACGTATATTTACAATCGTGTTTTAAAGGGTTAATATCGCCAGAATTTTGAGAAAGTCAGATCAAGAAGATTTAAATGAGTAGAGCATGGTGTGCGCATAAAGTAATTGGGAATTCAATCGAAAAATTTTTCGGGTAAAAACTCGTGAGACCTAAATTTGGATGGAAAGATGTATTGAAAATAATCTTCAAGGAACGTGGTGTAATGGTGTGGAGTGTATTAGAATAAACCGCTTTAGCATTCCTTCCATTAGTAGGCTGTAATAAAATTCCATGAAAGAACGTCAATATTTTCGACAGCTGAGCTAATATAAACTGCTTAGAAAGGACTCTGCTCCACGGAGGTGGTTTGTTTAAGGGATTCTGATACTAATTTATGTGATCGTTGCTTTGTGAGATAGCACACAATTCGTTCGCATCCGTAACCAATACTGAAAAACACAGAAGCTTGATTAGATGCTAGTAAAGAAGTAGATCGAGGGGGAGGCAAATGGTGGGAAAACTAAGTGTACCTTCATTTGCCGTTAAGAGAGTTTAGGACAAAATTACAACATAAGTATAGCAGATCAAGTAGATCTTTTGATAATGCGCAGATTTCAAATATGTGGGAACGACATTGTAATATAAGTATTGCACACACAAAAAAATTAAGCGTAGATTAAGTTAAGGGAATACATGATACTATTCGGTCAATAATCTGTTGTGTTTCTGTTTGCCATCTGAGAACTCTGTCTCGGAAGTACAGAGGCTGAATGGTGTGCTGTGGACCATATTTGTGGAATTCCTTCGTCTAGAGATACCAGAGCAGCCGATTCCTCGTCCACGCCACTATGGATATCTCTAAACGCGCAAGATATTTGGGATTGGGGGGGGGGGGGGGTGAACAGGAGACATTAAAAAGCATAGTGAGGAGCTTCATAATGTGTAATTATCGCCTGTCTTTATTTGGGTGACGAAATCAAGAACGATGAGGAGGGAAGGGAGGCGACGAGAAATGCATACAGGGTTTTTATGGTGACACCTGAAGGAAAGAGACCTCTTTGATGACCTAAGCATAGATGGGGCTACTATTACACACTGTATCTTGAATAATGGGTTTGGAGGTTGTGGCGTCTATTAGTCTGGCTCAGGTTGGAGACAAGTGGCAGGCTGTTGTAAACACGATAATGAAACTTCAGGTTCCATAAAATACGGGGAATTTCTTGACTAGCTGAGGAAATGTTATATTCTCAAAAAAGCTGTACTCTATAGAATTAGTTTGTGAGTGAGCCAGTTATTTGTGACAAATGAATGTAATTGAAAACGAATTGAAAGACTCTTTGGCGGTAGAAAGTTGTGAGGCAGTCTTGTGGCAAGATAGAACTCACGGTGGCCGAAGTTGTGGACATGAAGCTGATGAGCTTCGGTTCAGTTATATGACCGGACTTAGAAGTTTCAATGACACGCTGAGGTTCGTTTTCTCTGGAGCTGAGGTGCTAGACCGCAGGGTTAGTTCCTGCAACTGGTAATACTGTACCTGACCTGTAAAAGTGGGACAGAGTGCGTTTGGGAGCTCACTGGCCATTCCGATGTTCTGCTGGAAGTTCCTCGGACACACGGCCTTAAATAATGTGCAGTCTTACTGAAACGGGAGAGAAGAAGAATTATTTAGGTATATCTGATTTCAGCTGTGACATCGGTCGAGTAAGTCATATGCATGTAGCTGTACGGGCTTTTCAAATTGACGTCCCGAATATTCTTGTACGTAAAAGCGAGTAGGGCTATCTAGTTCAGCGCTAAAGCCGGGCTTCGCAGCGTTATACACTGAAAACCCTGTACCTATGATCGGGAATGTGCGTGAAATTAGTGATAATTATGTTGAGATAATTTGTAACAGGAATAAAGTATACATTCCCGAAATACATGCGTGCCTGTCTGTTTCGCGGCGAAATATTATGACCCTCTGCATCAGTACATATGTAGATGTGACGATACGTTATGAACGTGTCTAGAAGTTGAATTAATAAATAGATTAATAAATAGAACTGAACGTAGAGGAAATTTAAGGAGGCCTACAAATTAATGTGTTGCTATTAAAATTAAGGAAAAAATAATAATATAAAGTAGCCAATAAATGATCCGAAAATGTGAGAACGACAACAATCAGATGCTACCAATCAATTCGGCGTAACATTCTAGAAGACTTTAGTCTTCCGTAACTCCTCTGTGAGACCCTCACATCTCGCAAATCATGACTACATGCACGAAGTTCCAAATGTTCTGCGATGTTGCACGGTGGCGCGTGCAGTGTTAAAGTCGTAACCTAGTGTGCAAGTATGTGGACCGGATTCATCTCTTCCGGAATAGGATCCGGCAGTTGACTGTTATTAGTACGGCATTTCATTTGTTGTCCTAAAAGGCTTAGAAATTTATGGACCTGTGCAGCTACCGTGGAACCAGTTTTGACTTACTCATACATTGCAACTTCAGGTCTGTCTTCTTTACAGTATTTTTGAGAGGGAAAATTTGTGGTACCATTGTGTGTGTATGTGCGCGCGTTGCGTGTGCGTGCGTACGTTTGTCACACGACGCGACATGCGTAATATTTATTACTTATTTGGTTTCAAGTTAAGGTCCATATATTCAGATACGTATATTGATACGTCGATACATTATCAAGGAAGTGGAAGCCATTCAGTTTAAGAGAGACCCTGATCACGCATAGTCCCTTCCCCCGTAAGCATTTAAGTATCAAGGGTTCCGTTCTTCCAGATCAGGGCTGGCCAACATGCGGGCTTCCAGGAAAGTATTTGCGGCCCTCGGTCACCTGAATATTTTTAGAAATACGATATAACAAAGCCAATCTCAGTGGCCGCGCGGTCTAAGGCATGGGTATGCTGCCGAGCGCTTGCTGGGATCGTGGGTTCGAACCTCCCCGGGGGCATGGGTGTTTGTATCTTGTGTTTGTGTTGTCAGGTAGAGGTCTCTGCGACGGGCCGATCCCTCGTCCAGAGGAGTCCTACAGACTGTGGTGTGTGTCTGAGTGTGATCAAGAGAAAATGAACAACCTCGACACCTACTGTGAGTAGGTAGAAGAGGTAAGGACTGCGAAACGAAACAATGTAACAAACGTAGTATAGCCTAATATATCTCCCAGCATAATATGAGAACTTCATTAGCGCAGAAAATATTTACAAACTATAGCTTATCACTTTTAAGACCACACAGTAAAGCAGCAAGCATTTCTTTGCAGTTATTTGTACCGTGTACATACTTGTTATAACACGTGTACTGTTACCAACTCATACACTGTATCAAAATACAATGTAACAAACTGTATAAAACTCCCGACATGTTTCGGTGTAACACCACACCATCCTCAGGGCAGACACACAGAACACTAGAAAATACGTTTAAAATTACCCAGGCCTCGTTGGTTTGGAGTTCGTTATAAAACTTGTTAAAATACAGCAGTCAGCGTATAACCACCGCCACACAAACAGGTTCGAACGTGCAGGACGAGGCCAGTACCAGGTTCTTAACAATACCTGATGCCTGTAGCCTGCTGCACCACATTTCTTGGCACATTCCTCAGTGAATAATTTACAAGGCTTCAGCATTTTTGTGTAATTTTAACATAAGGCGTTGTGTGGCATTTTTAATAAGTTTTATAACGCACTCCAACTGGGCTTGTGTAATTTAAATGTATTTTTAAGTATTCTGTGTGGATGATATGATGAACACCGAAACATGTCGGGAGTTCTGTAGAGTTTGTTACCTTTTATTTGGCATAGTGTACGAATTGGTGACAATACCTGTGTTACAGTATTTCTTTGTGTTTTATGGAGTTTAGTAAAGTCTACTACATTGTTACTGAATCGCACTTTTAGCGTAACTTACTGTTTGTAATTAACGGCCGTCCCCTTCATGTATGTATACACAAGTGCGGCCCTAAAGGCGGGACCTTAATGAATTGTGTGTCCCTCCTGTGGGTATAAGTTGGCCAGCCCTGTTTTAGGTCATGACACTGCGTCATGGAGTAACCTGAAGCCGACATTCCTTAAACACACCGCTGCGAAAATATCAAACCTCACGTATTTAAATGTCGTTACGCAGGAGGTAAATGTAATCGGAGCGTGATGTTACTGTTCGCCTCCTTTTAGTCTTGAAGTTAGTTAATGGTTGGAGGTCATCCTCACTTCTTCAAAACCTACAGATGGTGCTGCTTCATTTTACTTGCCCCTGTGGTGATGTAATCAGTTTTATAATTGGAAAGCCTTTTAATTACATGTTTCAGTGCGTATGTGGTGAAAAGGATTGCCCGTATTGGAAACAGAGTGGGTCCAACCTGACTGTCGGTTTTCGTGGTTAAACTGGACGTACCACTAAAACAAAAAGTAGAGCTGAAAGGCAAGCACGATGTTTGATCAAGTTGATTCAGTCGGACGTAGCAAGGGGAGCTTGCCAAGCGGGTTTCCACTTGCTTCGCGGTTTTAAGTTGCAGATCCAATATCCGGATAAGGCAAGAACTCTGTCCAGACCATCCCTGCTGTAGTTAACTGTCAGTTAATGTGGGAAAGAAACACACGTGTCTGCAGTAGCCTTTGTGATTATATCAGAATATTCAGTGTTCAGTTTTTGTGATCAGACGTTGTTACTTATGTTATTCATTTGCTATATTGTTACTTATCTTTCAAAAAATTAAAATGTTCTCCACCTAGTAAAGATACATGGACCAGTCAATGTGAAGTTCCACGTATTTCTGTCCTCAGCACTAGATAATGGTGAGTGTTCAGTTTAATTCTCAAACCTCTTTACTGTCTTGAATTAGTTTTAATATTATTTCTGTGGTGTTACTGAGAATGAAGATTATGCCATCATGATTCTCCTAAGGAGAAGAAGAAATTGTAGACATTTCTGCAGTAATGCACGTAAGTCAATGTTTATCCTGTTACGGTATGTAAAGTACTGTGCTTAGCTAAGTAACTCAGTTTCAGTCGGTAATTTAGAAGACAGAATCTTCTGATCCACTTTTTCCATGATCACTTTGTCTGTAACGTACACACTTTCGTGGGTTTGCTAAGTGAATTGCTTTGAAGTTTACTGGCTACAATTTTGCATGATCTTGATGCTTGCTTTGTGATCCACCCACGTCATCCTCCTCGCCACGGTTACTCTAGTAATAGTATTAGTAAACAGTACAGATTTTAGAGTTCCTCAATGAAAATTTCCTCCAGTCTCTTTGATCGTTCTATTTCTACTCGTATTTCAGGTCCAAACAAACATGACAGTATACTGTTCTCTGTGACTATCCATATATGATTTAACAGGCTGATACAACAAGGTTTTTGTAAAAAAATAAAATCAACCTCATACTACCGTAAAACACTTTGCGGTTTACCGTGCTATTTACATCGCGACATTCTGTTGGATGGTGAATTACTACATGAAAACTCCGCGTATAACATCAAATAAAATATTAGTACATTTCTTAATAGCAGCCACTTACATTTATATATTTTAAACTATGGGCTTTTATGATTATTTCATATCTGGGGTTGGTTCTGGTACTTCTGTAATTATACTGCATAAATTTTAATGTATCCATCATTTGTATTTTACCTCCCTGAAGATAGCCACATGGTTGGTCGAAACATGTGGGAGGTCCCTGTATATAAATTCCCATTAATTTGTTCGTACTGCTAATATGTGTGTGTGTGTGTGTGTGTGTGTGTGTGTGTGTGTGTGTGTGTGTGTGTGTATAATTAATGCACGGATAATGGATCATACTAAGGTTTGACGTTTATGACTGTTTTCCATAGAATTCGTGTAACTTGCAATTCTTCAGTTGCCTAATACAAAATGTGATTTTTATTGGCGGTGGTCAGAATGCACAAGAGCAGCGATACAAGCTCACAAAAACCTACCGAAACATCAAAACAGTGGAATATAGAAAGCATCTAAGAAAGGTTCGCTGAGATTTTCCTGTCCATTCTTTCTGTATTTGGGCTAAAAACGTCTGGCATCTACAATAGGCCATAATAATACTTGACGTTTAATTTCAATCAGTGTTAACAATTTAAATGTTATAAAGACAATGAAAATTCTTTTCTTGTCAGTACTCTCGATTTCCAGAAGAGCGTTGCTTTATTTGCCGGTGTCCCAGGCTGTCTTGCTTGTAACCGTGCTAACAGCTGCAAGAAGCGAGTATGGAACAGTGTCTGTATGGCACTGACAGAGGCAAACACACGTGCTTGTCCCTGTGCCGGTTTGTACGCACGAATCTCACTTGAAATGGCCCGGTATCGAACCTGGCTGTCCGCGGTCAGAAGCCGGCGACTAGCAACCTGAGCTATGGCACGGCCTTTAAAGAGTCAAATTAATCCGAATTATGTTTGACGTTCCAGTTCGTACCGCGCAACATTCCGTCAGCATGATAAAAAGCAGTCATTGTCTTCCCATTGCGGGAAAAAAATCGCTGTTTATTATGAGAACCAGACAAAAAAACACAGAAATTAAATCGGTTGGCAGACCTAGAATTTGTTGATGCTAACTCCGGTGGTACATAGAGTAACCACTTGGTTTTATAGGGTTAAGTGCGCGTACGTGCTGTGAAACCGATTAAGAACACTGGAGAACTACGGTCAGTGGAGGGACCTTGGCTAGACAGAAAGTGAAAGTATCGGTTTAGATTTCACGTAATGCACGTGGCATGCAGTGCTGTGAAGAAAAGATTACAGGCTCTCAGGCTTCGATGCGTGAAAGGTAACATTGAAACTGTACATCCTGGGGCACCTTGTCGCAAAGCACATGGCGGATTGGAAATATAGCTTCACGTATTCTTAATCTTGGTGCTGGATAGAAGTGAGCGGGCAGCTCCACGTCCCGGCTGCTTTTCTCCCGAGGAAAGCGCCACCACGTCCCTTTGAAGAGGAGGCTGATGGTCTAACAACCTGTCTGGGATGCAGTAAAGATTCGAAACTCAATTTCCCTGTCATTTAGTCAGTAGCATGGTCACTATGCTGACTGAGCTAGATATGCTGAATTTTATATTTCTTCTGGCAGTTCCATCTCTCCTTTCCCGAACTTCCTGCCGTGTTAAATATTCTACCGTTCTTTGACACCATGGGGAAGTCCGTGATTAATGAAAGGAAGATAAAGGGAGACGTCCCACACTTGTCGTTCACGAATTGTTTTCGAGCTGGTGATAACAGATGGTTAGGTTAATCCATGTATATTTTTAATGTCTCTGAGAGAAATGTCGCTTGTATTTAAAGGGGAACACGCTTATCCTATGAAAGCATCATAGGGGTTACCAGAATTTTAAAATTAAAGCTCACAAGTTGATATGTCACGATAGCATGACGGTGACTTCCTCGTTATGGTAATTCAGCAATTCGACGGTGCATAATGAAGTGCGATTTAAAAACGTAAGCTCACAGAATTTTCACGTCGCATAAGTCATCAGTTTGTCTTTCACTTATTTCTGCTACAGGTGTACAGCACAGGGTAAAGAAGTTTAACGTGAAAGTGAAATTTCAGTGTTGTTTTAAAATTAGAGGACTGTCGGTACTTAACACTTTGCATTTGGCAAAATATTTGTTCCGAAATGTTTAATGACTTGGTCTACTTTTAGCTGACTTTCATTTCCCTAGGAAGGAGATGACAAGAGCATTGTGCTGCTGCGTGTACCTTGCAACTTGCGAACTAGTCGAAGGAGTTTCATGAAATTTTATATCCAATGGATAGCGTGAGGGGAGGCGGGGGGGAGAGGGTCCTCCCAGATCAAGCAGCCGGGGCGTGAAGCAGAATACTCGCCTCCAACTAGTTTCGTGGTTTAGAATGCGTGGAGCTATACATCCACCCCAATACGCGTACATGACCTGTACAGGAACAACTTTACCTTCACGCGTCCTAACCCCAACGGGCGCCTGAACTGGTTAGAGATATGCAAATATTTCGTACTTAAAACTACAACATTGCAGCTGTGTGCAAATGTTGCCTACAGCTTTCTGCTTCACAGCGTTAACTAATTAATCACCAGAGCTGGGCGTCTGAAATTTGATACGTAGTTAGATAAACGTAGGGCCTACGTACACATTGTGTATGAAAAATTATTTGTAAGTCAGCAACGGCAAGTGTGCTGGCGGTGCAGAATTTGAGGCTATATTCGACAAGTTGAGTGTAGGGAGAATTTTGGTTTAAATTCATATTTAGAAATTAAGTAACAATAATTGTACTAAAAGATCGTTTGGAATCGAAATCTGTGTAACAGGGCAGTTGGCTGTAAGATTTCTGCGCGAAATCCTTATTTAGCTTTATTCTTACGAACAAGTAATCTTAAAATAGTGCCACAAATGTTCAGCGCAAGGTTTATTAAGACACAGAAAAGGGGGGGGGGGGGAATGAACTGGTGTCCGCAGCAAATGAGCATTACGCCCACAGCGGCAAGTGTTCTGGGCAATGTCTTGGAGGTGCGTGTTGGGAAATGACGAGGGCAGTGGACATCATGAGTGTTTCGTGGTTGAAGTAAGTCACTCCAGGAAATGCCAGGGTAGTATCTCGATTGTACAAGTGCTGCGTACTCCGAAATCTCTTCAGGTTTGTCGTTCAGCAAACCATCCTGCACTTTGGCAATATAATTACAGTCTGAGATGCTGGCAGAGTCGTAAATAAACACGCAGAGGAACACAGACAATTAAAAGACACTTTTGAATTTCATGCGTGGGCATTCCTTTATATTCTTGTTAACTAGTTAATTAACAGTGTATCGGGACATGCATTTTAGTTGGGGTGAAGGATTATGTACAGAACACTGTACTAGGAGGGAAAGAGGCGGTATGGCGAGGAGGGGGGGGGGTTGTTAGCGCGATGGTGAAAATTGAGAGGAATTAGAAAGAAAGTACGTAATGGAAGATGCCTTTTGTTTTTATGTAAAGAAGATGCTGAACGCATGAGTAGTCCAGGAACTGGAAAATGGAGGTTGGAATTTGTAAATAATAATGGTAGAATGTTAATGAAAAGGTGGCTTACAAGGAAGTATTAAGATGTACTAACAAAGATGTGTTTTATCTATTTAGGTAGATATTTGGACAATGTTTAATATAAGCGGTCTAATAAGGTAAAAGAATTGTAAGGAATATATATATATATATATGTATATGTATATTTAATGGCGAAATTTGTACCGTTGTGGCAACCCGAGGTCAGTCAGGCGGTAGCCCGACGAAAATGTGGACTTACCTTAATAATAATAATAATAATAATAATAATAATAATAATAATAACGCCAGCAATAATAGGAGCGACTGGAACCATTTCAAAGTCCTTCAGAAAATACTTGAGCGGCATACCAGGCACGCACGTAGTCAAGGACCTACAGAAAACAGCTATATTGGGCACAGCACACATACTGCGGAAAGTGCTAACGTAGAAGCACAAAGGAGTTTAATATGGAAGACAGCGTTATATGCACCATTAATAGTACGCGCGGAATAGCTGCGACACTGTATACCCTAGAAACATGGTTTGTTTCAGGTATATAAGTGCGAATACCCTGCATAAAGGAGATGATGATGATGGTGATGATGATGACAATAATAATAATAATAATAGCTTTTTTGTTGTTAAATTGAAGACATAATCGGCATCCTGATGGGTTCGAGTTTTAGCAGCGAGACGTTCTAAAGCGGTCCATATGCTCTGTACCTACCGCTTGTTTCCGAAAACTTGGCCATACCTCACAACGAATCATGCGATGTGTGCATTTGCTGGAATTGATGAACGTTGCATCGTTGGCGCGTTAGTCCCGGCATGTGAAAATCCGTGTGAAATTTACCATAACTGAAATGTCAACATTGTAGTCGGTATAAACCGAAATATTATTCTCTTGCCATTCTGTCTTCCCAGCGTTAAAATACGAGGCGGAAAGAAATACGATATAACACCCGTCATGCGACGCATGTCTCTTGTTGACGAACATTCGAGCAACTACGACTCTGCGGTAACCCTCGCTGCTCACTGAGGTTCGTTACGGGGATTCCGGATGCACGGCTAGGGTATCGGGGTTTGGTTCCGGTCGGGGGCGGAAATCCTCTTCGCCATTGTGTCTAGATTGGTGTTCAGGCCCGCTCGGCCTCGCTTTTTAAAGAGTAGGGGTTTCTTTTCTGGATTTACGCGTTGCGTACTTGCACGTAGCGTCACATCTCGAACTAATGCCTGGAGCCATACCTCCACTCCACTATACGTCATTCATGACGTGGGAAGTAACTAAGCACAGGTGACTGTTCCTTTATATCTGCGGACCCGATACTCCTACTTCGTATCGCGGGGTTACGGATTCACATCTCTGTCCGGAAGCCGGCTGTCCTGACTGATGATGCTCGTGGTTTACCTCAGTTCCATAAAGCAGATTCCGTGATAATGCCTGAAATTAGGCCATAACCGATTCTTTCCACATCCTTGCCAGTGAACTGTTGTATGAAAATCATATCATTTGACGTTATGGTATTATAAGTAGAAAGGTTTGTTAAATAAATCAAGAATACAACACATAAGGCGACCGCAGCGAGTTAAGGGTGGGCTGTGGAAGTTCCATGTGTTACAAAATATCCATTGCCTTGAAGCGTGTGAAACTGGTTTTTACAGCTGTGTTGCTGAAGATTAGTTTCTTCTGGGATGTTACGTCTGTCGACTGCTACATGGTTACCGAGCTTCCGATGGATCAGACCTTGAGGCTTTAATCCTAGGCGCGTGTTACATAGGCCTGCTTGGTACTTTCAAGTATAAGCATCCGGATTTGAAACATAATCGTTAAAATGCAACTTCTGAACACATTTGTGACTTAAATATGTTCTTCAGTAACTGGGACACCGTAAATATTCAACGTTTGTTGGCAATTCCCAAAGGCATTTCTGTATTTGTTAACATCGGCCAGTATGTCCCTTCACGAAGAACTTCAGCGCGACGTGCGAACACGGGATATGCCTGTAAAATTCTTGTGTAGTGTCATTTCTTTGCGACTGTATTGCTTATGTGGCTGGTTGTTTCGGAGGTTGTTTTAAAAAATGGTGGGACCTGAGGTGGAGCAGGTAAAAGGAGGCTCAAGAAAATTACGTGATCAATTGTTACATGATGGGTACTGTTCACCAAATATTATTAGGGCGGTGAAACCGCTGTGGGTGAGAGGAACAGGAATGTAGCAAGCACGCTTAGGGAAGAAGTGCTCACGAATTGGTAGTCTGTCAACTTGAAGGGAAGTCATCACAGTGAAATTGTTTTCACACAGTGTTCAGTTTACGCTTTCTCTTTCTTTTTTCTTTCTTTCTTTCTTTCTTTCTTTCTTTCTTTCTCTCTCTCTTTCTTTCTTTCTTTCTTTCTTTCTCTCTTTCTTTCTTTCTTTCTTTCCTTCTTTCTTTCTTTCTTTCCTTCTTTCTTTCTTTCTTTCTTTCTTTCTTTCTTTCTTTCTTTCTTTCTTTCTTTCTTTCTTTCTTTCTTTCTTTCTTTCTTTCTTTCTTTCTTTCTTTCATGAAAACGTCTTTGATAATTCCTTCATACCGTCCAACAGGAAAAGGAATCCAAGCTATTATAGATACCGGAGATGTACCTGCCCTGCCTATTTAGAATAATAAGTTCCTGCGAAACAGTGGATGCCTAGTGATATCCTAATCCTATTTTCTTGAGAAAATACAAAAAGAATCAAAGTACATTTCTTTTCACGCACGTGTAGTTAACGTTACGCAGTTTTACAGTAATTACTTGAAATACAAATTCTTTACTTTAGTGCTCATTTTAGCCTTTGTTGCCTTTACATGACTGCTTTCAATTTCTGACTTTTCGCTGTGTATT
The DNA here is from genome assembly GCA_013340265.1 of Coptotermes formosanus. Taxonomy (NCBI): domain Eukaryota; kingdom Metazoa; phylum Arthropoda; class Insecta; order Blattodea; family Rhinotermitidae; genus Coptotermes; species Coptotermes formosanus. The sequence continues at coordinate 423,028 of BLKM01000844.1, forward strand.
AAATAAACTGAATTGTTGGTGCTCAGGATATGCAAACAGTCTGCGAATGAACCTTGCAGCATATTTGAGTATCAGACTGCTGAAACTCGTTTTTCTAAGCGACTCGATGTAGGTGTGTGTGCCTGTGTTGTACGTTTTTGTAGGCGAAATAGAAGCAAAAAGGAAGCAATTCAACGTCAACATATGGAAACGTACACACATCTTCAAGATGCAAAATATTTATCATGCAGCCGACGAATCAAACCAATATATCTGTGTATGTGCTGGGGCGATATATGTAGAACTGACAGCAACTGTAGTGGAGTCTGGAATCTATAAAAGGAAAAATGTGTCACGCTTTGAATTCTAGATCTTAGGTCGCGAAAGAAAAATATCCTCGCGTTCTTCTAGTGGTAAGCACTTACATTTTCTTTTATATTTTCACTGTGGGCCGAGCAGTTACATTTAACGTTAGCGCTTTGCAGTTGCATTCTGTAGACACTTGGTTCGAATCTCGATAGATCTGCAAATCCTTCTGAGTCTTTTTTCCTAGGCTCTGGGATGTTACTTTGAAATATGTCCCAACCATCTCCTTTCAAACCCTTACCCTATGTCTGACATTCGTGGTCATCTTTACATCGCATTTGAATTTGCAACCGACGCGGGGTAAATAACGTAGACGAAAGTGCGTAAATTTATGTAATCAGTTTCATTGCCTGTCTGATAACGGCGCTCCAGGCTAATGCAGTGGAAGTCCAAGCTGTATCCTTTTGGGGGTTTGTGAATCATGTTTGTGAACATGGTGTAGGACTTCTTGGATAAAGGGTCGTCTCGTCGCAAGGCTTCTACGTATCAAGGACAACAGAAAAACAAAGGAAGACGCATAAATACATGTGTCCATAATGGGGTTGGAAACCATAATCCCAGTGTTCGGACCATAGAGGGCATTTGAGGCTTGCGCCTCAGACCGCGTGGTCATCATAAAAAGTCAAATATTACTGTGATTAATATTGTTAAATTAGGCGTGATAATTAGCGCCGATGGAGTAAATGAGCAATTCATGGATTGTAGTCGGAGAATTTGAAAGAAATAGGTCCTTAGGAGACATAAATGCGTGTGTGAGGGTAATATTAAAATATATTTTAACCTTTTAAAGCCTAGCGGTAACTTCACATACCAACAGGTTTAACATTAAAAAATTCTACGTGGTGCCCACATTGCGTTTATGTGTTTTGTACGGATCTCAGAACAAACAGCAACTTTTGCCTTATAAAGCATTAAGAGACTGGTTTTTATAACCGAAGTGGAGAGTGTTTACAGCGCGGTACGCACTGAGTCCTTATATAAAACAGATACGCTGCGTCTTTAAAGGGTTAAAGAAATAGGGTGCGAGGTGTGACTGCAGTCGAAGGTCTCAGAATGATGTTCAGTGAATGCAGTAGGTCGCTTCCGGCTTTCATAGCGTCAGTAGTTTGCTTTGTTAACCCTTAAAAGACGAAGCCTATCTGTTCTATATAAGGACTCAGTGCGTACCGCGCTGTAAACACTCTCCACTTCGGTTATAAAAACCAGTCTCTTAATGCTTTATAAGGCAAAAGTTGCTGTTTGTTCTGAGATCCGTACAAAACACATAAACGCAATGTGGGCACCACGTAGAATTTTTTAATGTTAAACCTGGTGGTACGTAAAGTTACCGCTAGGCTTTAAAAGGTTAATACTTGTCGGTGTTGTAGCTCTGTGACTCTCGGAGCAGATTTGCTTAGTGGAGGAGTTCCTTTGGAACGCCTTGTGCTTCTCAGCAGCATGGCGATGCTAACTATCGTACTGCATCTGGGAGGAGAAGGCTCACCAAGATGGATTTAATTAGCAGTAAGTTACAAACTTGTCTCAGGCCTGATATGATACGCGATATTCGTGGTCTGAACTTCATACCGCATTTGCTTGATCAATAACATTGTAACAATGAAAATACCTGCGATGTTCGTAAGCACAGGACTGCCCAGGTCAGGTCAACAGACTTGTTATTGTATTGTGTTCGATTTTGGTCGTAGTAGATCCTGACAAGAATACTTCTATTGAAAATGTTCGGGAGATTAAGTGGATTTGATACGAGGTTCAGTGATTCGTTCTATACATTCCCTGCCGTAGCTCTGGCTTATTCTGGAGTTACCGGTTCTCTCGTTGTCCAGTGTGTGTACTTTGTTGAATGGCGGCTTTTTCGGTAGTCTCCACTTCTGGCGAGCATCAATAGTGGCGCGCGTTCAGATAAGCCACATCACATTCTCCCAATTAAGTAACTCTGTGCAAGAGATTTATTCTTGCGACGTTTGTAGTAGCTCAATAGGTTAAAGAAGTGTCCATGTTTTTTGGAACCCAAAGGCTAGCTATAGTTTCGAAAGAACCAATCCCTCAGGGGCGGCAGAAAAATTCTACTTGAAGGGATATTAGGCTGATATGAACGCCCAACTCGAGAACATCTCAGCGGCTTCGGTCTCATTATACAAGGTTATGCTTATATCTTTAAACACTGCGAAGTTTTACATTAAAAGAATTAGTTTAATATTCTTGTATAAAATATTGTTGTCAAATTAAATACTTCGAGGTGTGCTAGTCTCTTTATTTAACAACGCCGTCATCGAGGTTGTGGTGATTAAGCCGGTTCATACCACATCTGAAATAACCGAAGAATCTCCAACCTTTCCGTTCATAATTTGATTTCTCACAGTTGTAGATCATATTGCAGACAACCTGTATATGCCTGCACAAGGTATAATAGCGTCTTAATACGTTTAACTCTTTTAAGACGAAGCGTAAACTCTTTTATTTAAAGACCCAGTTCGTACCACACAGTAAACACTTTTCATCTCAGTTATAAAAACCAATCCCTTTTTGTAATACAGAGTAACCGTCGCTGTTGGTTTTGAGAGAAATACAAAACACGTAACTACAGTGTGGGCAGAATGTACAATTTTTGAATGTTAAACGTGGCGGTACATCAAGTAACCATTAGGCTTTCAAAAGTTAACCGTCTTATGCGTGTATGTTTAAACTTGTCATTAGTAGTGGAATTTGAATTCGGGGCACACTTGGTCGACAGGAGAGAATTGTGGGCTTTGTACATTGTTTTAGACTTTTGGTAGTAGAGTTAAATGAAATTTAATGAGAAGCGGCGACCAACTTTATACAAAGTTTTAATGATGCTATAATAAGTGGGAAGTTAATTACTTGTTGAATGACGTCCCAGCTTCCTAGCATAATTTCCAGTCCAGGATTGGGTGCTTTTACCTAAAGTCTGCTCAATACTTTGTGCAGGCGTTACAGATTCTTGCTTTTACAAACAATTCATTTCGTATTAGCATAACTGACATTCTGAAGCCTTTTAATTTCGGATAAATATTTGGTGGCCTTACAGAATGGAAGAGGTGGGAGTGTAATATTAAAATACACCTTACAGTGTGTCATTATGCGGACTGAATTCATATGGTGGAGCTTAATAACCAGTAGTGCGCTGTTCTGAGCATGGTTATGAGCCCTGGTGGTGCATAAAATGTAGGGGCTATATTGATCAGCTGAACAACTGTGAGCTTCTCAAAAACGGTTTTGTGGGGAAAAGGAATTGGGCTTTTATAATCACCAGTCGGTGTGCCTGTGTGTGTGTGTGTGTGTGTGTGTGTGTGTGTGAGAGAGAGGTTGCATGTATTGCACCTGTGTGCATGCACGTCCCCCTTGCAACTTTTGAACCAGTATGCTGATATTCACGAGACTGTGTAAGTAGTGTGCCATACTAGACACACCAACGCTGCGCTTTTAAGTTTTCTTGTATTCGGTAATAACATGGCAGACATGCAGACTTGTAGGGTGGGAACATCACTATCGCCTTCCACTAATAACCCTTGAGAGACGCATAGTAAAAAACCGTAGAAGAATATGCACTCCTATTAAGGTAATGTTGTTTCAGAGGGCCGAATAACAACATGGCGACAGTGGGAGACTTGTACTCAGAAATAGACCATTAACGTGTCTTCGCACTGTGTAATGCATGTTTTTAACTGGAAAGCATGATCATGGCGGCAGTGCGAATCTTTGGATTTATATGTTACTAATTTAACATTCCTACAGAATCTGTACTTGAGTGATAAGCTACTCACAAATATAAACTGAAACAACAATGATAGTGCAGTTAGGTTTATAGAATTCGAATTGTGTGTAGCAGGAAAATAGATGTTTGGATTTCCGATCGGAACTCAGTGTTAAAAATTTGCATGGTTCCTTCGAAAGGCCTTTACCCACAAGTATAAACATGTCATTTCTGTAGAGTTGCACTGAGCAAAAGAAACAATAGCCGTACATGGTACATCTGTTCTCGGAGTGGGGTTCAGACACCTGATTCCAGAGCTTGAGTGGTCGAAGTGAGTGTGCCTTGCTCGCCTTGTAATACCAGTACAAGAATAAAATTTCTATGTGATATGAATGAGCATTTGCAGTATTTTATGGAAGTTTATTTTAAGAAAATCCATAGAAGAACTGGAACTGCAGTTTTGCTTAATGTTGCTGGCCACCCACAATCGGAGCACCCCGTAGTACGTCGAGATGGCAGGAAAGTGATGCTGTAAGGTCGAGCCCAATTGTGCGAAGTGCTTCACGAGACGGAAGTGCACCTAAGCTATACACAAGACTGGAGTTTTGTGTTATGAACATTCTGTTTGAACAGGGATGTGCAAAGTTGCTTGTCTAGCCCGCATCTGGATCCTTATTTGTCGTATATCTTGTCAAATCTGAACACATGTTTCTCCCCATGTAAACATTCTTGTGTGAAGTTGGTTACGTGAAACGTAATCAAAATATATTTTGCTTATATCTTTTTATCTTTGTAATACCTATTTTTCTATAATTTACATGGTTCTGAGGCACTTGGCATTAACTGCAGCAGTGATCGTGTATGGATACTGTGTATTGCAGTTGAATGTATAGGCCTCTGCCCCCCACACTCTGCAAATGCGTGCTTTGACGTTCTTCGCTCCTCATTGAACTGGCTGTTTTTTATTCCAAACAAAAGTCTGTTTTGGCTAAGCTAATTACATTGCAGATATCACAGAACATATAAAGATTGTCTCCTGAGATATAACGCCCTGTCGATCTATGATTAATTACCGACGTTTCGGAGGAACTGCCTGCCTATAACTTGCAGGGTAACTTGCAGAAACTGAAATCACGTCTTGTAGAAAAGTTATAAAATATATTTGCTTTTATTCAGTTACGTGTTCATTACAGTACAGGACAGCCGGTAAAATCAGGGTGAACCTACGTAGTTAAATCTACATGTCGTGCCATCTACAGTTATTGCTCTACGATGAACATATTTCCCGAAAGTTGAATAACTTCGATTTAAGCTTTGTGTAAGTTGCTGTTACGTAGGGAGGAGAGGAACCAAATGGCATTCCGTTTTGAAACTCTTGAAATGCAGGCACCGAAAGGAAAAATTGCTGTAACACTCTGTAGTGTCTGGAAAGTTACATACGTGACTTCGACGGACGAACGCGGCCTCTGAATTGGCTGTACGTCCTGCAGAGGGCACATAAAAATCCATTTAATAAAGTTCACGTAAGCACTATGGACTGGAAACGAGTGTAAAATGTTTTAATGATGCCAAGTTTAAATTACAGTTTTAACAAGCCGTTTTAATTTGGGTCCCTTGTCACCGCCGCATGACGGGGAACTCAGTTTGCGGCTTGTGACCGCATCTACGAGGTCTGGAGTGTGGAGACAGCCTATGAAATAGAGTGAACGGGCAGTCGCTGTGTGATCCTTTGGGTTTGGAGTTGGAGATATTATGAAATGAAAAACAGGGCTTCTGACTTTGATGTGAAAGTGCGTGAATTGTGCCATGCGTACATGTGCTACTTGTTGGTACGTAGGTATGTGCGCATCGTAAAATATGGATAGTGTTCAAGGTACTAAAACTGGTTAGTAAGGAATTTATTCGCGGTAACTTAAGTGGCTATACACAAATGAAGGAATAACACAAAATAAATTGTCTATTGTACCAGGAACACACAATTAACAAATATGGGCAAATGCAAGTTGGTAAACCAAGTGTAAAACATGGTGCAGTGTTTAGAGGAAGACCGGGAGGAACTATAATAAAGAGAAATACTTTCGGGTGTAGAATAACTTAGGTAAATTTTATAAATTATATAAGATAAATGTTATTCGTTACTAATAAGTATAGCGGAAGTGCACCTGCAAAGCCTGGTCCTATTTAACAGCCACGTCCAAAGAATTGTTTGAAACTCGACAAATAAATGTGACTTGATTTGTGCTGATTCTATTCATCGTATCTTCATCGTATCACCTAACAAACTGCCACGTCGCTAATGTGCGTCGTTCCACCTTAGGTAATCCTTTGAATCCCAGCCTTAGACTAGTTATCCGGACTGATATATTTAATGTATTGTCCGAGTTTCACCGAAATTATGTAGTGATATTACGTGTCATAGGCTACGACCATTTCTTTATTTGCTTAGGTATAGACCGTCTCCGTTGCTAAGATTACATAGCGTCGATGATGGATGATGGGGGCTCTTTATGCTGCCTAAAATACTGTTGTGCTGTTGAATAGTGCGTGTGAATGCAAAATAGAAAGAAAAAAGAAAGAAAGAAAGAAAGAAAAAAGAAAGAAAGAAAAAATAAAGAAAGAATGTACTAATTAATTAATTAATTAATGTGTATGGAGCACTGGTGGAATGATACTGACAGGAGATAACCAAAATACTTGAACAAAATCCTCTCACAGTGCCGCTGGGACCCTTCCTCTCGAATTAGTCTGTACGGGTGTTGTGCACCAAGATCGTACCACCAAGTAGGATTCTGGACACAAGTACACTTCTGATTTCATACGGCGTCACTAAATAACGGAATAACCAACTGCAGTATTTATGTGACATTTGAGGTGCCCATGGCGGTGGGTATCAAGATGGTGGACGTCGTGCAGTTTGTGGATGAGCGCCCTTCCGACAAAATACACGGCGTTACACCTCGTAAGGTCGTAATTTTCAGTGTGCCTGATACTAAAGGCTTTGTTCGATGGGATAGAGGCTTGTTGACGTCTGTCACTTATACCTCGACAATCAGTACTTATTTTCCTTTGTTTTTTAATAGTTGCTGGCATGCTTCCTGTAACTTGTGGTCGGTGCCCAGAATTCTACCAAGTATTTCCCATTCCTGGATATTTAAAGCATCTCGTTTCTGTGATCCAGAGGACGGGAGTGCAAAGACCTGTTGAATAATATTGAAATATGCGTTTTTGTGAGGACGTCCTGACAGCGATGCTTACAGAAGTTATAAACCGGTATCTGGCAGCTGGTGACAGCTACTAGGCTACGCACTGGACGGTCCGGGATTTGATTCCCGAAAGAAGCAAGAAAATCTTCTCTTCTCCAAAACGTCCAGAGTGGGTGGAGTAACAGGGAAGGAGAATAAAGGTTAAGTTGTCTCTGTGCACGCATAAAAATTGTGGGGGGGGGGGGGGGCCACTATAGATCCACTCATTAACCTCTGACTTACATAGACAAGACTGGTCGGCTTCATGCCCCAGAGAAATGACTCTCTATACCCACTGCCTGGGAGGCTTGTTAGGCCCCAGAAACGGGTCGGGCGCTGGGGAAGGCAGAACGTGAAAGAACAAAAGCATGAATGAAGGTCTGCTGGCGTGGCAGCCTTACAGCTGCTTGTACAGGTGCGGCAACAGAAAGCGACGATTTTCACATCGCTGTTTAATGAACTGAGTTGAATATGAGGGGGGAGGGGGAAACGGAATGTCAGTAGTAAAATGCCATCGAACGTATGCTTTTTATTTTTTAAAAAATTAACATTTCCTAAGTTGTCTTCCTGATCCCAGTGGCCCTCGGTCTAAGGGGTGGGTCTGCCGCCGTTCACTTTCTGGGATTGTGGGTTCGAATCCGCTGGGGCCATTGTTGTCTTTCTCTTGTGAATATTGTGTGTTGTCAGGTAGAGGTCTCTGCGTCGGTCTGATCACTCGCCCAGAGGAGTCGTACCGAGTGTGGTGTGTCTGAGTGTGATCGTGAAGGCTCGATAATGAGGAGGTCCTGGCCAGCTAGGGGCTGTCGCGCCATTGGGTGGAAAAAAAATGGTGTTCCTGGCATGCAGTACATTCCTGTACTTGTGATTGGCAGTTAACCATAACTCGTAGCAGACCTTTATCAGTGACTCGCATTTCAACCTTGACGTGCTCTATCATCCCTTAACTTGATACTATTACCACTCAACTGTAACTAACGTAGCGCAAGGTCAGGGGCAAGCGTGCCTTTGTGCAGTTATTGGTTAGTTTCCGATCTCGGTTACAGGAATGTGTTGCATGTCAGGAAGGCCACGTAAGAGAAGAGAATGGCATTAAATGGCATTTTGCTGCTGATAGTGCATAATTTTTTATGTTTGTTACATTCAATGCGAGTTGTCAAAACAGTGATCTGAAGATCGTTCTATTACCACACTCTGTATGTTGCCTTAGGATGTTTCTTGAAACAAATACGCCGAAGGTCGCAGGTAATGCTACTTTTCACTGTTCTTGGTTGTGCTTATGTTCCTCGTAACCAGGCATCTCTCGGTATGCGGTAGAAAAAACGAAATTTGTGTGTATGTTACTTACGCTTCATTTCGAAGACTAATCCCGCTCCTTTCGATCTGAACTAGAAAACACAAACATCATTCATTCCTTGTACTTATATCCGACCCTACTGGCTGCCCTACTGGAACATGGACCAAAACTGGTTCTTTCCCGTCTGAACGCAGCCCCTGATGGACGGACAATAGAATCTGTTACTGACGACACACTCCTCTGGGGGGTTCACTGATTTATCTTCCACATAACGAGAGAAATTATACGGGCGGAGCAGTGCTGTGCTTCGTGCAGGTTTAATGACGCGGCTGAATGAAACAACCGCCCAAGTTCCATGATCGTTACAAATCTTTACTTTTTTTTTATCGATTCGTTTTATCCTGAAACACTTCGCGTGGCAAAATCCTGTTTCAGAAATCGTTAGATACTCGGGAAGTTTTTTGCCTTTAAAGAGTGAAGAAGTTCGTTACAGTAACGCAAGAGTTTGCCAGCGGACTACGTCATGAGCCAGATGAATCCAATGCAAACGTTTCTATCCCATGTTATAGAAATGCATGAAGCATGATAGTCAAAATCTGAGGTGAATAAACCGCTTGGGACAGTCAGACGTAGGTGGAATGACTGGCAGGGCTAATATCCTGGTAGTTTTCGGGGTAGACTGAGGAAAATTGTGAAACGTTTGTGTGGTAACCGTTTTCCTGGCCGATAATTGAAGCCGGAATCTCCCAAGTGGGAAGCTTGAGACCTCGACCATTTCCTTCTGTGAAAGATGTTATTAAACTTTATTGTAATCGATAGGCTGTGAGTATATTGAGTGGAGGCGTACATGAGGTTGAGGCTTTTGTGACGGTGAAACTTTCGTTTGCATAATCTTCGTCGAGATATCTTGTAATCGCGTAGCACTTAACGGTTACATTGTGAGTTGGAATCGTGATGAGGTTAGAAGTCACTGGTCGGGTGCTGTGAACAGGGCAATGGAAATACGGGTTTCATGAAAGACTGGGAGTTTACTGTTCGACAGGGCGGGTATCGTTGTTGCACTGACTGCACTACGACGATCATTTACTATTCGGAAGTGACTTAGTTGGTTTTACTACTGACTTTCGACTTCTTCAGCCGGTTTGGTCGTTATTGACGAGGTAATAAGCAGGGATCTTTGTTAAAACCTGTCTGGCTGTAGCTAGATGTGGTGGAATTATACAGAGCCTTACTTCACCCAAAAACAGAGAATTGATGTGTCAGTAACTTAGCTTATTGTCTGCTGCGAGCAGGTGAGTAAACCTTCTATAAATAAGGTGCAGTATTTTCGGCCGAAGTGTAGCAAGTTCCGTTGTACTCATAGCATATTAATCAGCGCAGCAGCATTCGTGTAGGAGCGTAACACCTACAGATGTGTTTTAAAAAGGTACCTTCCACGCACTGAACAGCCGGCAGAGAAAACTTTGAGATTCCAAATGGATGTGAAGAGAATAGCATCGTAATTTAACTGTAATGAGAAGGACTGGAAATTGCTTTAGCCGCCAGCAGACAATGTCTATTCAGTCCTGGAGCCTTTCCTTTAACGAATCTGTTGGCATTGCCGTATGACGTCATAACTGTCTCGTAACAACGATAAATATGAGAACGAATTCTCTTATCAGCATTATAATAATTTGCTTTATAATATACGTTGGTCATTTCCTAGAGCTTTTCCACCGTTCTGGTGTGTCTACTTCGTTCTGAGGAGCCATTTCCACACCTAGTTATAAGAGGAAAATAAATCTTATTATTTAAGGGACTGTAAAACCCTAGACCTAATAAATTTGCTTTATTTGGCTGAGAATTTTGCGACATTAATATTTTCTATTCTTAAGGCCTAGACACTTTTCATTTATCACAGCCGGCCGCGCGGACGGAGAAATCTACTCTGTGCTGCTGTACAGGCACTGCGGTCGTTGATGTCGAACCCCAAGTAGAATACGTATGTAGGCCTATGTATGAGTTTGCCTTGTGTTCGTGTTATCGTTTTGAGGTACAGGCATTGCGACATACAAACTACCCTGCCCAACAATTCTTACAAACAAGAATTTTTCTCGGAACTCTAGACCCTGGGAGATGAAGGCATTACAGTCCTTATGTTGAGAACTGACAACACGTAACTTAGCGTCATGTCTCAGAAGAATGGAATCCTCAACCACTTGGCTGTCAAAACCCCGATATTCGCAAGAATTACGCATATACACCCGGAAAAGGGGAGCCACTGGGTCGCACTATCCTGTAGCGACGTACCTGTAGTGGAAAGGTAATGTTTAACTTGACACACAACTTTCTTGGTAATTTACTTGCAAGCCACTCTGCTTCCATCTCGTCCTTGACTCTTCTCAAATGAAGCGATCCTTAATTTGCTATTGAGGGACTGCACAGTTCGAAGTTCCGTCAGGACGCTTCTTTACATTCGCCTTTTGTCCTCGAAGGCTTTTTGCGGTGCTTGCCATTTTTTACTCCTGCACATCTGTTTGCCTGGTTTGGATATTTAGGGTGGATAGCTTACTCAGATAAATTAAGGACCCGTAAACCCCCCCTCAAGCTCTATTAATGGGGTAAAAAGGTAAAGAGTGTGTGAGGAGAAACGAAGATGTTCGGCGTTAAATAATATCACTCAGTGTGGCTGAGGTGGTAACTTGCAGTCATAGATTTCCTTAATTCGGTAAGACGGTAAAGGTTTCCTGCTGTAGGCTACGCACTTCACTGGATACAGATGGGATATCACTTGGAGATTTTTTTTTGTTCTGGGATATGACGCTGCGCCAGTGGGTAATCGATTCGCGACGTTTCGAGGTCAGTGCAGTGTCCTCATTTCTACCTGTCGATAGGTCGTATGTCCTAGAACCTGCCATAGCTACACTGCTGCGGGAACCTCAAAACTTACTAATATATACCGGTTTAGAATTCACAGGTTACGTAAAGGCTTCTCATATTTAGCGTAGAAGTGTCTGCGTCATTTCAGGTTTCCCCCACGGTGTAAATGAAATCTTCGCTCTTCTGGAATGTTACACAGCATAGATGGTAGGTAACGACGTTTCGGGACAACCAATCGGTCCGATCTCCAAGGCCCTAGCTTGGAATGATTGGCCCTTGGACACGAGATGGGCAGGTTGCCCCGAAACGTCGGTAGCTAACTACCAATCTACGCTGCGTAACGTACCAAAAGAGCGAAGATGTAGAAGTGGTTAAGTGGCCGAATGATGTAGAGTCCGTAATTCGTTTATATTACCGTTTCAGAATTATGCAAGTTCTTCACCGGACGTTGAAATTTATTTCGAATATAAAATACTAGCACTGGGGGCCCAACTCAGCACCCGATATCCACCCTACGTTAAGTTATTACCCTTTGAAATTTCCAAAGCTCGCCTCGTACCATATTTTGGTTTTCTACTAAGGCGAAAGACGGGAAATTACGGCACGTTGGTGGGTGTCATATGAGTGTCATCCGGAAGCAGAGAGTTTCAGCTCAGTGAGCAATTTATGAATCTCTTGTTTCTTAGGCCGAGACACCGCTGACATCAGCGTTCCTGCGTCTCAGTAAATTTAATTCACTTTGGAACGTTAGTGTTCTCGATGGGGTTGCCCAATCTGACGTCGCATCCGAGACGTGAGAAGTCTTTACATAACCGTTTATAATATGTAGGCATGAGCAAGGTTATGACTGTGATGATGTTTTCAGTATCAGGATCCTTTAGGACTTAAATTTCAGAAATTATAATAGAATATTAATACATTTTCGTAACAGATTTTAGCTCTGTCATTAGGAGGCAATTTACTAACATATTTAACAATTTTTCAGTTTATTAAGTAAACTAAATTAAATTGGCTTATCGGACGTTTAGAAACAGAGGATTACAACGCGTCTTAATGCACCGTTACTGCCAATGACGCTACCCGTACACAGTCAAAAAAAATTTTTTTTCGTTTTTGACGTGGGAGTGCAATGTAGTTTTCGTCTAAGATGCTAATGAAAGCAAGTCATGGTCCACTCGCTTTTACAAAAGCTGCACATCTTCTATATTAACATTTTGTTATTTTTAGTGTACCTTTCATGGTCGCTAAAGTTTACAGCATCCCACTGTTGCAAGAGTTTTTCTTTTAATCAGTCTAGTGTCATAATATAGACAGGTTCGTCTCTTGTGTGTCATCTTGGCTATAAAAATTGGGGGTTTCCTGAAGAATAACCATAGCCCAATTCTTACTGACAGAAAATTTGTGCTCAATGGACGTGATGTCTTGCAGATGAAGAAATTTTCACGATTAACTCATGTAGCACGTTCACTACACAGTCTTCAGGCTCGTCACAACTCGAACAGTTAATGAGATTTTGAAGCCTACAGAGGAATTCAAGCAGGTATGAGACTGCTGCACATCGACCTGCTTAGAACCATTAATCCTCTCAGCCAGTGGTGTTCCTTCGACATGCTGAAGCAAACAAGGTTGAAGCACATGGAGTTGATAATGTGTTATCACAAATGCAGAACGCTATGGCAATTGATGCGTGTCACAGGTTATTGGCCCGGTTGTAATATCTGGGCTTCAACCGAATGCATAGTCAATGCAAAGTCTATTACGCAGGGGGGTGGGCAAAATTTTGCGTCCTGCCTGCCATTTTATCCGTGAAACTAGTGGCACTTTTACTTTGCTGTTGTAATTCAGGTCTGATACAAATATCAGTTGCGTTCACACGAAGAAAAAACTTTTTGCCACCTGTATAAGAATGTTTACGTTCGAGGAAATGGATTAGGCGAGCTAATGGCTGTGTAGATGCATGCGAGGACTCATACTGTAAACGACTGTAGTATATTAACCCTTTAAAGACGAAGCGTATCTGTTTTATAAAAGGACTCAGAGCGTACCGCGCTGTAAACACTCTCCACTTCGGTTATAAAAACCAATCTCTTAATGTTTTATAAGGCAAAAGTTGCTGTTTGTTGTGAGATCCGTACAAAACACATAAACGCAATGTGGGCACCACGTAGAATTTTTTAATGTTAAACCTGGTGGTATGTAAAGTTACCGCTAGGTTTTAGAAGGTTAATGAGATTGATAAGGCTGAGTGCCAGCAGCAAGGACATAAACCTGATTTTTAGTCCAGGGACTGCTCGCCTGATTCCAAATCTAGACGAAAATTTTACATTTTGATGCAGTGAATATGAAGGAAGTAGCTTTACAAAGGTAAGAGCACTTCATTAGCATTTTCAGAAATACGTGCATATTCTTGTTTTCATGGAGAATTAAAAACCTGTAATATTTTGCGTACCGTTTTAATGTAGAAATATTCTGTGACTGTATCAACTTTGTTTGTTGAAAAATATAAAGGCACGTTCTTCAGCTATTCCACGTCAAAAGCATGAGCTACCCAGTCAGTTTCAACAGGTTTAATGTTCAGGAAACTTTCGGAAATGTGGTGGTGAAGTCTTCACATTGAGGTATAACGCCACCAGTCTCTCTATGAATAACATTAGAGGGTTCGGAGAATTCACAGTGAGATGCAAAGGATGGCCAGAGGAAATGGTTGTAACCAGACCAGGCTTACAACGGGGGCGTTATGTCAGTCCCAACCTGCCCAGTGGCTCCCCCTCTCACACTCTATTTGAGGCCCGCTCTGTGATCCAGCTTGCGTTCGGAGAAGTACGATATCAAACCAAGTTCTGGTACTGATGCTGTCAACGTAAATATGGTTGGTTGGGTGCCTAAACCGATTTCAGCAGGTTTCTGTTAGTTTGTGTTATGACGTCAGGAATTTGGGAAAAGTAGAGCTGCAGCTCAGTTCATTCTTAGCAGCCCCACGTGTAAGTTGTTTTTCTTTGTTCTCATGGAGCAGCGAGAGAACATCAAATTTTGTTTCAGACTTGGGAGAACAGCTGTAGAGAACAGGCGGTGTTTTTGTAACTATCTATGGAACGGAGTGAAAATCAACCGCACGTTAACCCATGGAGGATATTTTAGATTATTCCTTAAAATTTGAGACAGAGAGATCAGTGCGAAGTTGCACCAGACAGTTGCGCGGTGGAGCTGAAGGAGAACAGGGTCACAGTGTGTAAAGCCTTCATCAAAACCTGCTACTATTTGGACCACGGTTTTCGTTGTTAGTCCTTTACGAATGATATCTAAAGATACGAGATTTCCAGACGTATCTGTTTTGTTTCCAAAAATCGTAGCTTTCAGGAAGTCATGAGTTAGTCCTTATCCAAAAATGTACGCATATTTTTTGGGCGTCATGCTCTGTTTGTGTAAAGAGTATTATATTTTTCAGTCACACACAACAGTATACGACTGATACATATGCTTTGTGAGTATACTTCACCCTAAAAGTGCGTTACGTATATCAGTATTAATGTTGAGGTGAAAGGTGTTCGTCTGAAGATTGAAGAATTTACCGAAACGTGTAGAGAATCTAACGTGGAATGCATTCACAAAATATGTCGTTATATGTGACCGAAACATGTAGTAATAATATTTATTCGGAAACCACGTAATTAGTCTCTCAGATGCTTGAGAAATTCCCCGCCTTGTGTAGAACTTGGGGACTCATTTCCTTAGTCACAGGTGTCTGTCAATCGTCCCTTCCGTGGGCCAAATTAACCCTTTAAAGACGAAGCGTATCTGTTCTATATAAGGACTCAGTGCGTACCGCGCTGTAAACACTCTCCACTTCGGTTATAAAAACCAGTCTCTTAATGTTTTATAAGGCAAAAGTTGCTGTTTGTTCTGAGATCCGTACAAAACACACAAACGCAATGTGGGCACCACGTAGAATTTTTTAATGTTAAACCTGGTGGTACGTAAAGTTACCGCTAGGCTTTAAAAGGTTAAACCACACACATGTTAATTTATTCTGTCCTGGGTTTTTGAGAAAATTTGATACGCATTTTACATCTCTCCCACCTTTGTCTTCTTCCCCGCTCATCCCATCCCCTTGATGTGAGGATTCTAATTATACACGTGCAGGGTGTGGGGGTGGCGTTGTCTCCAAGCTTCTGTAATTACAATACACACTTTTTATTATGCCAACTACTGCACACAATCTCTTCTTGTGTGTTCCTCCTATGTGTTTCGGTTGTTATTTCGAGCCATCTTCAGGTAGTCAACATCAAATGATTCACACAGCAGCAGACTGCCATGAATGGCACGTCACACGCTCATTACTGCATAGTCATTATGACAAGCATGTGTTTCAAGTTCCAGTACAGTACAATAAAATCGAGTAATAAATAAAGCACTATAGTTGAGCATAAAATACCGATAAAATATATAAAATCTGTGTGTATATAAGAAGCCGTATGTGTCTATATCCAAACATTAGTCTTGACCCACATGCTATTATTTGTGGGGTCTGCAATAGTTCATGTGCTTGCTCGCGTGGCCCACTCTGTACTGTAATTACCTGTGTCTTGGGTAAGAATTTTCTTCCCATTGCTGTGTTCTTAAAACATCCTCAGTCTATGTCCAGCCTTAAGTGTGAAATTACTAAAGTAGTTTTCTGCAACGACAGTGACAGAAGTCATGGCCACTCGGATTACCAAAAATGTGTCGGATATCTGGCCCGTTTATTTGCACTGACAAACTGATGTAAACTTAACTGCGGGGGTGAGACACCAGATGTGGGCGTACTTGTGAGTTGCTTGTTAATCGAACAAAAACATGTTTCAGGAGTGGAACAGTGCGACCGCAGCAGTGGCCAGTTGAGGGCGAGTTGAGGGCTACTTTAGTACTGTGTAACTTCACCACTCAAACCCCCATTGACTTCTCTGCACTCCACAGCACGTTTTATAAGTGTCAGCACGATTTATATTATAGACCTTTCGTTTTATTTTGGTGCTGGTGCAAGACCCGGACACACGAACCTTCACCACTTAAGGATGTCAACGTAATGTCTCACGGTAGTAAGTCATAACCTTGTTTCTTAATTCGTTTAATGATTCTTTCGCAATTGTGTTAAGTTCTGTACCGTGGATGGGAGGATAGGAGGATGGGAGGATGACTGCATATTATGAACCGGAGAAATGGAGAAGGAAGTGGATAAGACCTGCTTTGGCATAACTTTCTTAACATTTACCTAAACGCATTGATAACAGCTAAGCCTGGTTATAACACCGTCCCCCCCCCACCCCCACCCCCCCACGCTATGCCCATTCGAATTCCAAGCAATGTCTTCCCTGATCGTCCTCTTAAAATAAATATTTTTGGAACTTCCTGTGTTTAAGAGTATTCGTCGTTTCCTCGGTTCCGGTGCTATAAAGGCAGTACAGTGTTCATGACATACGGCTTTTAACCACGGCTGCGACATTATCAACATGGCGAGCGAGCAAAGCACGAACGGTGAGCTGCTCTTACGAGGCGCCCGTTTATCGTTGCCGTGCGACCCTACGACAGAGGGCGTAACTTCTTATCACCAATGTCGGATTATATCCTTGGGCTGGGCTCATAAAAAGCTAGGACAAAGCAATAACGTATTGGGTGTGTTGATTTTATAATGGAGTGCTTTTTTTTTAGATCAAGACTTTAAGATAACCTAATTTTAAACGACACGCGCGCCTGCACGCATGCCCACATTTAGCGATAGGGAGTGTCTTTGCTGTGCGTGCGGGTAAGGGAAATGGATATATTTTAGTAAGTTGCATTTCGGAAGTGGCTGGTTCGAACCCTTGCAAATTTTCATGGTATTCCTCAGTTTCTCTGGGCAGATACGAGGATAGCAATTGAAGGTCACGACAGCTCCCAAATCCTCTCCCCTTCACATTCCAACACTCGTCCTAATGTGAGACGCTGATAGCTGCGTAAAATAAACAATGCATGATATGAAGAATATAATAAGAACAGGATTTTTCATAGGATGTGTACGTGCTGGTTTCGGTAGCATTGTTAGTATTACAGTTTGTCCCACTTTAAGAGCACACGTGGCAGCAGATGTGCGACGTATAATGGGGTTGTGATTCTAAGCACTGCCTTGTGTACTGTGAGTTTTACAAAAGCAGCATTAGCCATTCTGCGTGAACTTAACGCTTCGCTTCATCAAAATAACGCAGAAATCCAATTTTGTTTATAATCTCTCGGAGCTTCAGTGACTGATCATCTCTGTGAAGAGGGAACCGAGCAACAAAAGAAAAACATTTTCTTATAAAGAGCAGGAGTTTGAAAATATGTGTCACTGTAAGAGTAATTTTAAAACTTTTATCCAGAAAATCATGGATCTCTTTCAGTACCGTGTTGCATAAGAATGTAACCAATGTAAGTACTTAGTGTAAGAAGGCAGAAACGGAAAATTTTGACTTTATACGGCTTGTCGCGTTGAAAGTAAGAGTTCGGAAGGTAAAACGCTGTGTTCTTGACGCCAGTAGCACCCTACACTAAATGGTTATTTCAAACCCCTGATCTCTACAAATATTTCTGTCTTATTACATTATCTTTGTAACGCGAACACGGAAGTACGCAAAGCATTTATATTGTGAAATATATTTTTGTGACAGAAGGCTGTTTGAAATAAGTCTTCAAAGATTAAGGTAACCTGAATTATATTTAAAGATCAAGCTCGTACCGCTCAGTAAACACCCTTCTCCTTCTAAATATAGTCTGTTAATGCTGTGTAGGGAAATCATCGATGTTTTTCTGAGGTCCGTAAACGACACATTCCCAAATACACGTTGTGGGCAGCATGCGTAGCTTGTAATGTTAAACCTGGTGCTACATATAGTAATCACTAGGCTTTAAGGAGTTAATACATCAGGAATAAAATAATTTCGCAAAGTAAGTGCATGAAAAGGATGCATATTCACCTAAACTGTAGTTTTTACCTCACGGGGAACACTGTTCTTTCCATTTTGCAAACCAACCCGTTAATTACATTGAGGAAATAATCGAAATTTATTGCAAGAATGATTCGTAACACAGTGTTTGTGGCAGAATCCAGAATTTCTTAATGCAGTTGCAAATGGTGCACATAATTACCACTGGGTGTTGAACAATTAAGGGTACAGCAGGTGGAGTAAGGTGCCTTAAGCTAAGTTCAGTGCTAAGAGTAACCAGTAAATATGCGATGCTTATGAATACCGGTTGTGACAAGATCGAGATCTCAATCTTGGATAATTTTAATTGCACTGTTATTCTCGTACATTACACCTTTCCGTATTTCGTGTGCAGCCCGATGACGGCTTAGCTTAAAAAATTTGAAATTTGTAGCTGTTGGTTCTTTAACACGATACAAGTTGTGTTCTACGGATATATTTATTGAACTTTATGTCACTAACACAGCAGGATGAGTCACGTAGATCTGTTACGCTGTTATGCTGTGCCGACTGGTATATAGTTACTGACGTTTCGTCGGAGCGTAGTGCCTCGGAAACTTCGCCAGTGTATACGCCTCAGCACCCTTATCGGAACGTCAAATTTCGCACATTTGCAGTGCTGGTAGTCCAGATTTTGATATTTTTGTAGAATACTTGAGACTTATCAGAAACAGAGCTTTGTTACAAAGACAGATAATGTGGACGAAATGATTTTGAATATAATTAGAGCAATAAGATTGCTGCTTAGTAGAGCGGCCATAATTACATCTGCAGGGGATTTAACTGCTCCACTTCGACGTATAAACTCTACGCCATGTTATAGGGTGTTTCCTAAGTGTTCCGACGAAATATGAACATCCAACAGAATTAAAAATTAACCGGAGTTTTGTCTGCTATTCAATTTTCAAAATCAGACTGTAATTCTGCTGCAGTTTGCAACGTGGTATTCGCAGATGGGTGGTTCTCAGTTTATGTAATGAGGTTTTAATCAGCTGCAGGGCTAATAAGACAGGATGGTTGTCATGTGAGTATTGAGTGGCTTAGGTAAGAATTTAAAACTGTGTGGTCGTGATATATGTCAAGATGTTGTGCGTCAGATCACTTGGAGGGGCTGAGGAAGTACACGGAAGTAATTATAAAAGTCGGTCGCTAGGTATGAATGATTTTGCTTAATTTCCTACTCTAAACCCTCCCAAGTGTAACTTGTCTCTCACATCATTTCCGGTGCAGGCCGGGGGTTTATGATCAATTATTTACGAGCATATTCCAG
This sequence comes from Coptotermes formosanus, assembly GCA_013340265.1. Classification (NCBI taxonomy): domain Eukaryota; kingdom Metazoa; phylum Arthropoda; class Insecta; order Blattodea; family Rhinotermitidae; genus Coptotermes; species Coptotermes formosanus. The sequence continues at coordinate 442,724 of BLKM01000844.1, forward strand.
TATTTGTTTTTTGTGTTTACCAATTATGCTTTTGTTACACCGACGTTGGAACCTTTATCTCCTTCCCATCCTCTTGTATTTTTATTTACCCGTAATTTTGCATTCTTGTCACCCTTGCTTGCTTCTTTCCTTTACGCTAAAACAGTGTAGGTAAATATCACCCAAATGATGACGTTTCAAGAGCACATAAGTGATAGGCTGCTGCAGTCTTGCCTCATGCTATCGTATTTCAGCGTTTCCCGCGAGGACCGCGTCCGCTGTGAGCGCTAGCAGATCAACGGCACAAGCGCGCAAATACATGCACTGTAGTACGTTCGTAGAAGATGGGAAGTGTGTACATATGCTACTAAACATTGGATCTGTGCTGGTTGACGATTATCACTGTCAGACATTGAGTGTAACTACGTTCACTTGTTAGCGCAATCAAGCATACAGAGGGCCTTCATCAAAGTCACTGCTGGTTGTAAAGTCTGGGTATATTCTGATTTTATATGTGTTGTAGGCAATTGGTTTGCGTTCCTCATTTTTATGGACTTTTTTTTAACAATTGGTTTGTTTCATATGTTTATTTTGTTGGAGACATCGCCTTGTAATACAACGCTTGTTGAAGCCTGATTTGTGCTGCTTTGTATGCTTATGTCAGTTTCCTGAATACGTTCTGCTGCCTGCCGTATCTGTTAACACCTGTCTGACGAAATTTGTCTTCGTAATGTCATTTACTTTTATACGATTGTAATTTATTGCCGTATTTCTGCTATGATTTGAGATGAGGTATCCTACTTGTCTGAATTCTGGTATTTAACTCGTTAATTATTTTCAGTGATTAATTTTATGAAGTTATCTGAGGCTATGTAGCGTATGGTGGTAGGATTGTTGGTGATTCATGAACCTGGCACTGGTGAATTGAGTGGCGAGTTTAATGAAAGGAAACAAACAGTGACTACGACCGTGGTTGTGATATGCATTGTGAATCGTAGAAGTTTTGTATGTACGGATATGACAAAGAGAGGGGTCTGTCGTGAGCCCTGGGCAACACACCGCATTATTTCAAACACACGTACGAGGCATATACAACCGAACCCGTTCGAGGATGTTCACAAGTGAAGGTATCGCAGTCGTTTAAAAAGAATCACCGCGGGCGTTTAGGTAAGAACCCCATCGATGCACAAGCCGTCGTATTACGTCTGGAAAGAATTTCTAGGACTGTTGTCTAAGCCACTGTACCAAAGCCTCCAGCACGCCGTCGGTCGACGTCAATTTGAGGGCCTTTTTTGTGGTTCGAAGATATAAAAATCGGGTGGCGGTGAGTTCGGGATGTAGGCAAGGTGTTTGTACACCTCCATTTTGGTTGGTCCTGAATGTTCACCACTGTGGCGAAAATGAATCCATCATGGACCCTATACTAGGGCCAGCTTGATTGAGTCCATATGCGCACACCCCTTTATTTGTGATCTATTTTATCATTGCTCTTCTGTCTCTTAAATCTTCCAAGTGGCACCTTTATTTCAGGTTTTCCGACAAAAAATTTTGAAATCATGTTTGGTACTTCTCATGCATGCTTCATGTCCTGAATATGACCACATTTTGTAAGGATTTCAAACTGAGCTACCAGTAAGCTCGGCCAAGCCTGCCATGCGTCACACTGCCTTTGACATTAATATTCCTCTCAGACTGCGTAATTATTATGAAGTTTGTAACAGTATACGAATCGTAATAACCAAAGCCTGTTGGCTGTTGCAGAGTAGGAGCTGTGTAAGATTTCATTTTCACACCATTTACGTGTGAAAACTAATTAAAGTAGGAGTAATTTACACGCGTTTTTTTGAAGCGTCTGATATCGTATAGGCTTAGCCATTTTAGATAGCAGATTCTTCCACAAACATTTTATCGGTGTGGAGGTGTTTGATAAATATTGCTGTTTAGCACCCTGTTCTACAGGCGAATTCCATGCCCTCTACTGTAATGGGGGATACGTGTGTGTTTGTGTGTGTATAGGAACTGCCCAAGTTACGACCATTTATCAATTTGAGCCAAGCTATTTACCCACTTTTCACAATTCGAGAAGTAAAATTAGTCACTTCAGCCCAACACGGCCATGTCTCATAGAATGTTTTCTTAACGAAACCCAGTTCAATTAAGGAATGTTTGTCTAATCTGGAACAAAGGTGTCCACTGAAGAAAGGACAGGTAACTACTTACTTAGATTGCTTCAGTTGTAATAATATATAGCCTATATATATAAGCCACATGTCCGGCCGTCCGTTACACGCACTTCCTCCAAACCGGACCGCCAGAAAGTAAGTTGTAAACAAAATTATTCCTTTTGTAGAGATAACCCCGAGAAAAGTTCTGACTTTTACTATTTCGAAAATTAGGCACATGGTGCATCTTTGCTAGGACACACCGTACAGACAGTTGCAATCACTTTGCTGTAGGGCCATTAGTTTAAGATACGGTGCGTGGAACCTGAACAGGCGCAGTGGCTGAGGTCATGAAGTTATGGATCTGGTGAAGCAGGCCCAAAACTTTCCACTGTATTACTGTGTGGCATACATTTTGCTTTATGCGGTATACAGTATTTCCTTACAATGTGCCTTGCATTCAACCAAAAAAGGACAGCAGTAGAAGTTACGTCGTTTATCACCTAAATGTGAACGTAAACGACGACCGGACTTTCTGAAGCCGGGAGCGAAGTTGGAATACACAGGCCTGGTGGATAGTTCGGCAAAATGATTACTAACGAGAAACATTGAGGCGCTTTATTCCGTGAACCACTCGGACCTAGAAAATGTTTTCTGTGCATCGATCTTCTTCATGTAAAAGGGGTGTAGGGGGAATTATATAATGATATCACCACTAAAAGTGACCGTATTCCCGCTACAATCAGGTAACGCGCAAGGAAATTAAGTTTGCTGTGGGACGGTGATGAATGGGAGAAGAGCCACAACGAAATGGTGAACTTTCTTTCACCAAGGGATAGTAAAGCTTTATGGACCAAACTGGAGGTGTCATTGTACGAGCAACATTGACGAACACCTGAAGCAGAAAATTAAGCATTACTACCAGCACAAGACACTGTGAAGCAACGGAATGAAATGTCAACGGCATGGGGTGCCTATTGCGGATTTGGTGTAGGTTTTCATAACGAAATATTTGCTATAGAGGAAAAAGCTAACAACGGAGAGCAAATAATGAAAACCTTGAACAAAGGCCAAGCTGCAACAGTTAATTAAATATTTGCTGTCTCAAATCGGAACAGTTCAAATATTTCCTTTAACTGAAGGTATGGAGCATCGGGGAAAACTCGTATTTTTTTACAAGTGCCCTATTCACAGTTTTGGCGGCAGTAATAAGTAATTTTTTGCAATTGCATGGACAGGGAGGAAAGAGAACGTGTCGTTTGATGTTTCGTTTTCCCTTGCTGCTCTTACATAAATCCGTTTTCTGAATCACAGCAAGCGTAGGCCTATGTGTCCGACAGGCCCCTGGCATGTCGTTGGCCAGCATCCCTGTATGCCGTAGCGTGCGAAAATTACCGGTGAGGAGATTCGGTTTAATGTCGCTAACATGCCGTTGGAGATTGGCGTGTGAAATGTGATAAGAAGGCAGTTCACACAACTTACGTGTAACTGTATTTGGTATTTATGTTTTTTTGTTTGTTTTTTTGCGAACAGTGCTACACGTGGCGAAGGTGCGAAGCAATGAGGACACATACGTTACTTTTGAAACACCAAACGGTAAAGTTGCCGCTGCGCATATCGTGAAAGCATATGAAGTGAGTGGAGTTACAGCTCCACACATGCTTAAATTTGGCACTAGATAAGAGGCGTGTGCTAGGAATCAGTCCAACCCCCCCCCCCCCCCCACTTTAGCCCCGGTGAAAGAGCCGCCAAATGGGCACCAGAGCCGGTCTTGGCGTCTTGCCACGGCCCGGACCCCCATCTGCGATTTGTCGGCCCTTACGTTCATAGCGTAGTCACTATAATGACTGCACTGTTGCGACAAATTAAATCTATAATTTATAGACACGGTTTTAGGGTCGTCCTCGTCGTCGTCGTCAACAACAACAACAACAAAAACAACAAACACAACAACAGTAATACAGAATTTGTCGTAGATATATGTGGTGGCATTATTTGAGCTGTTCTGTAATAGTACAATTTCTTTCGGGTGTGAAAAATTAAGGCGGTAAAGTGTCATTTGTGTGATGGAAACTACCCTGCAGAGTGCTGGACAGACGCGCCAGATATTGGGTTGGCGCTGTAATTGATTAGGATTGCAATGGGAGTGGACGTGTTCAGTATCGCAGAGTGACGGTGGAACACAAAGAGGTTGGCAAGATTTCCTGCTTTCAGAATTCGATCCGCGAATCATGCCGCGCTTATCAGATGGGCAGCCTGTTACCCTGTTTAACTGTCGGACGGTTTTTTAACTCCACTGCCCCAAGCTGTAACACTGCGAATTGAACCTCTGGAAACACAGGCCAGTTCGCGAATATGTGATTGCTTCACACGGGCAGCCAATTTCTCATTAGGCCAGCATTCCGTTCGGTAGCAGCAAATTTCATTTTGTTGTTAAAACTCATTTATATGCAATTGTTAGTTGGCCATGCAGAGGCCTGTATATGAAGTGTCCGTTTCTATCTTATCAGTGATTCTAGAGAACTAGTTGTATATGCAGTTGTCATTCGCTGGTAATACAGTATTGGAATACTTAGCTGTGGAACTTTCATATAATAGAGAAGTAGTTAAGAATACTTTAATGTCGGAACGTTTTATACAGAAAGAAAGTGGCAAATTCCAGCATTTGTGCTGTATTAAACCTGAGTAGACGAAGGGTCGAAGTTTTTAACACCGCTCATAGTATCATTTGAACACGATACGAAGACAGTGCCTTACTCAAAACATACATCTGAATATTATCCCCAATCACCTAAATCTTCTAAATAGACATTTCCTAAGAAAATTTTCCAAGTTTGTACATATTTCTTGTCATATATATATATGTGTGTGTATATATGTATATATATATATAATCTTGGTGGATAGACCTCAGGGAACGAGACCACTTGAAAGATCTCGGCGTCTTTTGGAGGATAATATTGAAGTGGATCTTTAAAAGCAGGATGGGATGGTATGGACTGGATGTACGTGGCTCACGATAGGGATGAATGGCGAGCTCTTATGAACACGCTAATAAGGTTTCAATGAAAGGCGAGGAATTTCTTGACTAATTGGAAACCCGTGGGCTTCTCACGAAGGATTCTGCTCCGTTGGGCTGTCGTCGTCGTAGTCACATACAGTCCCAGCTATAAACCAGTCCTTTAGTGGCCGCCACAATTTTGTTACTTTAAGAACAGTAAGTGGCCTGTAGACTATAAGTAACGAAGTTCCTTTTTATGTAGTATAAACTGCGTCAGTAAATCCGTTATGAATACCAAAAATTGTTGTTGGTACGTTGTTAGTACTATTTCGTCACTTTGTGTAGTGTCCAAGTACAATAGCAAGTCTATAAATGAGAGCAAAGGGACGGTAAAGTGTACCACTAGATTTGAGGATCCTGCAGCAATACAGTTGAAAATTAAAAGTCTTCTGGGATGTTACGCCGTGTCGACCGTGACTAGTTACGGACATTTCGGTACAATTTGCAGTCCACCTCTTCAGGGTACGGCACACTGAAGGAGGCGTCACGCTCCTCCGAAATGTTGGTTAGTACTTAACCAGTCAATACGGAGTAAAATGATGGAAAATTTTAGCCAGAATTTTAAGGTATGAAGTAGTTAAAACAAATAGTAGTTACTTTTAAAAATAATTGTCTTTAATGTTGATGCTGTATTGGTAGTCATGGTTCTTGCTTCATCATTCTCATCCTTCACAATTCATTAGTCACTAATCACCCCTCCATTCGACAATATGTAATCCGAGCTACTGACAGCGTCAGAGAGTAAACCAATATGCTTTGTTCTTACTATAGGAACATCATATGACAACAGTTGCTATTTACTTTGCGCCGATTGCTTAAGTTATACATCTTCGACATGCGCGGAATATGTTTGTTAGACGTGACGCGTCTCCGCGAATCGACGAAACGCAGCTCCAGCACCTCCTTTAATGTCGTAAGACCCTAGTAATGACTGCAATACATTCAGGTAAACCGCGTTGTCATAACTCAAAGCAAATTGGAAGAGCGGTGAGCACTGCACTGCCTGCCGTAACTCGAAGTGAGATGAAATATACGTGCACTACTACTACTACTACTACTACTACTACGTGAATACTCATATTTTGTTCTTTGGTTTGTGACGCCGTGTAGTCTGGTAGATGGGCACCAACGATTCAGATTAACATATTGCATAGTGAAACTTCGAAAGGTTGCTTCCCAGCACCAGACTACACGGTGTCCCAACCCTTGAGACCACAGCATCAAAACCTAAAATACCATGCAGAAAAACATTTTGTTTTTAAGCGTTTTGTGGCGTCGACTGAATGTTTTGTAGTGTGTCGAGTAGCAGTTTATGTTTTTTTTTGTGGCTGTACGGATAAATTGAGTGTCTGGTGTGGGATCACTTCTTCAGGGGTCCCTGGCCCTGGCCCTGGCCCTCACTTCTTTGAAGATAACCAAGGTGCAGCGGTTGCTGTAACATCTGACAGCTGCGTGGAAATGTTACGCAACTTGTGTGAACCAGAGTTACGTCGCCGTGGAATCGATCCCTCTTCAGTATGGTTCCAACAGGAGGGGGCAACAGCCCACACATCAAGGGCATCAATAAGTGTTCTCCGAGAAATGTTTCCACAACACGTCATTTCTCGTGGCGGTGATGTTTCATGGCCTGCGCGTTCACCTGATCGCTCCGCCTGTGATTGCGTTTTGTGGGGGTATCTCAAAGGTGACCTCTTCATCTCTAAGCCTAGAACCATCGAGGAACTAAAGCAGAGAATAAAGGAAGAAACCGCTCAATCCCGGAACTGATGACTCGTCGGGTGATGGGAATATATTCGAGCGAGATTGAGGCAGTGTTTGAGAAATGGCGGGAGACATTTGAACGAAGAAATTTCCAAAAATAAAATGGCATGTACTGAGTTCTTCAATGATAACAACTGTTACATAATCAGGTGAAACATGCTTGTGTTATTTCGCTTTGAAAACCGTCACTTTTTTTGCCGCGCCGTGTACATATGTGTATTATGTGCGTATGTATGCGTAGTTATGTGTGTATTTATGTGTACGGAGTTCACACTTTGGTAGAACGAAGTGGCGAGATTAAAATTCGGTGTACATATATCGCCAGAATGATATTTAATTCATTAGACAAGTTTGTTTTTAAATTATTTGTGTACACTGCACAGTGATACTTGTTTCATTTCAAACTTTTATGGGAGTTTTAATGTGTTTGAAACTGATGTGTAATAAACATTCACATTTACGGTCAGCTGGTGGGCGACGACATGTTTGTAAATTGATCTGTCGCGTTGATATGTAATAAAGGTTTTCCATAAAATGTCAAAGTTAGAAGTCGTCGAAAAATTGATGCCTGTACACATCACAGTGTTAATTAAACTAATTAGTAATTTTTACATTCACAGGTGTGAAGTTCGTAATTAAGGTTTATTTTGCGGTGGGAAATGATAATAGTTGTGGGAATAGCAGAAGTTTTGTTTTATATAATCATTACAACTCCCTCTTGCCTACGTGTGTTCAATTTTATAGCGTCCACAGGCACATCTGCAAACCATTTGCGAAAGGCCTGCTATTAACTTCGTCATATCTGTGACTTCAGGCTTCCGCCGCGATGCTGATGAGAATTGCGCTCTTCTGGGAAATAACGCAGCGTCGAGTGGTAATCCTTTACCGACGTTTCGGGACAACGTGTCGGTACCATCTTTAAGGGTCAAGAAGGCCAAGAAGAGTGTTGACCCTTGAAGATGGTATCGATACGTTGTCCCGAAACGTCGGTAAAGGATTACCACTCGACGCTGCGTTATATCCCATAAGATCGCAGTTCTCTTCGTCATATCTGCCCCTCAGCCAGCACGGAACAAACAACTGGCTTCGCACACGACCGATTTTCGTGAAATTTTATATTCAAACTTGTTATTAAATTCTTTTCACCATGTTTGATTTTGATTACAGTCTGGCAAGAATAACACTGAAGATTGAAGTCTCCTGGGCTGTAACTGTTTACCAGCTTATATGGCGTAATATCGCAGAAGACTTGAATGTTTTACAACACGGCTGTGAGAACGTCAAATCTCGCGGTGAATTCCTCTTGGGGGAAGGGGGACAAAAAATGAAGAACAACTAAAACACTCATTTCGTGCCAAGTTCGCGGACCCAAAAATCGTACCGCTTGCGTGATAATTGCGGTTAATATGTCAGAACCGTTGGGACCACAAGTGGTTTAACGATCTAAACATAATATACATACAACATAGATGCAATCGCATTCCGGACAATTAAGCCAAAAATACAAGCACGCAATGTTATCTGCTCTCGGACATATGAAAAATGAAAATTCACCTATGAATTTAATGTCATTACGATTTGTGTTGTCGCATTTACGTATGCAGTAAGATATGAAGCGGCAAACAGTCCTTTTTTCGATGCATTGTTTCCACTGTGTAAATGCTGGTGCAGTATCCGTGCAGAAGTGTGAAGAGGGCGAATTACTTGGAACATTATTTCATTTCAAAGCGGGTACATTGCATTATACAAAACGGGACGAAGAGGATAAATCAGGATGCAGTGATCCGAACGCCCCTCACAATTATGTTACACGTACGTTTCTTACCTTTTTTATCTCCCACTTGAGGCAGATGTCTGAACGGAACGTAAATGTTGCGAGATTTGGGTTCACACAGCGGTTTTGATGGACATCCAAGCCTTCTGGAATTTTACGCCAAGTTGACTGATACATGGTTACGATACTGTGGAGGACTTTTCACCCTGAACATGGCAGCGCTGTGCTCATTCGAAGGGCTGGTAACAGTTGAAACGGCGTGACATCCCAGAAGACATGAATCTTCACACCTTAACCTTTTAAAGCCTAGCGGTAACTTTACGTACCACCAGATCTAACATTAAAAAATTCTGCATGGTGCCCACATTGCGTTTATGTGTTTTGTGTGGATCTCAGAACAAACAGCAACTTTTGCCTTATAAAACATTAAGAGATTGGTTGTTATAACCGACATAGAGAGTGTTTACAGCGCGGTACGCACTGAGTCCTTATATAAAACAGATACGCTTCATCTTTAAAGGGTTAAAATTATACGAAAAATTGTTTACAGTCTCAGGCCTGCGAAGTGAGGTGCCTGTCAATAAACGTGCCTTCATGTGCCACTGTGATGTTTCAATGTGTCACAGCTGTCAGGAAGAAAGTATTGTGCTCCTGACGACTGAACGTCCAGCCTGAGGTACTCCGTGGTCTGAATGTGTTAGAAAGTTCAATTTGTACTTTCAAAAAGTGCATCGCGCTGATGTTTCTTGGCATGTAGGCAGCATTTGAAAATATGTCCGTCTGTATTCCATTCATCAATCTGTCAGCTTTTAAAAAGTCGAGTAATGCTGCAAGAATTGTCGTAAAATTTTATATTAGTTGTTTTACCAAACTTCTTCAATGAATTTCCACTTCTGTTTAAAATCAGACAAAAATAATTGAGAGTTGCACATGCTGGAACGTAACGCCGTAAATAAGGACGGGGAATTCCGAGCAGAATTCATTAAGTCTACTTTACTGTTACAAGGACTCTAATAATCCTTATCTGTCACAATAATAATAATAATAATAATAATAATAATAATAATAATAATAATAATAATAATAATAATAATAATAATAATCGTCTGTGCATCAAAGTTTGCACCGTCGGCGTGTTTGTAATTGGTGTCTTACGAACTTATTTTGTGTGTAGTGTGTAGTTATTGTTACGATTTGTCTCCGTGCCAAATTTCATATTTCTGTCTCCCATGATTCCATAGTTAACGCCATCAAACCGACAGCTGTTTTCGCGCGGCCACCATGTTATTTCACATACTAAAAAATATTACATTTAAAGTAAAGTTACGTGTTTTCCATGATCTACTACTGTACACCATTTCAGGACCCTACAATAAAATGTCGTTAGTGTCGTTCCCGGCCCGCAACTTCGCAACTTCGCACATCCACCATGTTGTTACTGACTCTAGTAAATTAGAAAATGCGACGTTGGAACATATTCTGGCGGCACTTTTGTACGCAGTTTTGTGAAGAACAGTGAACGGGCTGGAAATTTGAAATGGGAGAACGCACGCACGCACACACACACACGAATGTTTGCAACGTACTGATGTCACAAACTTACTTGATGGGTTACTTTTCCTCTTAAAAAAAAAAGAAAAAAGGTAGGATTCCGTAAACCCTGATGCCATCGATCATAATAGTACGTAGTGTAGCGTACGGACAGCGGGACGCGGCGCTGTAGCTAACAACCAGTTTGCGTGCTGTCAAGTTACAGCAGATCTTTGTAAATTGTTCATCGTTAAGGCAGTGTTTAGTTCCATATGCACTTCAAAGTTTAGTAGGAATGTACAACATGAAAAACGTAAATAAAATCAAAATTATTTGTTGCTGAGGTGACCAGTCACTTAAACTTGGAAAAACTGACGCCTTACACAGCCAAGTGAAAACTGTTTCAAGTAAGAAATCTTACACTGAATGTATTTAACTTGCAACTACAACGGTATATTTTTATTTTAATTTTACACGCAGACCGTTGTCTGTCACGTATTTCTCGTATATGGGATGACTCCACTAGTTTAAGGTTAAATAATACGCATTTATGCCAGTCTCAGTGGCCGCCAGGTCTAAGGCGTGGGTCTGCAGCCGCTCGCTTGCTGGGATTGCGGGTTCGAATCCCGCCGGAGACATGGATGTCTGTCCCTTGTAAGTGTTGTGTGTTCTCAGGTACAGGTCCCTGTGTCGGGCTGATCACTCGTCCAGAGGAGTCCTACCGAGGGTGGTGTGTCTTGAGTGTGATCGAAGAACCTCGATAAGGAGGCGGCCCTGGCTTGCTAGGAGCTGTTGCACCGTGGGGCGGGGCCCCCCCCGGAATCGCAGGTATATCGGAAATGTCAAGGAGTTTCGTGTTACGTAATACCAGTTGGGTCTGATGATGGCAGTTGAGCCGAAATATGTAACCATATGCCATAATGGTGTCAATGTGCACGTGGGATATTGTCTCACGGATCATATGTACAGCGGTAAAGCACGGTTGGAATTTGTTGAGACACCCCGTCGGGAGCCAGTTACCCAGTGACACAGTGTCACATGCCAGAATGGATAGTTTAGCTACGCGGCTTCGAAAACACAGCAGACCCACTGCTTAATCATTCCAGTAATACTACTAAAGAGTGCAAATATCGAAGCTCCTCACTATGCATTTTTTCCCCTCCTCCCGAGAAACGTGAGACTAAGAATTGGACTGCCTGCATCAGCTGTTGTATGAAAACAGGCATCATCTGGTCACAGAATAAGTTACGCTCTTCTTCTGTCTGCAATATAGGGTCTGCTTGTTACGGCACCATAAAGTAGCCGCAATTGCGATACGTGAAGGGCGCCCTGTTGCCGCTAGGAGGGCGTAATTATGTTATATCGCTGTAACATGAAGATTTGCAGACTCTGTTGCTTTATTTATCCGGTTTCATTACCGGACACAGTCACGCAGGTCCATGCACATCTGCGAGCGATAATTGTTCATAAATCAGTATATCTGACATTGCGCGATATTACATGTCTGACTTCTTGCATTTTTAAAATCACTTTGCTGGACTGTGTGAACAGACTGAAGCATCCATTTAGATTCCCTCCCAAGCAACACACCTCTCACGATGGAACCACTGTCATCTGGGTTTGCAGCATCAACCTGTTTTCGAGAAGTGTTTTGACATTGTCTGATCGAACGTTGTGTGGTAGTACTGCGAAAGATCTGTCCACGGAAACTGGCGACCCTAACTGTCCCTTCAGACAAATGCTGGCAGAGTGCCTTAAAATACGCCATGATTGATTGCTTCCACATCTTCCCCAATTCATCATTCACTATCATCCTACATTTCCGTGCTATGGAACGTGAAGTTGAAGTTACTGTAGAAGCCATGAAGGCGTGTGCTGTGCGAGATGGAGTGGAGGTATAGATTCACGAATCTGAGCTCTGGGTGGAAGTGACTGATTAACTTCATGCCCGTGCCGCTCTGCCCCTGGCTAAAGAGCCCTCAATACCAATTTAGTGTGGAGCTGGGTGGGTCCCAAAGCCGGTCTGGGCGATTTGGAGAGAGATATATCTCTCTTGTCCCTTCCGGGAAACGAACGAAGATTTCTCGGTCGTCCTGCCCTTACCCTAATCACTATACCGACTGAGCTACCTTTGCTCCATTACGGATATCTGAAAAATTATGGATGCAGTTCTTATGGATCCTATGCTTGCTGCACGTCTTGCTAATCATTACATAGATAACGCAGCTATTTATGCAATCGTCTAATTCGCCTGGAGGCATGAGGAAAAACCTGATAATGCTTCGTCAGAGTGGTCGGTAAATCAGCAACCATTTCTGGGTGTCAGGCAACTAGGCGAAGATTATGTGTAGCGGGCACCGTATGAGGGTACCGGAAACATGCAGGCTGAGACAGCTTACGACTGTAATTACACTTCGTATTTTCACGTCAAAACATTTTCAGAAACATCATTTTCGCTCACTTTTTCTCTACAAAATATCTAACAAACACGTCACAGACTGTTATTTGCACCGAAATTTCTCAATGAGTATGACATGTGATCACAGTATAAATGTTTAGAACTCCTTGGCACTGGACAGACATTATTGTCGTAGCGTGGTAATCACCACCTGCTTGTATCATCACACAGCAATCAGGAAAGTATAAGGACATTTTGAAATTCTGGTGGGCACATAATGTAGCCGTTCCGAAGGCACCAACATGCTTGCGGGCGTGCGAGTGAATTTTCTGGTTTGGAGTGTCACCGACGCACAACGTCCTGGCGGCTGTATCACCATAATCCGAGACCTAAGTGCTGAACGTGACTGTCTCTAAAGGTCGCACAGTGGTAATGTAGAAGTAGCCGCTGTCAAGTGATTTGTACAACACACAAACTTCAAGTGCGCAGCAACATGTGAGTTAATGGATTAATTGCTGATGAAATTCGAGTGTTGTTTGTTATCAGGATCCCTGCTGTGTTTCGTCTACACACAGAGACTCGCCGGGAACAGCCATAGGCGTAACTTGTGGGGGATCAAGGGGAGGAGGGTGCCTCCTCCCCCAATATTTTTTCACCTAAGAATTTTTTTGGCTACTGAGTTCAAAAGGGGCAAATAAAAAACTAGGGCAAGAGTGGGGGAGAGGGGTGTTTGTATATTAAGGACTCGCTCAAACCCATCTTCCCCGTCTTTCAGACTTGGCTCCTTGACTCGTAATACCCATGGTCGATTTTGCCGCTCCACATTGTTATTAGCCAAGTGACGCTTATGGGAACAGTGTTATTGTTTTCCATGCATATGTGCACTAATTTATTGATTTAATGAAATGACGCCCTTCTTGAAGTGGTGAAGCGTTACTGAGCCAGCCAAGAAACCTAACCTTATCCTGAGCCAGCTTAATCCAGTCAATATCAAATGTCATATATGCTTACGTGTCGTCTTTTGTCTTTTCGCGAGGAGAAATTAAAATGTAATTATTTAGTGTTGTAACGTAGGAAAGTTGGCCTACAAGTGCCAAAGTGTATGTTTGACATTCCACATTGCCATTATGATTACTAATGTCTTAAAAATGTAATTATCTGTTGTTAAGTTTTAAAATAAATTCTCTCTCCACCTTTGTATTCAAATCTGCCAGCAGCTTGCTTATGATTTGCGTAAGGAATTCATCGGATACAGTGTCTTATTGGCATTATAAATGTTATTCTGAGTTGCAGCATGCATTTTCGGACCAAATCAGACTAACGAGGTTCTCCTTTCGCATAGTGACTTACATTTTTTGGGCGCTTAATGAAAACTGTGAAACTGTGGCAAGTATGGGATGGTGGCATGCACTTACTGAGATCAGCGTAATTTGTAAACAGCTCTGCCAGTGGCACAGTAACGTTATTGTAAGTGTGGTCTGTCGTCCAAGCCACTAACCCCCGTCTTCGGGTTTAATCGTGTGGAGACTTGTGTTCATCAAAATTATACAGTTTTGGTTCGTATCTCACAGGACACAGTCCAAGTCCACTATGACAACCATCGGTGAATGCTGTAGACGGTAATAATCAGTATCTTTTTCAGAATTAGAGGCGACTCGTACGTACACTGACCGACTGACTCCACGGTGCAAATTCTTTCTTCAGAAGCTAGCAGTTCCTCGGCTAGCCAAGTAAGTTCTCACGTCTCATGGAATTAGTACGTTCATTATTGTGTCGAGGGAGTCTGACATTTGTCCCGTCCAGAGCTATGTAAATCCAATCTAAGACCTCCCGTCCTTTGAGGCTCAAATCAAGCGTTGCAACTAATTTGGGTTGCTACAAAACAGTCGTGATGTTTCCGATGACACAGAGCAAGGTGGAAATTGCGGGAACAAGACTCAGCAGTACGTTTACCGGTCAGTCGTATTGCGTGTCCTCAATATGTAATGCCTGCAGACCAATTGCCGTAATATGAACATGAATGCACTGAGGGCTATTGATGTTAAATTACGTGGATACCGGAGTAACCACGGTGTAATAATTTCGAACCCTCAGCCTCGGTACAACTGGCGGGATGACGCAGTGAGGTAGGGCAGATTGGCTGTCAGAAGGTACACTCTTCGAATGTGTACTTTACGAGAGGCCGTATTCTAATGTATATATAGCCTGTCGTCCGGTCGATATATGTACATATATTATATATGTATGTATATACACACGCAGGCAGCACTGTACTATATAAGAATCCAGTATAATTTTTACTCTCTTATTTGTTGTAGCATGAATTTAATTATTTTCAGCAAGAATTTATTTTCCCTCTTGAACACTGTTAAGAACTATTAGCTGCAGTGTGTGTGCGGTTTGCTTTAACGTTAAATGAACCCAGTGTTTCGGCAACGTGGCTGGTCATCGCGTTGTCTGTCTCTCGAAACTGTTTTTTATTCACTAAACGCCATTATTCAACTGAACTGTGTAAAGCAGAGGCATTTTGTTTTCTGCGAGGTAGGAGTCGACTAGTAAAGTATTATTTATGTGAAATTCATCGTATGAAGTGTTACTCTGATTTAGAACAACGTGAATGTTATTAATCTCTGTGGCTGACATTTTTCATTGTTGCCGTCTGCCTGCAGGGAAATACCAAGATATGACATTGAAACATGCTACGACCGACTCAATGCAAATACCAAGATATCACACTGAAACAGGCCAGGACCGACTCAGTAAGATACAAAAATATGATATTGAAATAGGCCACGACCGCCTCAAAAATACTAAGATGTGGCATTGAAATAGGCCATGGCCGACTCAAAAATACAAAGAAATGGCATTGAAACAGGCCACGGCTGATTCATTACAAATCCTGTGTGTTCGTTGGTATAGTATCTATCGTCTACCCATTTCATTTGACTCTTTTTCTCTCTTCAGTTTGAAAGAACGTTGTTAAATGAAAACCCGCACGGAGTTTTGTGAGTGTTTCTAAACTATTAGGGCTTCGCGAGAGATAGAACTTGATCTGTCTATTGGAAATACATCACATATTTTCCCACAATTAATTCACGCAATAAACGACAATACGAATTTGACAATACATTTTTGGAGTATCGTAAATACAGCCATATTTGCCCCAGTTGCAGTTTCTAGGAACGACTGTCAACTCATATTATGTCTGGAATGTGTATACGAGTTTATACAATATTTCTGAATATAATAATAATGGGCAGTTGCAGAATTTAACAAACTATAAACCGGTATCGCCTATTTGTTACTTTGTGGGGGCCTGTCGTTCATATATATTATCAATGAACTGAAGTTAACAGGGAAAATGAAACTGCTTTTTATCACATAACGGAAACAATCAGGCCCTGGAAAATTGATTGTCCCACAACAAGATTTTTTACATCAGTCAACGAATAATGGCGGATGATGAATACTGCTGTAAGAGCTATTGAAGGAAAATCGATAGACTCCATAGGCTTAGTCATTAAAGTAACACACGAAGTTCAGGAGTCCAAAATAACCACTATAATATTACAGAAAGTAAATTTAGAACTGTCCGTACCGTGTACGTATGTTTTCACATATAATATCAGCACCAACTCGTGCACAATTCATGCATTGTGATGTGAATTGTGTACGAGTTGGTTCTGATATTATAGAAAATAGTTTGTGACAAAGTTAATTTTGGCGAATATTTCTGCTGTTTATTTTAGAATATATTGCAAACGTGAAGATTTAACAGCACACAACTATAACTGTACGTATTTTATGTGGTTGGGTCTCAAGATTTTACACTGTAAGGTAATAACATGGGTTGTGTTTGAGAAGTGTGTGCCGAAATGAATCGGTAGGTGCGAATTAATAGAAGGGTCGAGGTAATAGGATAATGGTGCGTTTCGTGAACTTGTCAGCGCATATTATTGGTCAAATCATAACGGATGATATGTTCGGAACATGTAGCATCTCTGTGCGCAGTCAGAGATGAGGTTGTTGCAGGCGTAAATTGCTAATTGTAAAATTATATTTTTAATAAGTGTGCTTAAATAATTTATTTTTCCGAATAAAAAATTTGTTCTAAAAGGTATTTTATGTGTGCACAAAAGGACACTTTTACTTTAGAGGAATTCAGCGAATGTTCCGAGTTAGTCACAAGAGTTCCAGAGATATTAAGAATTTGAAGAGCGCTGCTATAGAACGTTCACGGTTTGGTGTTTGTAATGCAGACGCAGTGTGTTTTTGTGAGGTAGGAACTGAAGTTATACATATCATTTAAAGTAATTTTAGGTTCGAAACAACTGGACCACTGATGTGCAATCCGCGACCCGACTGCCGCCTTTGGCCCGTCAAAGTTGTTTTCTGCGGCCTGCGAGCATTTTCGAACAGACACAACATCTGCGCTGCAGTCAGAAAGAAAACTAGTTAGTGACTGAGTGAACTTCGTAAGCGTGGTTAAATTTGGTAAGCTGTAAGTTGTAACGGGATTCGTCCATATTGCATGGGCAAAAAAAAAAAATTTATGTTGGAAACTTTAGCGTGTGAGGAGTGTGAAAAATACGAAGTGGTAAACTCCACCGCCTCTCTTGATAGGTAATTTTAAGTATGTTCTAATATTAACTAGGGCAAGTACATTTCAGCCATAATTTTTATACAATAAAATTTTGCGTATTTCTTAAAAATATCAGTGACAAAACAATAGTAGAAAGCTCATCATTGACTTTTTTTCGTTTTTCAAAAATCACAAAAATTAAATTTTAATTGAGCCTTTTTACTAATAATTAATAGTAATTTTACTCTTTTAATCGCTTAGTACAAAATAAATGTAATTCGTGGCTGTGTGCGACTCAGAGCCAGTTTGAACTCTATGGAGAAGAGAAAAGTGTCTTGTTCCACTAAGTAATCCAAAGACGATTCCTCGGTCATCGAGCAGGTAGCCCATTCACTATATCCACTACACTAAACATTCTCTCTACATAAATTGTGCAGTTGGAAAGGCGTCTGAATCAGTGGATGCTGGTTGCCAACCGATCCTCGTATGGTAATGAAATTTTATCGGCCCTGCTATGCCCTCACGGACCTTTGGAAACACCCGGCCTCCTCTCCAGTGGATAGCCGTTGCCATTTTCCGGGCAGTAAAACGTCCATTTTAGCTGCAGGATTAAGAATATGCGGAGAATTCACCTTGACTTCCCTATACGTTTTCCTAGCGTCGTTCGTAGGCACGGAGTTAAGAATTACCGAGTGCAGACTTCTTAGACTGTTTGCAGGAGTGGCTTATCCACAGTTCTCACTTGGCACTGTTGCCATCACTTCCAGTAGATAATGAAGTGTAATTTATCAGCCCCTTATTCACACCACACGATGCTGAAGTCTGGTTCCTAGAAGATGAAGCTGTCTTTGTTACAGCCAAGGGAGACAGACAGCAGCTGTGTTGATGACTGAATTACCTGGCTGAGAGCATCGTTACGTAAACTTTACGGGATAATAAGAAGAGTGGTTTATTTAACCCTTTAAAGACGAAGCGTATCTGTTTTATATAAGGACTCAGTGCGTACCGCGCTGTAAACACTCCAATTCGGTTATAAAAAGCAGTCTCTTAATGTTTTATAAGGCAAAAGTTGCTGTTTGTTCTGAAATCCGTACAAAACACATAAATGCAATGTGGGCACCATGTAAAATTTTTTAATGTTAAACCTGGTCTTATATAAAGTTACCGCTAGGCTTTAAAAGGTTAAGCCAGTATTTAGTATAAAGAGAGGAGCCGTGTGATACGTTTCTGCATCTGTGCAGAGTTGTTCGGCTGGGTTTATAGGAGGGTCAAATTTAAATGAAATTGTCACGGTATCGGGGCTCGCTAGTACTTGACCGATATTTCAGGCACATTGCATGAATGTGGGAAGAGCTTCGTCAGCTGCATAGAATAGGGCATCTCAGAATATGACTGTCGCTGAGCTAAGTTTTCGCGTTTTATGAAACCCGAAGGACTACTACCATGTTCAGAGAACCGCAGCTTGGATGAATCCATTCCTCACACACACACGCGCGCGCTCACGCACGCGCACCTGTTTGCTTAAGATCTTCATATTATCATTTCATCTACGCCAGGGTTTCCAAAATTGCCATTTTGCGTGAGGTTTTTTTTAACCAGACTTTATATACGTAAGAATTGTTTTCATGTCATATTCTTCGATTGACTGTGTTTTCTTTGGATCGTAGAGTCTATGTAAATATGCGTATCAGAAGTAGATTGACTGCTTCTAGAGTGTATTTTCTGTGAATGAAAATATCTGAACATTTACGTACAAGCTACAAGCCTACGTGAAGAATAGGGAGACTGTAGGATTTCATCTCGGTTGAGAATGCTACGGGCGGCGAGAGGTCTTCCTATTGTTCTTGGAAGTCCGCACTTGTGTCGTTGCTCTGTTGTTTGTGCATACATTCCCACCCATATGAATTATCTTTGTGTTCGTTTTTGCTTCACTTCCTTGTGTGTGTCGTTTTTACGGTTCTTCGGTGGTTCTCACGTTAACCATCAACGACCGTGCAGTCGTCGTAGATTCTTCATCTCTGCCATATGACAATACTGTCTTAACAGTGTTTGTTCATCAGCTAACTGCAGCTGCAGCATTGTGTTCGACTGTCCGAGGCCGAATGCTGTTGCACTGATCCTTTGTGTGTATGTGAATATCAGCCTTCCGCACGGAGAACAGTGGGCGATAGCTCTGTGTTAAGCACATTAGGCAGTCGAACCATTTTCTTGCAATATCGTCCGTACTTTACGGTTTCGCTACACCACAGACGTGCTGAGAGGTACGTCGTGCCACACAGACAGTGCAAAACGACAGCAGACCTGAAAGGAACGCTGCAGTGTTTGGAGTGATGTCTGGCCCATGTACGTTCCTGGCATATAAACTTCAACAGTAATCCGTGACACAAGTACAAGTAGCATGAAGTTGAATAGTATGATGGACCGTACTTTTTTCCTAAAAAAATAAAGTAGGCCTATTAGATTACTGTTTTATGTGTGTGTGCATGCGTACGCGTGCGTGCGTGTTCGATTATTTGACGGGTGAAAGAACATGCTTACTCTCGTCTGTGTGTTTTCCCTTATAAATTTGAAATGGTTTACTGATTTTCGTAAAACTTGGTATCAGTTCTTTGTCATTAGGCGTCAACATCGTACGTGTTAATTTCTCACACACAGTAGGCTTACTAACAATACAGCGGACGCGCGAAATCTTGGGCAGATAGCTATACTAGTGAATCTTCTTCGTAGATGCTGAAGTGGTGTTCGCAAATAGATTTTGAAAAAAGTCTGCAACTCTTGTGGAGGCCAATTTGGTATAATGTAAAACCACAACATGGCGGCTGTGCGAAGTTTTTACTCTCGCGGTCAGTTTGATGTCTGTACGATGAACTATTAGAGGTAAGGATGTGATGTTGGTTGCGGAAATAGAGCGTAAACGTACCAAAACACTGTGTTTAAAATTTTTATTTGTGAGTAATCGATTACGAACGTGAAGATAATGCCATCTTAATCACGTTGGGCGATGTTTGCCTGCCTCAGCTATGTCAAATTAATTAATTAATTAATTAATTAATTAATTCTTCCTTTCTTCTTTTCTTATTTCTGTTTGCCTGTTTTCGTTGTGGTCTTGCTTCTCTGTCCTCCTGTCTTTCTATCCTACTCGTTGTCTCTTGTGTTTGTTTTACGTCTTCTATTTGTTTGCATCCTTTATCTTTCTTCAATTGTTTTCATTTTTGTGCATATTTTGTTGGTTTACTCCTACTGTTCCTTCGTATATTTGTTCTTTTCTGTGCTGACAATTGTCCCATCGTAATCACGATTGAATATCGCGTTCAGTGAAAGAAATATTTTTTTCTGAGCTAAGGAGTTTTGTAAGCTGAACGAGGACTGTACGTATTTAGCTGATACTGTGATCCGTGAAGAACGTCTGAACTGTATTTTAAAGAGTTACTGAAGGAAGTAATTTTGCTGAAGCTAGTGAATTCCGTCAAGCTGCAGCAGTCGGCTCGCGCACTGCATTTTGACGCCTAAGAGAAGTTAATTTTATGAAATCAGTCGTTTGTTATTCTAGATTCTTATTCGTTGTATTTTTAATACGTGCCTTGCATCTGACTCTTTATTCTAAGTGCTTTTGTTCATAAAATCTTTGCATAAATGAATGTGTGTTCATTTGTTGTCGCATTATCTAATTATGTTCTTTGTGCAGTGGATAGAAAATAGGACGTGAAGTCGAAGGTGTCCTTTTTCTGAGTCATTTTCCTTTTGGTATGTACAAGATCCTGAAAGATATTTTCACGTAAAATAATTCTGTTTGGACAAAGCGCTTTCCAGTTTTAGTTTTCAGAGTTCCGAAACATTTATGCATGTCATTTCATTAGGGAAACATGATAGCGTTGGAGGAGGACGGGCGAAACGTGTCTGCATGTGGCACTGGGTAGGAACAATGGTACTGACGCTACACACAGTTTCCTTCCACATGCATATACACGTTCTCTTTCAAAGTTTGTCTAAAGAGGGGAAGAGGGGGTAAAGTACACAAAAGAGGAGTACCACTCTCTAAAAACAGTTCTAAAACATTAGAGTAATCTAAAACCGTCAGTGCCGTAACTTAATCGGCTATAAAAATCAAAGTGTTTTATTAGAGTGCTCTGTTCTTTGAATTCGATCGTTGTATTGGGCCATTTATTTCCTTATGAGTCACAGTGCTTCTGGCCGAGCTGCATGGAAATCGTCACAGAATGCAAGACAAATTGCACGCTTCTCCGTCTTTCTTGAAGTTGATATGATGGACACAATAGAGCAGAGGGTTTTTATTGAAAAAGCGATTGGTGCTCAGATGGTTAAGAAACTTCCCGTCTTTCCTGGAATATGAAGCTTAAGTAGCATGTTCACATGAACTCGCCAGTGAATTCTGTAACCAGTTCAGTTCAGTTCAGTTCAGTTCAGCTCATGCACTAATATCCAACCCCTTTAAAATCACTTTTAATGAACGTATTCCCCCCCCCCCCTCCCCAGCTATTCAAAGTCTCCTGTCCTCAGACCTTCGAATAAAAATTTGATATAAATTTATTATTCCCGCTTTGATTCTTGTATGTTCTGCCCATGTTATCCTCCCGGCAGCAACATTCGCAGACGAGTACGAAATGTGAAACTTCTCATTGTGCAGCTTTTGTGTCCATTGCTTACTTACGTTCTCGTACATACAAGTGTCGTCCTCAGTCTGTTGTCCTAAATCTGTAGACTAGTAGTAATGAGTAAACGACAGCATTAACTGTAGGGAAGGTAGAGGTATGCCGAAACATTTCGGAAGGGATGTGTAAATAAACGAAATGTTGTGTAGGCTTATAAGAGCACAGTTTATGGTACTGGCTTTCAGCGATTTTGTAGTCTGTACACGGTAAACGTTGAGTAGATTAAAAAATGAGATTCACGATTAAAAAAAATAAGATTAAAGCCTATGTGGATGTGACGCCCTGTTGTTTGGGTAAATAGTTTCGACGTTTCGAAGGATCTTAGTGATTTTACCTTCGGGGCCAGGTCGCCCAAGAGAGTGTCTTTGCCCCTCTTCTTGGGAGGCCTGACTTCGAAGATGAAGGCACTGCGATCGTTCGTACGGATGGGAAATAGTTACCCAAAATACAGCGTTATATCCCATAGGTATGAATTTTCACCATGACCACTGTGAGAACCTCAAATCTCTCAACGTTCTAAAATACCTGAAGTCTGTATTGTGTGGTCTTTCGGGCTATGACGTCGTCTGGTAGGTAGGCCTATTTGCTAATTTTCAGAAAAAGAAAAGTATTTTATGCATTTTGAGGGGTGGAAATTCCACCCTGAAGGTGGTGGAAGTAGTCCCCCCCGAAACGGTGGCATCTACCTTCCAGACTAAAGCACAGTGTTTAATCGATGGGATCAAAACATGTCTCTTCACTGTCATCAGAAACTCGAAAACTGTATCGTCAATCTAGGTTATTCCCTAAGGGTTAAACACGACATTTTGCACTCAGGCAAAAGAACAGATCCGGAGTTCTTAGTGGCTTACTCTTTGTCTTCTTTACATAAAAGACGAGATGACAAACGAGGATGACACCAAACAGTCCCGGAATTTAACCTCCGCTTCACTTTTTTTTTTTGTGAAAAAAATTTTGATTTGTTACTGTCACTGCCGAGGAACATAAATCACAATAATACCCGAGTAATGTGACCATACGTGCGGCTGTCATTGACTGATGGGTGCGTTGATTGTGGACATCTAACAGTGTCATTTTAAGGCGAATTAGTAATGCCTTCCGACTGTCCTCACCCTTACAGTGTGGCATGTCTGCATAAAAGTAGAACAAGTCTTACCTGTCAGTGGTGCTCGCATTTATGTCGAATGTGGTCCACTTTCACGTTGAACTGAGACAAACATATGATGGAATTTATCGTAACTTTAGATCCACAAAATGTATTTCACCCAGCACACCAATATGCGACCCGTACACGCTTACTGACCTATGTTTCGTGAAAATGTGAAGTTTATTGCTTTGCAAACCGCGTGGCTTTCGAAGATAATATTCATATTACAAGGAACAGCTTTTAAAACGTTCGATTGGATTTTATTTCATCAACCACACGCATTCAGCACGTCATCTAGAATATGAGAAACTGACAACAGAATAATCACAGGCTCCACAGAATATGTTTGAACTTGGATATATATGGAGGTTTGCGTGACAAGCGTGCATGTGCATCGTGGAAGTTGAGTAAAAGATCAGCTTTTGCTCAAGGCCCTAGGAAAGCTACGAAAATTTAACCGACTTGGTTGGTTGTTGTAGATCTTCCCAGACGCACGCTGACTTCAGACCAGCAGTGTGTGTAGCCTCTGTACGTGGGATTGCTTCATTTGAAACACGACAGCTGTGTATTAACAATGATTTAATGTCTGTTTGGGTATGGGACGAACTGATTTAGGTCATGCTTAGGGAGCAAGGATAAGAATGGTCGATCTTTACCAGCCAGTATTTTGCTCGAATCACCATCGTAAGAGTTTTATCCGGGAATATTCATGATATTTTAATATGACTCTGATAAAATTTTAGTAGACTGTTTCAAGAATTAGTTGTCATTTTCACTTCTTCATGTTCCGAATAATTGTATGTTTCTCAAGACGCAAGAAGAAGATAATTAGAAGTTGCGGTGAGAAGCACGGCATTTATCACGGTGGTGGGGGAGAAATTTACGGTTCAGGCAATGGCCGCTCTTGTTTCTCGTAGAGATAGGCTGGAGGCAAGGTAGAACGGTGGGAAACGAAGGAGGTAAAGTGATGGGAAGGGGACATCTTGAGTGTGCAGCACATGGGCATTTGGGCCGTACTTTTAATTTATGAGCTTTGTAACTGTAGGCCTGTATCATGACGAGATTTTGCTACGTTTCTGATTTGTGCTTGTGTTTCCTGTTTCCTTCTCCTGGCGTAGCAGAGAAAATCAAAAGATACGTTGAAATGTTCTCCTTACTCTTGCTTGTACATGAAATATCCGTGGCCGTGGATTTACTTAATTTCTCAGTCTGATTTAAAACCCTCGTTTGTGATATTCAATTACTTGAGGGTATGTCAGTTTCTTAAGATGGATCTTTTATCTTCTTAAACTTTAACTACAGGATATTTTTACCGCTAGAAGGAAAAAAGCCATATCTTGGGAAAGAATGAGTCCTTCGTCTAGTGGTAACATAAATTTAACGATTCACGTGCCGTAATCGTCATTTATTTCTGCTGGTGACACGTTTATAGTCCTGTCTCTGTAGCTGACTTTTAATTCCGTCATGCCGTACATACTTTGGCATACGCATGTGCTTGGCTGTCATGACTGTCTGTAACTCGAGGCATATTAGACTTTTTATTTGTGTGGGGGGAGGGAGGGGAGGCCTGGAGTTATTACCTTAATTTACTGTCTAGTTTTGTGGGGTCGTTATTGGCCTTCAGACCCACATTTCAGAGTGGATTGTTTGCTGGGAGGGTCCCACAATATCCGCTGTCACACAGGGAACAACCGAAACTGGTAGCAGAGACTATGAAATGTTGTTCCTGAGGTAATATAATGGTCGTTAATGCTGGCCATTTCCGTACTGGTTTCGTTCCAGAACTTTACGATGTCAGGATCTCATTGCTTATTTTGTGGATGAACATTCATTGAAAATTTTGTGCGATCATATGTGGGGTAAATCAGATAAATGTAGGGCCGGTTTGTTGAATTACAGGAAGTCTTGACAGGTGGTGTTCGTGTTTCTTTGTAACACCCTGTGGTGTCATGTTCTGCTTGCACTGCATTGTGTGTGTGTTTGTGTGTGCGTGCGTGCGTGCGTGTGTGTGTGTGTGTGTGTGTGTGTGTGCGAGTTTGTGTGGCAGAGAGAGTGTATGAGTGTGTGCATGCTTTACAATATGGCTTACCCCTTGTTTTTTGTAAGAATCCCACTACGGGTTGGAGGATGTGGTTTCTTTCGAAGACCATTTTGGCAGTACGATGAAGTGTCTATATTCTCGCAATTATCCTGACTACGAAGACAATCTAGCATTTGTTCTATCTGAATTTGTGTTTGTTACGTCACCTGTCGTTTAGTCTAGAGACTGAACTTTGAAAATTAGGTGACTGGTAGTCTTACAGTCCGGACAATGCCACAGTCCAGACTTAACGAAATAATTTAAGCTGAACAATTTAAGCGCTATATCGATACGCTAAATTTGTGTAGATATCGAATATTTTTCTACCTTATCGTATTATCGACTTATGTATATCAAATGACACCCGCCATTTAAGCAACAGCATTAGCTATAATGCATATGGAATTGTTTATTTGTGATGTCCAAATTGACTGCTGCTGTACACGTAATATACTACAGAATCTGCCTATGAAGGAAGGAAATCTTATGTTGTTGACTGTGAAATACTAAATGGGACTAGTTAAAATAGTCAGAATACTGTCAAACTCAAATTGTGTAGCTTATAAATATTGCCTTTCTTATTGCCAGTGCCCATGTTGTGTAGAACATTTAGCATTGCTTTTAATTTTATTGTTTTGAAAACTGGAATAATGAGCGACAAAAGGGGTACGTGAGAATTCCAAGAAATGAAATCCACCATAAAGCGATTAAAATAATAACTGGAGAAACATTTGTAAATGTAAATAACAAAGGGCGTTTGTATGCCTACGGCGTGTCGATATGGAGAACAAGAAAAGTGAGAAACTCCAGGAGTTCGTGACTGTTTGCTTTATTGAGTTCAGAAAGTGTTATGGCTACATCTGCTTTTCAGATCGCAAAAGATTAACGTGCGGTGAAAAGTTTACCGTTATTCTGCACGTGACTGTTCAGTTTGGTACTTTACACTGGGGGAAGGACAAAAAGGTGCACGAAAACGTGATGAAGCAAATGTTTCATTCTTGTAAGTAGGCAAAAGAGGAAATGACTGTGAAATAATATAAACAAGAAGGTACACATTATACTTACGCTTGAGTGCTTTATTTACAGTCCCACGTGGTTCAGCTCGTTAGCCATCGTCAGGGTAACACTGATATCTGGGGAGATCCTTAAGACCATTACGTAAACAGCCAACAGTGAAAGCAAATACAAGAAATTATAAATTTAAATTTGAAAGTTTATTATATATCTACAAAGAATGCAATAACTGTAACATTACAAATTACAGTTTCAGAGGTTTGCCGTACCTAAAGCTCGCTTACAGTTGTCAGGGAATTAACCTATCCGAAGCACAGCGGTTTGACGTAACCAGGTGTATTATGTGCTTTGTTAATCACAAACTCTGAGTTCGCCCACGCTGTCGTAATATTTCCGATTGTCTTCCCGACTGCCTTAGCCGTTTGGTCTTTGTAATAGAGATGTATGTTTTCTCAGAAGTGGGAACAGGATTCCTAAATATCATTTGGATGAATTTATACTTCAGAAGTTACGATATCTCGACACGAATAGACCAGATTTGCATACAAAATTTTTGTGGAGAAGTTTTCGGGTGGTATCCCCATGTAAGGTCAAAAAGAGTTATTCGGCAGGGGGTGCCATTGCCTCTTTCAGGTAGGCTGCTGCACCGTGATTTTTCTGCGCAAACTGATGTGAATCATGAAGGGTGTAAGGTAAGAAGTACAGTTTTTGTGTATGCCGTAAGGACTTAAGGGGCATTGGAGGTAGGCCTATAGCGACATACATTTTGAACCTCGGTATTAGATGGGGGTGAGTGGTCAGTGTGTACATCCCCGCCGCCACTTTACCGCTGGTGAAAGAGCCCGTGGTGTGCATTACATAAGGGACTGTGTGGGCCCCAGGAGTGGTGTGGACACTGGGCAGAAGAGAGACATCTTCCGGCCCTGCCAAGAATCGAACCCAGATTCCTCGGCCTTCCAAATCGGAGCCCGGTTGCCGTGCCAACAGAGTCTAAGAATATCCTGTAAATCGGTCGAGATTCGAAGTGGGAATTAAAGCGTTGATATTCAACCAGTTTGCGCGATATGTAGCGATGAGTGCGCTTACAGTGAAATAAGTGTGGCTTATGTTGGTCCCATTATGTTAGTGGCGTTGAGCCCTGGACCTGTGGACTTCAAGAGGGTCAGTTAACATAAAAAGGGAACGTGACATAGCCTGTATTAAGGGACTGTAACTGTATGTAACTGATAGGATATTGGTATTTCTTTTAGCTCTGTACTGTGAAAGTCTTGGGTTGTTTAGTAACCGGGGCTGTGGAGTTGGAGTCGGAATGAATATTTGACGGAGTCAGAGGCTGTAAAAATGTACCGACTCCGACTCCGACCTCGGTACGAAATCTTAAATAGATACTGGCTACAATAACCATTAGACTTATGCTGAAATATGCAAGTCTGAAAAGTAGCCCGATGATTCACGTCGTGGTGATGAAATGTCTTATGGTATTGTTTACCATTGTAGTAGGTTTACCATTATTAATACATATTGAGCTTTTGTGAACGAATCGGAGTGGGATATTCAAAAACTGAGGAGTCGGAGTCGGAGGTTTTGTGTACCGATTCCACAGCCCTGCCAGTAACGCATAGTTACCACCACATGTCTGACAGTGAGGTAAAATGATGCCATTGAATGTGTAACCTGATACTTAGGTCAATAATTTATCGAATTGTATAATTTTTTAATCTTTTTGTTCGTACCCAACATGGCGTCTCACCCTGTGCGGAGAACATAGACTGAAAGTGAAGTTGACTTGTCTTCTAGGATGTGACGCGTTGTGGCATGCTAGGTAGGGTCATTGTACCAATGTATACGGAGTCACATCTCAGAAGACAGTAATATTCATACTCGCCGCCATGATAACCTCATATCTCATGTACACTCAGGATATTTGCGAACAGTGTTCTGAGTTGAATAATTGCTTCTTGCGGAAAATTAATTTGGGGATGGAAATCTTTTATGATGAGATTCATTATCTGTATTTCTCACGAAATGTTATTAATGTGATGAAATCGGGAGTACGAGATGGGCGGAATATGCGGCACGTACGGAGGAAATGAGACACGGATATTTTCTTGTTCCAGGAAAACTTGAGACTTGTCGGAAGAACTAGACGTAGATAGACAGATAATGTTAAAATGAATCGAAAAGATGTGTAGTTGACGTAATGTGGCCTAGCGTGGGCCTTAGTAGTAGGCTGTTGTGAATACGGTGATGAATAGTTTATTTCCATAAGCGCCGAAATTTTGAGCAGATGGGTGAGGGATTGCTTCTCCGAAGGGAATCCAGTTGGGTCACATACATGCTGCTGTTGTCTTCAGTCCGTGCCGCCCACAGTGTACTTAGTAACGCATGAACCGTACACGTGGTATACACGAATGCACTCAAATGCTATATAATGAGAGAGACCTGCAGGTTGCATCAACTCGGAAGTTACGCGCAGTGCAGGAACATTAATGAAGGCGTCATGTTACACGAAATCATACGTTACACCCTTATCGGGTACTGTGTTTGACAGAAATCACGTTTGTAATACATCTAAAGCTTTCCAGCTGTTTAACATCTCGTAATCAGTAAACGTCAACTGTATTATTTCTTTTTTAAAAAACATTTATAATCCTGTACATATGTCGTACATTCATTCCATCCACCCACATAGGAGTGTAATTTTTGCGTGTATTTTTCCCGTTACACAATTTTTCTTTCAACTCATCCTATATAAACCTTCCTCTGTTCAAATTATGTGCCTCTTATGACATCGAAGTAACAATCAGCGAAAACAAATATGAAATATTTTCATAAGTATGCAGTTGTGGTTTGTGTAAAAGAAAGTGTATTTCCGTCTTACTTAAAATTGATGACCGTCTGAAACGGACTTCAGACAAATCGTCGACATAAGGACACCTCTCTGCGATAGGCGTTAATGCAGTCTATTTATAAGCACTAATTTTTAAAATTAGACGGTCTTTTTTATGTTTCGCGATTGGCTGTCGTTTTACTGACGTGTTTAATTAGTTCTATGTTCAGTACTTTCGCGTGTCTGTAGTATTTCAGTTCGTAATTCTCCGAACTGTATTGAAATTGGTTTACATTCCTTGGCTATCTATATTCTTCCATTTTCTTGGAATCTACGAATTGTTAACCAGGGGTAATGGATATCACGTGAAGAGTTTCCAGCTTTGACTCTCCTTCCATTGCCGTAGGAAATTAGATCAAGATTAAGTACCTAGACAAGTCTACTGCAGACACGATCAGACCAACTTTCGGGAAAGTCATGCAGCCTGAAGCCAGTATATTTCAGACCAGGCACACTGTGCAGTGAATCCACAGATCTCGGCATAAATCTTGGTTTGGTAGCCATGTTTCAAAATGAACTGCTTTCAGTCAGATAATGTGGAGACCCATTAAATAAAAACCGAAACAATTCCATTTGTGTCAGTCTACTTACGGAATTTCAGCGAAGAAAGTTACTGACATTTCGGGAAATGATATAGATTACAAATAAATATCGTCTGAAGTCACTTTTGTTTACATTTAAAGCCATTCGCACGAATTAAGAGCTAAGTAACTGAAATTGTAGGACTATTTCGACAAACTGAGTGGCATTCGTAAGAAATGTGGACGTGCCTGACGCATGTTACATTTATTTTTCTTTCGTCGAAACATTGGAATATATGTGACGTGAATGGAACATGAAAGTGTCGGGGTCTGTCCATGGCTTGCATAAAACATTGAGTATAGTACAAGGAAAATCCCTAGCGCCTAGTTGTGGGGAGTCAAAAAATACATGCCCTGAAAAGTATGTTACTTCTGAGGTGGTTGAATATAGTGCATACCCTGGAGCAATCTTGCTCAGATGGTGTTTCACGGAATCCGGGGTTCCGTGAGGTTAAAATAAGGGTTTGTAAGAAGATTGTATTGCTGTATAAAATTATAATTTAATTATTATTACCATCTTTACTTGAAATGGTTTTAATTTTGACACTCACTTGTACGTTCGAATATTTATTTCGTACCTTACAGGGAACGATTTTCATTTCATTAGAAAGACCCGCCGACGAATGTGGTATAGGAAAGTATTAGTACACTGTCTTGACAATCACGCGGAAAAACATAAACAGGACCTATATTGTGTGGGCAAAATGCAGAGTGCTTGGTGTTAAACCTGAACGTACGTGTACGTACCAGTATGCTTTCGGACAAGAAAGATATTGAAAGAAGATAAGATTTTTCTGCGTTTTATGCGAAAAATACAGTAATGGTTGTTCAGAGGCATGTTAACCACCGACAAAATGCAGCGTTAAAAGTGGAGAGAAACACAAAATTGATGATAATTTCATAGGTTTTGAACAGTCTTTCTCCACCGCTGCAGATCACAAATTCTCTACGACTTACAAAATTGCTGTACCCTTAATTGTGTTGACTTCACCTTCAAATTATAGTCCCATCTGTTTGGTTGCGTTTCGTCCATTTATTACACGGTTATGACTATCTTGTTATTTAATGGCGATTTAGCAGCTGCTCAGGTAATTGGTTTAATTAGAACGGTAGTTAGGGGAACTCTAAGTGATGGATATTAGGGACATACATGGACCAAAATGGCAGACGTAATGCCATGAGAGCAAAGGAGATGCTACCAGATAAGCTGTAAACCATAGGTGAATGGTGCGCGTGGATTCATCTGAATCGAGAAGTACGTGGCATAGAACTACACACGATTGGGTTCATTTCTGAGGACTAGCGTTTTGCTCTCGTGCATATGTGCTATGTTATGCGCTGAGTGGTTGGGATATTTATTCAAAATTATGGTTTAGAAATCTCAGTGAAAGACCTGGTCATTAATCGCCGGTTAATATTCGTGTGGATTTTAAAGAAACAGGGTTCGAGGGTGGGGATTTTGTTTATTATTGTGGTGATGGGTTTCAGTGAAGATAGCTTGTGGGTCTGGTAAAGAATCTTCGGTTTTAAATGAATGGAAAATAATTTCTCGAAAAGCGGGGCGACCGCAAGCGTTGCACCATTGAATGTGACACAAACTGTGAAAATACAGACATATTAACTTATGTTAAGATTTCGTGGCGATTCACTGTTAGTGTTAACCCTTTTCTGGGGTTTCATGTCATGTGGCAATGCACTGAGTTTAGGACGTTTCTATGGAATCGGCTTCCTTCATTTCGAGGTCAGAAATGAGTGGGAGACAAATATTTTTAGATTTTATACGAGTAGGTAGGTCGTGTGTGGCTTATGAAAGGGCACTCTCTGGGCCAACAGGAGGAAAGAACATTAACCCTTTAAAGACGACGCGTATCTGTTTTATATAAGGACTCAGTGCGTACCGCGCTGTAAACACTCTCCACTTCGGTTATAAAAACCAATCTCTTAATGTTTTATAAGGCAAAAGTTGCTGTTTTTTCTGAGATCCGTACAAAACACATAAACGCAATGTGGGCACAACGTAGAATTTTTTAATGTTAAACCTGGTGGTACGTAAAGTTACCGCTAGGGTTTAAAAGGTTAAGTGTGGCCAAAAATTACCATTTGTAGGGTTCGATGATAGTTCGTGTCAAATCATACTTCATATCAAATTATGTAATACAGTATAATAGTAAAATATGTTGGTAGTGTGGGACATACATATGATAGTTCCTATTTCATTGCTGTTCACCACTCATATTGTCCTGGATCGAGCACGATCTCAGTTCCCTCCCATGATCCCAAGCGACAGGCTGCCTGCGTAACGTAAATAATTTTTCCCCCTATTTCCTTCAAAGCTGAAGATGGAGGCAGTATGTTCGCTCGAAACATAGGTAATTGCCAAGTGTCTGAGATTTACACGTTGGTTACTGAACACAGGTAACCGCCCAAAGCCATACATTCATGCTGAGGTTACACATTGCTTATTAAGCAGGATATTTCGGAAAGCACATGAACTGTATGCAGGTTCTCATTTAAGAGACTCTATGTTTGTCATCACGAATACAGGATCATTACGTCATCAATTTTAGTTACGTCATCCGAATGACTCGCACGTACCCATTGACATTGCGTGTGAACTGCAGACTGGGCGGTATGATACAGTTGAGGGGTGCGCCAGCGTAGCGTGAATCAGTTGCGGAAATGAAGACCGGTAGGGATGAGATGCAAACGGTTATGCCTGCCAGACAGCAATCTTCCAGCAGCTGCAGATAAACCACAAACTCTTCGGTGGTCGATGTCGAGGTGAGGAACAAGGGAAAACCACGAAATTTACAAGTCGCATTGAGAAAAAGGAAAAATACCACAAAAAAAGGTCAGGATTGCCACTTCAGCGACCTGTATCACGTTGAAGACAGGAAATTTCTACAAGAAGTTCTTAATCTCGATAAAAGGAAAAAAATCACTAAACGCTTTAGTAAGGAGCGGTGGATAGCACGTTGATCATATGAGAAATCAAACTTTTTGTCAGTCTTCTTTAAAAACTTCAGTGAGGTTGCCCTGCAGCCCTCGATGTTGGGTAGAGAGTGAAGCGCATGGAGCCGGGCTGGCCCAGTCAGTATAATGACCAGCTTACAGGCTGGGCGACCGAGGGGTCGTAGTTCAATTCCTGTCGAGGGCAAGGGGTTTACCTCGTCTCCAAAATTTTCAGAAGGGCTCTGGAGTCCACCGAGCCTAATATTTAGTAAGTACCGAGGGCTGTTTCTCCGGAGCAAAGCGGCCGGGGCGTGAAGTTCACTTACGTCTATATAGTGCGAAGATTAGGAATTTGTGGATCCGTACTTCTACCCTCCCACCGCCATTTGTCTTCGTGGCGTGTGCAGGGACAACCTTCACGTAAACTCTTCAGGATTCACTGCAGCTGTGGATGTCGCCTAGAGAAACGGGGAACATGGGAGAAATGTTTAGTCGGTCGCGTTTAAGAACGGAAATCCAACAAAAACAGTAGTCACAACTGTAATCGGGTTGGCAAACGGGGGAAACCTGGGAATTGGGGAGAAGGTTTATGAAAGGACTGTGTATGTCCTTTTGTAATATGCTATCCGTTCATGAAAAATTTGATTTGATAGTCTAACCAAACTTCTTCTTAGTTTAAGTGGGACATTCCATTGTGATGAAGATATACAGAAAGAAGTAAGAGCAGTAGCTGTCAATCACATCTCTTTTTGTATGTTGTAACGTTTTACTGCAATATGTTTCGGCCCATTAATAAGGAGCCATCACCAGGCTGGCAAGATACCAAAGAAAATTTGTTATGTAAGTCACCTTGTATCATTTTATAAAAGAGATATTGGCGTTGCAGAAGAGAACTTAGTTCGGTGTTCTCATGTCTGTTGATGTATGAGGCCAGACTGGCAGAAATGTATGTAAGTGGTTCATTCCGTTGTGATGAAGGTAGGCAGAAGTGAGGATAGGACAGTAGCCGTCCATAACAACGCTTTTTATATGTTGTAAGGTTGTGCTGCAACATATAAAAAGACTTGTGATTGACAGCTACTGTCCTTATTTCTGTGTAACAAAACTTACACGACAGATTATTTACATTATTTGTAATTGTAAATTCGAGGTGCATTTTGACCGTTCTAGAAACAGGGGAGACTTTTAATTCTATTAGACTATTTGAAGCAATTTAGTTAATGAAATGCTGCAGTATAATATCCGACTGTACGAGTGGATAGTGACGTGGTGGATGTTACTGTAAGTGGTTGACATGAATCGTGCATTACTGTAAATTGGGAAGGAAAAGACTTGTAGGCTATTTAGATTAATGTGTTAAGTTTCTTTCGATGAATTAAAAATAGTTTGGGAACAGACAAGGAATCAAACACAGGGCTTTACAAACGGACGCTGGACAGGTTCCTCATTTTATAGAATAGAGTCTTGGTTCAAAAGTTAATAGTTGCATAAGGCAAAGAAATTTGAGCCGTTTTATGAAAGCAGGAGCTTCATAATGGGGACCACAAAACCGCGCCCCTGCACTTGTGCTTAACCAAATGAATCCCGCCCAGAGCCCTCACACGGTATTTCTTCAAAACTGTAATAAGCCTATTGGCTTCCACCTACACCCGGGTGTGATCTATTAGACTTTGCGACAAAAATTCTGTATGTACATTTCTTATCTCAGCGTATGCATACTACATGTCCCGCCCATAACTAAGGTAATGATTATGTGAACAGCAGAATTTACGAATGGTGACGGCGGCGGCGGCGGCGGCGGTGGTGGTGGTGGTGGTGGTGGTGGTGGTGGTGGTGGTAGTAATAGTAGTAGTAGTAGTAGTAATAGTAAGTTTTAACAGTTTAAATTGTTATACATCTGTATTCCCGCTGTTATCATCATCATCTCCTTTATGCAGGGTATTCACACATTATTATTATTATTATTATTATTTCCCCCAAGTTGTTGTTCGAATGTAATAAGGGCGACATTTCACTTCGTTTCATTTTTCGTCCATTGCCTTTAATGTAATTTAGTCTTTTGTTCGTATGATAAACTGGCTGGTACAGCAACAGACACACATCCGGAAATCCCCACGCATTATTTCTTTATATTTTATAGGCGCAGTTTTAAGCTAGAGAAGCGGAAGACCCAGACACATTCCATCACATCCCTGCTCATTGCTTGTTGCCATGAGGAGTTTTTAAATTCTCACCGCTTTTAGTAATTTAGTGTTTTGTTTTTCACGTAAGGTACTTAGTTTTCTAACAACTCGAGTATTAACTTCGCTTCGTTTACATCATCGGATTGGAATTAAAATCTACTTTACTCTCCTTCCGGCAGATGTGTTATGTTTCAGCATTCTGCTGTGATGAAAACTCTCGTGTCCTGATGAAAATTACGTTGAAATTCCACTAAGGTTGTAACTTTTTTTTTCTTCAGAGAAATCTGCTTTAAAACATTTCAGAACATCGGGGGGAATCCACTGAGAGATTTAAATCAGTTCACTTTGTTTGGCATAATCCTTGTCAACTCTTACTTCCAGGTAAAAACTGCAGCTGGTTTTAGGTGTGCTGGGACGCGGAATTGGTTTATTTTGAGTTCAGTCCGATGATTTTTGTGCGGAATATTCAGAAGTGCGAAAGTCTCAACTGCATTGACTCATCTGTTTTGTGTAATTGTCATTCGTAGTTCCTTCTAGCTTGATGTACGTTGATGTGTTCCTGTGTATGAGTTCCGTCATAGGAATGTAATTTATTTTGTTTTCAGTCTTGTGTGCCTTCTGAATGTGTGTCGTACAAGTATTGTTTTTTGTGTTTGTGTTTTAATTTTGGAGCTGAAACTTAGGTTGTGAGAGAAAGAGAAAGAATAAGCAGTTGCACATTCGAAAGTAGTTCGGTCATTTTTGAAGAATAACTTAAGGAGCTAAAAATGTTAATCTGTTGCAAACTGGTAATATGGAAGCAGTGGAAGTTGGAAAGCACGTGTGAGTGGGGTGCAGCCTAGCAGATTACAACAATTAACATTACTGCACTTATAAAATCCAGAAAGACTGGTATTAAAAGAGCCAGAAGTAGGAGGGAAAACCAGTTTTAAAACTTCTGAAGATCGGCAATGGCGTGGAACACCCAACCGCTGAGACGGAGGTTTTTTCGTCCCCCCCCCCCCCCCCCCACCCGGTCAACGTGCGTCGGTTGTTCGGCCGTCCGACGCCCGCCGTATGTGTCTGATTTTAATTTGCTGACTTTGTTTCTTAGGAAAATGTGTACTACTACTACTACTACTACTACTACTACTACTACTACTACTACTACCACCACCACTACCACTACTACTACTACTACTACTACTACTACTACTACTACTACTACTAGCCACAGTACTACAACCGCCGCCAGAACCACCACCACCGAATTCTTGTAAGTCTAACACGGGTTTTATTATTGTTTCAGGACCGTGGACACGTGTCAGCATAAGTCGGTAAGAAGCTCTCTACAGTTCCTTGTTTGCAGTCCATAGGTGACTGTCCTGTGTGTCGTGTTTCTTTATTTTGAGTGAGACCGCCGCGGAGCCTGGGTAACGTTTCATATCATGATGTTAAGGAGGAAGCTGCTCTTGAAGAAGGGAAGTTTGAGTGGCAATGTGAGATATGCTCTCGTTATTTAAAAAAAAACAAATTATTAGGATGATAAAATCAAGAAGGCTGAGCCGGGCGGTACGTGTGCCAAGCATGGAGGAAATGATTGTGACATGCGGGAAAATCTAATTTAGAGATACCACGTGAGAGACTTACGCACAGTTTTACACTGAGCTAGCCCCCAGATAATTTTCCATGTCGTCAGCTGTTTCAAACCGCTCTTCTCATAGGAACACGTACAGAGGAGGCCTGTACATCTCGGTTAGTTGCATGCGAACAAAGCTAGGTTGACAAATTGGCAGTAAAAAAAATTGTGTACGCGTTGTTTAGGGTTGATAATGTATAGTACACGCCGGCCGTTATTATTACAGCCTGAGATAGGTTGTATTGATGTTGAGCGGAGATATAACAAGCTCACGTGTTTACTGGTTTAAATGTTTCCCGGAAAATTTGAGTGGGTGGAGTGATGAATGTATAGTCCGGGACTCACGTGTCAGCTCTGCGATGGCAGAAGCTGGGGAAGTATAGAGGAAGTGTCAGTTAGCGAAGTATGGGTCGCATTGCATAAGTCGCAAACCTGGGTTACGAACCGCATGTTGTGTTTTCTGCTGAACTGTGGTTTTCTGTGACGAACATGACGAATCCATTGGTCAGCACGTATGGGGAATACGCGGATTAATATCAGGTCTCGGATACCGGAATTATGGCAGAAGTTTTTTTTCGTTGTCCTTAGTTCCTTTAGGCAAATACCAGGATAATACACTAAATTAGGCCACGACCACTTCCACATCTTTTGCACTTTATTATTCACTGGTCATTTCGTGCGATGCTATATATAATCCGTAACGTGAGGTGCTGGAGGTGTCGTTACTAAACTGCACACAGAATAATATTGACCATGAGAATTTTCTGTGGACCGTATACCGGCTTGGCAACGGTCTGGGCGATCGATGAATCGTGGTTCGATTACCTGAAGGGACAGACTGGCTCAGGCGCCTGTTAGACCTTCTATTAAATGGGTACCAAGGGATCATTCGCCGGGAGAAAAGTGACAGATGCGTAGAGCTGAACATCTCGTTTCAATCTAATGTCGAGTTCAAGAATGAGTGGCGCCATAACTCAGCTCCCCCACTGCTTACATCGCGTGCACAAGGAGAGGTTTGCCTTCACTTTAAGAAGCGTCGTTGTACTGCTGCTTATATTCCACTGAAAGAAATGGTAAAGACTGGAGGTGCTGCAGGAATGGAGACGTATTTGAAAGATCGATGGTGGGAAAGCAAAGAGAAATGTAGTTCAGCCTTTGGAAGGGTTTGAACTACATTATTAACCTATCCGTTACGTGAGGATATGAATGAACCAAGCGATATTTTTCGAGGAGCGAATGTGATGAAATTTTCTTATGAGAAGCCATATGCCACGTACAAGGAGCAGACACACCTAATGTGGCTGACTCAATGGTCGGTCCGTGACCTTAGCTTCAAATGCCTGCTTTCGTTCCGCTTTGCAACGGGAACAGAGACGGAGCTGGGGAAACAGCGTAGTCCCAAATATGCTCGTCCGGCCACGCTACTCCGGAGTTGTGAGGAATGAAAACTGAAAAGGCAGAGTGTAAAGACAGTCTGCAAGACATCAGCAGAAGAGATGCTTTGTTTGACGTGGCTGGGAAGAGAAGCTGCAGTAGGCTCTGAGACACGGTTTGAAATTACCCTCGAATGTAACTTGTGATCATACCTAACCGCAGTGGACCTCAGAGTACGTAAGGAATTCTGGTAGGCGTGCTTTAATTTTTAAATCATTATGTGTCTGTGTTATTGCTCTGATTGAGAACAGGGCATCTACGTGGACATACACAAAGGAAGAAATGGGACGATCGAGCAGATTACTTGAGCAATTTTACAATTTGGACGCGTAATAAGATGTCGTTATCAAATTAGGAAATACGATATTGGCGCGAAATGTGGCCTGCATGGGTAATATGAAGAAATTTTATTCAATCTTTAGAAACTGATAGATGCTCGTCTGTCCTATAAATTGCTCGCATTTTATGGAACGTGAAGGTTCACTACCATGTTCGAGAAGCCCGCCACTGGTCCATGCCCTGAACCAGATGACCCCATTCCAGACTGTGCCATCCTCTTTCTTTGATATCTCATTTTACATGGCCCTTCCATGTACTTTACCTCATGAAACTCCTGTATGCATTTCTCTTTGCTCTTGCATGCCACATCTCCTCACCATCTCACACTCTTAGTATGATCGTCCTAAAGATTTCGGTTAGCATGTCTTTCCAGTCTCCTGGAACTTTCTACCCCTCGGTTTCAATATCTTCCTTAACACCCCATTCTCGGGCTTCCTTAATCTATAGTTGACCTTTAATGAGAGGGACCAAGTTTCACTGCAAACGAAATAACAGGAAAAATAATAGCTCTTCATGTTTCAGCCCTTAAAATGTATATAACAGATGGGAAGGTAGAATATTCTAGGCCGAATAGTTGCAAGCATTTTTCTCCGAATATGATATGCTCGTAATATTTTTATTTGGTTTGTTACAATCCCTCCAAATTTTGAACTTTACTGCATGTTTATAGGATTCATTTGCTGTTTTTATGTTGTGATTTTATCCAGCATTCGGACGAGATATGAACGTAGAGGACTTCATAGTTTTCTGTACGTTCACTTCTACACAAACTTCCTTACTA
Source organism: Coptotermes formosanus (assembly GCA_013340265.1). Taxonomy (NCBI): domain Eukaryota; kingdom Metazoa; phylum Arthropoda; class Insecta; order Blattodea; family Rhinotermitidae; genus Coptotermes; species Coptotermes formosanus. Next base: position 481,660 of record BLKM01000844.1, read on the forward strand.
TTGACTCATAAAGCTGCTGTGTTTTTCTTTATCTTACGTTTTCGCCCAGTAAATTAACATCATCTGGGTTAACCAGAAGCTCAGGTATCCCATTCAATATCAAGTCCTCCTGGCTATCTTCGACATTTATAATACCAGATTCCACAGCAAAGTTGAAAAAGAAGTGGCGGTAAAGCGCCTTTTTTCAGACCATTCTGAATAGGAAACATATGAGACCAGTATTTACTTCTGTGGTCTTAACAAGATTATAAACGCATGCGTCATTATACTGGGAAAACCTGAAGGACAGAGACAAGGTAGAAGACGCAAGCATAGACTGTAGGATAACATTGAGATGGATCTTGAAGCAGGATGCATAGTATTAGGTAGAATTCCGTGGGATTTTCATTTGTTAAGCGCGTCTGTATAAGGCAGTAAGGTAAGTTATATGAAAACGGTGAATTGTCAGAGTATCTGAATGTCTTGTTAGCTTCCTAACGTCTGTGTCTCATCTGAATAACTGCTGGTTTTTTTGTTGGGAATGGCCGCTACTGTCGTGCTGTTCATTAACCGGCGCTTTTCTCCGCCATTATGAAGTATGGTAAACGACGGTGCACTTGCGCATAATATTTGATAGCTCTTATTGACAGCTTCCTCATGCGTTCGTGACGGGAAGTTCGGATATCGGTTTTCCAGAGCAGAATTTCAAATAGACTGTCCTTCTTTTTGTTTGTTGGCAGTCATCTATGAAAAACCGATATTTCTGTTCTGGCGGTGATAACGTAAGATCACGCGCTGTCCATTTTGCATCCGTTTGCCTGTTCGTATTACTGGTTGGTTGCACACACCGTGTGAAATTTTGAGTGTTCTTTCCGAGGATATATTACGTTGAAGAAGCAAATAAATTTTCAGTGAGAAATATCAAAGTTAGAACGTTTCAATTTATCGTGCTTTCCTGAAAACAGTTCCGAATATGTAGGCTATCTTTAAAGAAGCGCTTGTTCTTATTTTGTATCTTGGATATCCGGTTGTGTTGTATAAATTATAAAGGAGTTATTAATCATCTCTGACCTCCTATAACTGATGTTGCAATTGTAACTTTGAGTTTAGGTATTTACAGCCTGAAGGTGACGATGTAATGGTTGAAACGTATTGTACATCCATATAATATGATAATAAAATTAGTTGTGTTGGCAATTAAGAACTGTTCCCTTTCGTAATCGTCTGCTTCAAGACAACAAATTGTTTTTGGCGAATCACTGCCATCTGGCGTAAATAACCAGGATGTTACTCGATCTCGAAGCAAATACATTGTGAATAGAGAGGTCTGTAACATTTGAGGTTCTCACGACAGTGAAAACTGATGACACTGTGTTGTTTAATCGGTAGGCACCAGTCTTTCGGAGGGACCTGCTGCACATGTTGAGATGGTAGCAGCGTGTCCCTCCGAAACGCTGGTAGCAATGTGCTGGAATATGCGGCGTCGTAACCGTAGACTACTGCAGTATGATTCATGTTACGTATGTTTCATAAGTTTAACTTTTACCGAGAAAAATACATTCTATGTTCTTATGAAATAGAAGACTCCTAAATCTGTATTGAGATAAATGTAAACACAATTTGGGAAGATTTTATCTGCCAGAGTGGTCAGTACGGGTCACCACCTTGGGGGTTTCGTATGAAAGCGTCGGAAAGACAAGGCATTTTGTGTTATGCTCCAGGAAAGCTTAGAAGAAAACCTATTCCGAAGACATTACTTGAATTTATGAAGCAAATTTTATGTATAGAACAGAAAGAACTACGTGTGCTAACCATACGCAGAACGTTTATTGCAGCTACAATAACGTGAGCAGTAACAGAAATATCTGTTCATTCATGTCTGTTACACGGGATCAGTTTATGGCCGTTATTGCAGATAAGCGCTGGATCTTCCCCTTTTCATCCTCTGGGTGGCTTATGTGAGTCGAGCTGTACCTGTCACTGCGTTTTAAACGTAGTGCTTGACTTTCGTTTGTAGTGTAATGTGAAAATGAAGTGGTCTGTTATTCAACAGGTTACGTGTTGTGTACAGAAGGTATGTTTCAAACAAACACGTTTAACTTTGCCCTTTTGTATCTACACACACTATGTGTTTATAGTGTCCATTAAAACTTCAAATAGCAAATGACAGTGCACGTATGCGTTTTGTGTCAGTGACGGCTGGGCTGCCTTTACTGTACCACTCTAACTACGAAATGTCCGTCTGAAACATCAGTGTTTTACAAAGGTACAATGTTTATTCTTCTTCACGCGACTCTGTTTATTTGATGACGGTTTCTGAACTGGCTGTGTGTTATACGGATGTGGCGTGTGATGGTAGTGTGATTGTGAACGCTGGAAAAGACGTGGAAGTATAAATCATCACCTCTTAACCTACTACCCGAGAATTTTTGGAGAGTTGTGAGGGAATATACGAAAGTCCTAGTTGACGATAACCAAACCCAGGGCGAGATTAGATCCGGAACTTCCCCAAAGACAAAGCAGGATTTATATCTGTCGACCACTGCTTCAGGTAGGCCTATTTATTTATCGTTCGTTCCAGACTGTAGCGCTAATCTTGCGTGCAGTAACTGGTCACTTCATATTCATCGTAGGTAAATAATTTATTCTGTAATTTTTTGTTGTTAATAGGTGTAGGTGATTTGTGGAAGCCTCTAGGTATCTTGAACTGATAGGGAGGTAGCTGTTATCAGACCGGGCAAGTAATAAAGTGCGTGTTAACGATGTCTGTAGAAAAACAAGTGGTCCGGGGTTCTGTTGCTCTCCAAACAGAGCAAGCTAGCTGAGGGCTTGAAAGGCAACAGGTGTGACATGTGGCAGTGCGTGTATACAGCGAATTAAACGAGAAGGTGAGAAGATTCACATCGGCGAAGGTGCGGTGCGTATTTTTTCAAACGTATGACCACAAAAAAGGAACGTAACTCTTCTGGATTTGCTCTAATTTAGTTAAGGACTGTTTATAATTTCTGTACTACAGAATCGCGCGTCGCTACGGTTGAGTCTGTGAGAATCAAACTGCAGGAGACCACTGGCTTTCAGTGTGGGAAGAGTCCTGCTGCGAAAGGTGGAGGAAGAAAATTTTGTTTTTACAGGGAAGAAGACGAAATTAGAAAGACTAAATTTGAGTTAAGAAAATTGTATTCGGCCGGGGGGGGGGGGTGGAGGATATCAGGTAACTATAAACGGTAGCAATAGATACAGAACTGAAACCACGAGGTACAGGGTGATGATTTTGTCTTTTAGTGTGCGACCGCACAAAGGGATTGTGAGACACTTCATCATTCTCTTCTTATTTCTGCATCGAAGGAACAAGTGCGATTTGTGTTCATTGGGAGAGGGGTTGGTTTGTCCAAAGTGCTGTGTTATGGTGGACATACCATCAGGCAGCATGATGTTACCGCCATCAGATATGCCAACAGAATTATGAGAAATGGGTAAGAGAAAAACTTGTTCCGGACTCGCTGCTGAACTCTGTTGTGGTTCCTGATATCACATCATACAGCAACGTGAAGACTCACAAAGCTTGAAATTTAAACTCAAACGTTACGTGAGAGACTGGCTTCAAAGCGAATGACTTCCATTTAACTCAGACATACTCGAGCCTACTCTTTACGAACTGATAAAGACAGCTTAAGCCAAGAAGTATAAACTGTTCTGTGGATGATGTCCTGGCAAGTGCAACACACACACTCAATTTCTACTGCTTCCATATCACCCTGATCTCCATCCACGAGACAGCATTCAGACTAAGGTGAAAGGTTGGGTCGCGTCCTGAACTGTGTTGTGTAGGCCAGAGTCGGTGAAGAACGAGTGCGAGGAAAAGTGAAGGTGAAGTGAATATTGACTCCCATTGTGTGAACATGTAAAAGAAATTGGGCTTGAATACAGAGAACGCCTTGTGACAGTGAAGGCAGTGCTTCTGACAGCGATGGTGAACTGCAGGAGACGGGGGACTGTAGATATGCGGGCAGTGGTAAATGTTCTAGGTCACATCATACGCATGCAACGGCGAGCAACGACACGCCAGTGCTATTTCACCCGTGCTTGTGCATGTACGGGATATTGCTTGCTGTATTTGCATTACAGATTTAATAACTTTTGCGCTTGACTGTTAATACCATTTACGTTCCCTTCTGGCCTTTAACACACGTCAGACTTTACGCTAGTGTAAAAAACAAGTTGCATGAAATTTAATTGTGGTTATTTTGCAAATTTAGTTACTTTCATTCCTCTACTGAGATTTGTAATTTGAGTCTTGAATTTTGGGTCTAATTTAGTTATCAATATAGCAACGGTCTTTGCTGTAGTCTTGCAGCAGAACTGTAACAACCCCTGTTCAATCTACTTTAGGATGATCCAATGGAGGATGAGTAAAGGGGCATGAAGCACTCGCAGGACAGTTAAAAATTCATGTAAAATTGTAATTGCTACATTGAAGGAAAAGGAGCACTTGGGAGACCTAGACATTGATGAGAGGTTATTAAAATATTTGTTAATGGAACAGGGTATGAGTGTGTGTACTGGATATATGTAACTCAGAATATAACTCCTAAGAGCCTGGAATCCTTTGCACTGCTCAATGACTCTTCGATTTTCAAGAAAGACGGAATTCCATGGAGTAGCTTGATCGTAATGTAGCTTGATATGGGCACTCAAACTTCCATGTTTAAATTTTGTTCTTACTGAGTTGAGTTTGACCTGAATTATCTGGTATAACGGGTCAAGATTATGTAACTAATTTGAATCTAGTATAACCTGGGTAGTCGAACAACACTGCCATGTTATTGCTGTTTACACTTGTATGGACAGATAGGGCACAGATCAATATACACATACCTGTTTGTTAATTAAACTACCAACAGGTTTAGTGGACTGGACTCGTCATGGCCTGATTGTTCCCTAATTAACGTGTTGATGGTAAGTGCAGTCGCGACGATATTGAATGTAATTCAAGGTTTGTTCTACCTTACGGGGGAAGAGATGTCCACATTCTGCTAGAAATTCTACACCAAACTTCACGAGCTGCCCTGCGTTCTCTGCATTACAGAGCAATTCAAACAACTGTTACTAAAATACCAAATTTCACAGCTTTTGTTAGAACTGAAATTCATTTAATAGTCATTTTCATTTGTCGTTAGCGAATGTGGCTGTACATACTTGGACCATTAATGGCGTTAATTGGGAACATTCCATTTTCGCGTTTTATTGCCAATTTTGTAATTTTCACCAAATATTATTTTGTATAACTATACCGACGGGGATGACTTAGGTGGAGTAGAGAGCATACATTTCAGGAATGACAAGAGAAAAATGTGCTGATTAGAAAACGTAAAGTGTGGGGGCCAGTTTGAGATCTAGACCTTGATGGAAGTGTCAATTGATGGTCGATACTAAGAAAATAGTCACTGAGGGTTTGCATTCGATTGTTCTGCCTGAAGGCAGGGCCTAGTAGAGTAGACCGCTACGTACCCGACATTGAACCTTCGGGGTCTACAAAAGGCGGCGAACGCCGTGACCAGCTGTGCTACTGTGAGCTTCTAAGGGACGATTACGATCTGCGAAGTTCTTTCCCATATTTACTGTGACCGACAGAACGAGCGAAATATTTAACAACGTTCTAAAAAATTATAAGCACTGTGGGAGTTCCCGGATTATTATGAACCATCAGACGGAACAGTAGAAACGTAGTGATGATACTCCAGACTTATGGAAGGTCTTGGCATAATAATGAAAAGATCGTCAGGGTAGGCAGCCGTGGGACGAATGCAAAACCCCTGCAATGCCGAGTATGGAGAACCATTTCAGTGGGTCCGTCTGAGCACAACAGAAGTGGTAGACCTGGTATACATCATGGTCATTTAGTTACAGCACCAACATATAAAGGTAATGCTCATGTTAGAATAAAAGAAAAGACAAGACAAGATAATGTACATAATGCCTGCTGTTACAAAACAAACGAGATCTGAATATGTTATTCATTTCTTGGGCGTGTACACATGTGCTGTAGTCACGGTATGTCGAGTGACGTAACGGACCTTGCTGGAGCGCTGCTGGGACTGGATTAACATTAACGTTATCATAAAGAGTGTGTCCCGCAGTTCCAGACGTTTGCAGGATGGTGCAGAGATCATGCTACTCGAAACTGAATGGACTGCAGACAAATGGAGAAGACGTGAACTGAGAAATGTCGGTTGACGACCCTGTCATTTGCTAATATTACACGGCGTCGATGGTAGCTGAATGCATATGAGTATTGACCGTGACAACGACAGGCTAAAACCGCAGTAGCCAGATAAAAACCTGTCCCAATGCTGTTTTGTCCACACCAAATCCCACATGGCTTGACCTCGGCTCTAACTCAGGTCTCCAGGCTGAGGCCGGCAACTAACAGGCTGCACCGCGACACGACATGCACCCTTGGAGGTGACTTTAAAAAAAAGGCGCATTTTAGGCTATTTGCACATGACCTGTGCTGTTTAGGTGCATAAAATTATCTCTCTGGGAAAGGCGTTTCTTATGTCGAGAGTGCAGAACCAAAAGACCTGTTTGTTGACACAGCAGGTTTGTACGTTTCGGTTTTTAATTTTTGTTACGGAACGTGCCTTTTATTCACTCGTGTTTCGCTTCAAATAAACCTGCTGAAATAATGGAAGCCTTAATTTATTATAACGACCCCACGGGTATACACAAGGCCTGTATTTCCATGCACCGGTGTTTTCTTATTTACCGTCGTGGTGCCGCGTAATGATGGCTGTATGCAATAAACGCCAAGCTGCGATAGAACTGTGAACATAGATCGTTTTTCCTTTATAAATACCAGTTGCATTTGCTGTGCAACTACTGTAGAATAAAGCTGGAGAAAATTATACTGTAGGACTTTGTGTAGCCCTTGAGAGTATGTCTGGTAGTTAAAGTGCCTACATAGTGGATGTCAAATGGTCAAATTTTGCCCTGTCCCACTCTATATCAAGTTCCGTTCTAGACAAACTGCAAGCATCCTATTGAATGCGAAGGCATTTTTTATTATTGCGTCCACAAGTACGCAACTCCCATCTCTATCCTGAGGCAAGTAATTCGGTCTCACCGAACTTAAGAACCATTTCAATATTATGTTCCCATCAACACCTATATCTTCGAAGTTGTCTTCCCTTCAGAGTTTAATAAAACATTTCGTGTGAGTTTTTCATCTACTGTATAATGTCATTCTATGTAGCAGTGCAAGGTTAGAATTCGAGAAAAACAGTCATCCACGTTTCTGTTTCGCCCAGCGTTTGTATGCATTATACGGAGGTCTACGTGAGTTGGTTTCAAATATGCTATTGAAACATCGTGCGGTTTTAGTAGAGCTACTGATGCCATCTGACTTTGTAGTGCCTGTCACTTATGCCGGCTTTTCCACATCTCGTAACATGGAGTACACATGTTCAGAGCAACTCGACCTCATTCTACGTACATTGCGACGCGTGCTTATTTGTGTCCGTGTAACGTGCAAGTGACTACCGTTATTCAACTATCAATTAAATTTGGTTTCTGCATCATTCCCGACACTCCGACATCATTGTATGCCAAGCCTGAAACGTGTCGTGTGGAGTAAATTGAACAGAGTGTGATCCAAATTCCAACAAGCGATTTTCAACTCTTCAGTTGAAGCGTTGTGTGTTTAATTAGTTCTGTTTCGTTACTTGATCGCTGGGATTGGTAGACGCAGGCATGTGACAAGTAGTAGCAATGCTCGGAACATATTACATGTATTATTCGTAATTTCAACATGCCGCTTATTTTATATCTGTAGATGTTCTGCAATTGCTTGTTGTGTATAAGTGCATTAATAGTAATACAAAACTCGTTACTGTTAGTTAACACCCGGCTCTGGTTATAATTCTGTTTGATGCGTTGTTGTTTTTCCCCAGCCCTTCTGTTTCCAGTTCGATGATAGCAATACATTATTTTTAAGTATTGTCTGCGTTGTTCGCTCTATGTCATATCCGGGCATAGAGATGAATTAAAACATTTAATTTTCTATTTATTCTTTATTGTATTCTTTTCATTTTATTCCTTCCTCTTCTTCGCTTTCTTCATTTCTTTTTGCTTTTGTTTTTCCCTAGTTTGTTTTTTTTATTTAGGTGAAAATTATCGAGTCCTCTAAAGTGACAAAAAATTATATGTTTCCTGGTCTTATAGAAGTTAGTGTGACGATTTTTAACTAAGCGTTCGTTGTTGTTAATGCCCTGTAATTATCTGCAGAAATTACAATTGTGAAAATGATTTTTAGGCCTGTGAGACGAAGCTGATTAGATAATATTTAAATACCATACTTTATCTTCAAGAAAATACACCGCATCTCCGTTACAAACATTAGCCAGTTGGTGATGCTTTGGGATAAAATCGGTGTTTCCTTCTTGAATTATACGAACCCCGCTTATGCAAGTGTGCCGGTTGGCGTAGTCGGTATAGCTACTCGCTACGGGCTGGACCGTCCGGGTATCGATCCCGATGTGGGCGGGATTTTCCGCACCCATCCAGACCGGCTCCGGGGCCCACCCAGCCTCCTATACAATGGTTACCGGGTCATTCTCTGGGGTAAAGCGGCCGGGGTGTGGCGTTAGTTACCCACCACCATCTAGCGCGGAGGTTAAGGAAAGAGTAGGGCTATACCTGTACTACCTCTCTGTGCCTTCATGGCAGGTTATAGGGTGAACTTTGTTTTCACCTTACCGCAGATGCAATGTGTGGAAGAAATGTCGTGTTATTTCATCTTAAGTCAGCGGTGCACCTAGTTACAGCTGCCCAGTAAAGCGGTACACCTAGTTACAGCTGCCCAGTAAAGCGGTACACCTAGTTACAGCTGCCCAGTAAATCAGTACACCTAGTTACAGCTGCCCTGTAAATCAGTACACCTAGTTGCAGCTGCCCAGTAAATCAGTACACCTAGTTACCGCTGCCCAATAAAGCGGCACACCTAGTTACAGCTGCCCAATGAAAGTGTAAAAGAGATTTAAACATCTTTCTCTTTTGAAATACATTTACGAGAGAGAAAATAAATGATTTTTAATCAGTGGTGTGTGGCAAATGTAAATTAACGAATTTTAATTATTTATTAAATCATATTAGTGTTACTAGCAAGTATGGCGACCCTCACAGCTTATCCAACCTGGTCGTTTGTAAGCGTGATGCTTCAGAATATCTCCCAAATTCGTAAATAAGCTGGCCAATTGATAATGTTTTACGTATCACAAGAAAGTATTCCCTGAAGGTGGACGAACTCGACTGAAACGTGTAGGAAGTGTTTAGGCGACTGAATATGATATTTTGTGTAGAGTTGATGGTATTAACATTAGTGTTGTTCTGACGAAATTTAGGTTTGGGATGAAATATTACATTTCATTGATACCTGTAATTCATATTTCGACAACTTTATCAACAGCAGCAGCATTATCACCATCATGGCTTCCAAGGGCTTCGACCTCGTGGCCCGTTTCGGTCTCAGTACTGCAGTCCAGAAGTATCTTTAATGTGCGTCCTGGGTTCCTTGCTCCTGCTGGTCGGCAGTCTGTGTCATAGTAGCATGCGGCAGTCTGGATCTGTCCATTCCACGAATAGGCCTATGTTGTATCCATTTTTGTTGTTATTGACTTTTTCGAAAAGTGCTTACGTTTTACGTTCTTTTAGACTATCGTGATTTCTTTTTGGTCAAAGAGCGTGTATTTTGTGTTTTCTTTTAAAAAAGGTCATCTCTGCTGCTGTGAGTTTGGATTTGTCGTGTTCCTTTAGTGTCCAGGGTTCACTGCCATACAGTCGGGTGGGTAGTGCTAATATGTTGCACATTCGATGTATGGTTTGCCTCTGGAGTTTTGAAGGTTTTACAGCTTGATTGATGATTCTCTTGGCCTAAAGTTTTGGTAATCTGTCACAGTTTTCTCCTTCATACGACAGTGTGCATCCCAGGTAATCATACGTGTTTATGTGTTACGTTATATTGTTACTGATTATTATCTTGCTTCGTATGTCGTGTGTTCCTCTGAATGGCATTGTTTTAAGTTTTATCGGTTGAAATTATTAGTCCATTATTTTGATGTTTCTAATTTGTATTCTGACTGTTGCAGTACGTTTATCCGTCTGTGGGTGTTGAGATTGGCAAGAAAGTTATAATCTATCCTATGGTGGGTTACTAGTCGTCTAATGAGTAGTCTGTGGAAGCTCACAGAGGCCCTGTGCTCCATATAGGAACCACAAGACAGCAGCAGCGGCAATGAATAGTCTGGTGGTAGGTCTGCAAATCTGCATCTCCAGACACACGTCACGTAATGGTATTTCACCCATTACTGGTGGTAGATTTATTATACAGTTACAGTAGGGTAAAGTTATATTTCTAAAAGGCTTTTATTTTTTATGCATAAGGAACGAAATAAAAGACGCATTTATTATTTTTGCGAAGTAGAAATTCTAGCAAACACGTGATGAACAGTATGAAATTCGTTGATGTCTTTAACATACGTGCTTCTCTGCCATAGGAATTTTTGAATAAACTTTCCGCGTAGCTTGCGCGAATTGTACTCTAGCAAGAAATTCTAGATATTGTACACCTAAAGGTTTCGTGTATCACGGTAGATATTATTGTACTGGTAGTCACAGATCCACAATTTGTATGACTAGAATGTCTGCCCAATTTTATTAACACTTTAAAAGGTTATCATTATATTTCAGATTTTAATTGGTCTTTTTCATTCTAAACGTAAAAATTCAAGTACGTCACACGTGCTTTCTGTTCCTGTTCAGCAAACGGAGAACAGTTCGCACAAATGCGAAATTTAGTTCACGTTTTAGTTAAAATTATTTAACATAATTACAAGATACAGAAGGGGTTTACGAGATGTACATTGTGTTTAGGTGCCAACTTTTTACTCTCATATACTTTGTTATAATAATGTAATATTTCGGTTGGAATGGCGTGACGGATGCGAGGAGCAGAGGCCAAGTACAGCACAGGCTGCTCGTTGCAAAGGGTTTGAAAATGGAAAAGTGCGAAAGAAAAAAGGAGGTCCCATTATCGTGCGTGCACATTCGAGGGAAGGCAGGTTCTGTGTCAGGATCGCTTGCACTTGTCAGAACATTATTAGGTTCCAGATGCGTTCCCATTACAGTCCACTCGAAGTTGCGACTTTGTATATCGAAAAACGTTCGGTTCAAGTCGGACTGCAAACCCACAGATTCAGGGTTGTACAACAAAGGGAATAATACAGGCGTCCTACAAAAACATGGAGAAGCTGTAATTATTTTTAATTTTAAGAGTCGAAGGAGCTGATATTTGCATTCATTTTAACGATGTTGTCAGCAGTCCGACCTGTTGCTGTCGAACGGTAGTATGATTAGCGAATCATAAATCGGATAAATGTGGAACGAAGTCTGATTTGAAATACTGTCCTCGACATCCTGAGGGAAACTACGAAAGGTTACAAGATGGCCGGTCTGATGGCGAAGATTTGAACCCAGGACTCTCAGAACACGAAGCAGTGCTACTGACTCGACCACGATACGAATTACAATGAGGCTGCAACATAGTGAATGTTTTCTTTACTGTTATTTATATAGAAAGTGTCGCGGGCTGCCGCTCCTGTGATCATTGTCTTTACATGTAAAATAAATGTAAAGGTGTTTCCGCTTAACGAACGGCTGTCAAGATACGCATGCCTTCAGTCAAACAAGGAATTAGTTCGCCTGTTTCCGCAGCCTGTAGTAAGTGGCTGTACAGTATAGACGTCGTTGTGTTGGGCTTCTACCGAAATTGTAGGTATTTAGAGATGATATTATTGTTAAGGATTATGTGTTTCATTACAGCTCGCACACAGAGGTGCGGGAAATTTGTAATCAGGTTTCCGTATTAAGGTACCGTAACATGTAAACATACCTTCCCCGTCTGCAATCCTGCTCAACAATAGCCCATTCGTTTCTAGGAGTCATCCTCAACGTAAGACGATTATTTTGCTAGAGCGCCTTTTCGTTAGTCTTCTAAGTTCGCAGCAATATCCAGACAGCGGAATCAGTCCATGATTGTGCATTTACAGTACCATAAACGTGCGAGAGGCTATCATGAACAAGATTTGGTAAGGTCTCTGAAATGACACCGACCTGTCAAGCTCAGACATTCGTAATTACCCGTTTAATTTTAGCGTTGCAGTTGCATTGCCGTGCTCGGTGTAAGGATGCAGACGCTGTGCAGTGGCGACGAATGCGCCTCTGCTTTCCGCCCGAATAATCTGTCCGGATCACAGCGGGGACAACCACTTGCTCCGTCGTATACTGGGCAGTATGCTATGGCTGCTTCCAGTCGTGTTGGTCACTACTTATTAAACAAGGGAGGCAATAATAATGTCAGATTGTGGCGCGTTTGCATAGCCATTGTTGCAAGGGAAATGCAACAGTGCATTGCATTTTTATTTTTGAGATAAGGGTCACGGTCAGCAGTACAGAAATATTGAGTGTCGCACAAACGTGTTTTTGTGGCGAATTTATATCGTCGGCAACAAAACGTACCCGATTTTTCTGTTCGATTTGAACCAAATTTGGAGTTCGTCGACAGGTTTGCATAACTGTCTCCACTATCAAATGTCATGGAAATCTGTCTAATCGGAGCCGCGATGATACATGCGGATAGATGGACGGACGGACGGACGGACAGACAGACAGACAGACAGATAGCACAGAACAGAACAGACAAGACGAAGCTCATACGCATTTTTCACGACCATGAGAACGCACCTAATGACCAGCGAATAAAAGGTACCGGCCTTCGGCATCAGTTTGTGAGTGTACTTTGAAGCACGCCGCTGATCCTCGGATACAGTGGCTGTTTGATAAGCTTAATATGTGAGAGAAAAGCGTACGTTGTCTCTGTGGCTAAGCGTCATGTCAGGAAGAAGTCTCGAGGGCTGGAGGTACTATCGGAAGTAGACGGATCTGAATGGTCAGCTTCATTCTCTCGCTGTTACACCAAACACTTCTTAAAAAAGTTGAGGGATAAAACCACATTCTCAAATTTCGAAAGAAAAGTACCATGCACGAGCTTTGAATGTCATTACGGAAAATTTCGTGTGTTTCGGACTAATGCATACAACGACGAGTGTACGCAAAAGCATACACCGAAGCCTCGGAAATAGAGTTACGCCTATGGGGAATAAAATTCCAATCAGAACAGGAGCATGTCCATATCAAAAGTGTTCGTAAAGGGACGGCTCGCTATGTACAACCTCTATTACCAGCAGAGTAATGGCATGTATAAAATTTATCTAATTTCAGCTTGTTATGGGAATGAAAGCACTTGTTTTCGGAATCACGTTTGTACATCATTATAAATCTGTGAACCTCAGATTTAAATTTAGAACGATGCGTCAGGTATGTTTCATATTTAAAAGAAGGACTATGACTGAACATTCCTGGCGAGATATGTGTAGCGCTTCTATAAATAATGGTTCATCACAATTTGCAGAACACATGCAGTGCGTTCATTCTGCTGCTAATAATAAATGTGTTACGAGGTAGTTAGGTACCACGAAATAACTGGCCGGAAATCTTGGCTTTATGTGGCTGTCTGTATGAGACCCGGAGAGAGTTTAAAAACGTATAAAATTATGACTAAATTTGACTTCTACCCGGAAATAGGTTTTATATTGGATACACTACATGGATTGAAATAATTAATAGCTGACAATCGCTCGGCAGATCGAGACCTTCCTAGCATTTCATGAATCTGAAAGGAAGTTTCACTCTGTTACCAGCATTCGCCAATGCACGCTATTCTAAGCCAGCTGAATCCACTGTGAGTTTTAGGGTTCTCACAGCGGTGTTGCGGAGGACTCAGTTCGGGAACCACTAACACAGCAACACGAGATCACATCCCAGAAGACCTGAATCCCCAGCTTAACCCAGTTTACACCTTCATAAGTCTACCACATTTCTTTACGTTCCACATTTTACGCATTATGCATGCGTGTCTAGCTCATTTTATTCTCACCCTAATATTTCGTGCAAAGTGCAAATTATGAATCTCTTCGTCACGCAGGTCTTCCATCCAGACGTAGGTGCTTTCTGTTAGGTCCGAACGTTCTCTTCGGCACACTCCTCTGAAGCATCTAAGCACTTCGTTCTTTCTTCCGGGTGGGAAACCGCATTTAACAGCTATACCAAAGCAGCAGATAAAATTATAATTTTGCAAGTAAGTTGGCCCAATCGTTAAGGGTTTTGACTCATATTCGGGAGATTCTCTGTTCGAACCTCAGCCGGGTCGCAGACTGCGCTGTGCGATGTTTGTCATTGTTCTTGTGAACTCGTCGAGGTAACTGCCGGCTGTTTATTTTTTTATCGAGTAAATTAGCGTCATCAGCATAGACCAGAAGCTGTGTTTTGGATAGTTCAAAATTTCTGCTTTTTTCTAGGCTTTCGTAATGGCATGAAGTTCAAAAGATTTCTGTATTACACATTGACAAGGCAATTAATCAATAATCAATGATGAGCGATCTTAAAGATAAGTATAGCTTATGAATTAATGCATAAGAACTCTCCTTCGGGTAGTTTCAGACTAGCGGGAAGTATAAATTTCTACTTATGTATTATTGATCTTCTTGTTCATATAATTTCCGGTAGTGCAGATTTTTATGTTAAAATTTCAGACATGACCTCAAATAGTTCTACCGTTGCCATGTTTGTGATGGCTATGTGTATGCTTTTGGAAATGGTACATGCAAATTTGTGTCTCTGTGATCTGTGTCCACACTGGCCTGATAAATGTAACTCTGTGGTTCTTAATTATCGTCATCAAACCAAAAGATAACAGTAGTTTTCGCACTGCCCACATGTTATTTTACATTCTCTCAAGAATAAATAAAGAGAAGGTATTATATTCTTCGAAGACGAAATTTAAGGACGTTACATTGTTACGGCCGCAATACTGGAATTATTGGTGCTGAATATAAAGCATAAATTTGGAGGTGTCGAATTTTGTGATGTTAGTGTCAAGGTACACGAAAGTCTATCAGTACTTTGAAAATTTATTACGACAGACACGTGGGTAGATGTAAAGTGTCTGATTAGCGTGTCGTGCCTTACGAAGTAACGAAAATAGCTTACTAGTGCGTTCGGCTAAAAACAAATTTAATTATACCCACCGACAAAAAGTAAACAGTGTAAAGTAAAGTTACTGTGAAGACTGCCTTCATAAATTGTCCGAACCACAATCTTCTTAACAAAGCAGACACAGAATTAAAATTTCGTCGTGTGGTTATTACAGGACATAATCTAACAAAGAAGGAATAGTAAACACTGCTCAAAAGACGTGAGCCTAGTCCCTTGCTTTGCTGTGTACTTTCAGTCTCTTATTGATTACGGCCCTTAGCCTTTAACATTTTGTACATTGTCAGACGGGATTACATATTTTCGTACTTACGCCATGCCCTGAGCTTAATTTTAAAATGTGCTGGCTACCATAAAAGAAGTTTCACACTATATTTACACGTAGATCACCTGGAACGTCATACAACGACTACGAACAGATAAAATTGACAAGTTTTGTGAATAAGGGAAGGGTGTTGAAGGCGTAGGTTTCTCTCAGAAATCATTTATCTTCTTATTGTTAGGAAATTCAAACAGAAATCAATAGATAAGCGTCTTAAAGGCCACGTCTTCTGTCATTGTTGAATGATTTTATTTCGTGGCCTGTCAGGGGCTCATCTTTCGATAACACTGCTGTTATTTTGTACTCTGGCCCCGAAGTCAATTTATCTTGCAGGGGATTCAAAGTATGCCTACGTTTCAAACCCAGTACTTAGAGCATGGGTTGTGCTTTCGTCACGTTTTTTAAAAGAAAGTATAGGCCTATGTTTGGTATACTCCGTGAATTGTTTAAAGTCCGTCAAGGAAACAACTAAATGTAAGTTACCACATTAAGTGGTTTTCTTGACTGAGTCTTCTTCATCTTGCTGTTAGAGGAGAGATTTTCCATATGCGGAAGATATCTGGGAATATAATGAGAATAACCTGTTAACGAACAGCCGATAAGGAGTGATCCTCTGGCTTGGGACTGCATGTAGAACTAATGCCTGGTACACACAAGGACTCAGTGTTGCGATTCATTGTTGCCGGGCTGAATCGGGGCTGCAACTGGGCTGAGCCCGAACAGCCCCCCCACATTGCAACAAAGAATCGGAGCTGCTCAGATTCAGCTCAGATACGTGTTCCTTGAGTCCCATCCGGAATGGGATTCATTAACACAATGCTGCGCAACATTTAACCTTTTAAAGCCTAGCGGTAACTTTACGTACCACCAGGTTTAACATTAAAAAATTCTACATGGTGCTCACATTGCGTTTATGTGTTTTGTACAGATCTCAGAACAAACAGCAACTTTTGCCTTATAAAACATTAAGAGACTGGTTTTTATAACCGAAGTGGAGAGTGTTTACAGCGCGGTACGCACCGAGTCCTTATATAAAACAACTATGCTTCGTCTTTAAAGGGTTAAAGTGTGGACGTGTTCGGGGGCAACGCAACAGCCAGTGCTTCATACGGTCCGAGTTTTCGCCATGTGGACGACGGAAAATCTTTTATTCTCTTTTGATATTTTGCCACCGATCATTTTCAAAAGACATTCGAAGTCTGTCGGAGTCATCCCGGTAAAATTCCTGAATCCAGATCCATCTTCTAACTTCAGGATATCCAAAAGGTCAAGTTCATGTCTGTGTTCTCCCGCGAAAAACTGACGCATCCACCAACGTTTGGGCTTTTTATTTTTATTGTGCTGACGGAGGAATGCAAGGGACGCGGATATTGCGGCAAGAGCTAACTCCTGTGACATGACGGCGCGAAATGACTCCCGACAGGTCTGCTATGTGTGGACACTATGCATTGTATCGGGGCAGTGTCCGGGCTGTCGCGCGACATGAATCGGAGCAGCCGAGATTCAGCCCCGCAACAATGAATCGCAACACTGAGTCTGAGTGTATACTAGGCACAAGAGACCACCTCAGAATTTCCGTGTTAAAAATTCTACAAGGCTTTGGAATAGGACTGATTCATTGATCATGCCCAGTGGTGGTGCTTGGTGACGGCGGTTTGCACTCGTCTTATTTCAACCATAGACTGAACTGATTAAAACGCATGTGATAACGTACACCTACTGTACCTGCCTTGACCTTTGTTTGTTTCTTAGTTTATCTGTCAAAAGCTTCGTAGCTGCATAGTTCATACAGCGCTTAGGAAGATGCTTGTGAAGGCTGGAATATCGAGGATGTGTGGCACGCAATTCTCATAGCCTGTTTTGAAGTACATTCTCAGCATTTGTTAAGAACGACTAAGGAAAATTATGAAATGTCGCTAAGATTATATGGCGCCGTATGATTGGACGTTCTGGGACTAATGAATAGGAAAGAAACTGGAAACGGGCGGTCGGTGCCCAGTTTGAGACACTGAGAGCCGGGGAACGTCAGTTAGGGTAGCCGGTCTCAGGGCTGAGCTCTGAACCCAGGACCTCCCGAACCAAAGCTAACCACTAGACCGCGATGTCACAGAAGAACATGTTTAGGCGCCTGTTCTTCGTCACAGCACTTTTGGTATTTGTGTTATAGCAGTTGGTGTTGGAGATCATTCTGGCATTAGTATGAAGTTACTGCAGTCTGCTTCAACCGTTTCAGTCCCAATGGTTCATGTGTGCACCGGTATGTTCTGAAATAATTCTGGACCGCGCGCTGTATTTACGTGTGTGTTTCCTATGATTCTATGAACTGCGATTATTTCCCCACAAAACAATCACCAGTTCGTCTTTGTAATTGAAATACGCTGTGATACCTGTGTGGTAGGAACTGAATATGTATAACGTTAGACTGCTCATGGTGCAGGTGGTTAGTCGCCACCGTCTCACTGGGGAGCCCGGCTTCGATCCCGGGGCCAGACCGTGTGGTGTTTTTGGTGCATAAAGTGGCGCGGGAATATGTTTTTCCCCAAGTGTTTCCGTTTTTCCCTGCCAGTATCTTTCCACCAATGCTCCTTAGCCAATTCACTTTCATAAGAGGACTACTACTTTTAGGCCAAGTGGGCGAAAGCTGGGTACCTGGCAACAGAGCAGTTCTCTTCTCGCTGTGGGAGAGCATTGGAGAGAAGTTATTTTCCCACGTTTGATTATTTTCCGTATTTATTCGCCGGTGGAATATCCAAGTATACTGAGCTAGTACTTTTTTCAGCACGTGGCAGAGGGGATTAGTCGAGGAAGAAGTTGTAAAGGGGAGGGGTACGTTATTCAACACTCTGATATAGATATAATCGCACACATGAAATATTATATGTTTATTATTATTATTAAATGTCGTTTATTCTTTGGTCTCCCTGCAGACGCCCGGGTTCGATCTCAGGTTAGTCCGTGTGGGATTTCTATTAGACAGAGTGGTACTGGGATAGGTTTATCGCCGAGTATTTCGGTTTCCGCTGTATGTGTCGTTCCACCAGCGCTGCGTAGTCATTCCTAGTGATGTATTTTCCTTGGAAAGAAACATTCTTCTTAATTTGTGTCAACTTTGAGTGCCTGAAGAATGTTTAACAAAGAACAAAGTATTAAGCTTTAATTCATAGTTCTCTTGCTTTCACTTAACTTACAAGCAGGACAGACACAAAGTCATCAGCTGAAACTTAAAAAAATTCGAACAACGGAGTCCATAAAATGAATATGTGTTACTGCACGTCCGTGGCGCTTTCTGCATGTTGTGTTTATGTAGAATTCCAATATCCATTACTGAAATTGCACACTGTGCATTAACTTCGCAAAATGCTGTGGATAATGATGGATTGGGAGTATAGCTGTAGTTCAGAGCTCGACGAGTGTCGTTCGTAATCATCACCAGTCTTATTATATTCTAGTATTCTGGCATCTCACAGAAGAGTTGGACACACGTATTAGAGTGGTCAAAAACCATCCTAAAGGAAGGAAGGAGCGAGAGAGAGAGAGAGAGAGAAAGAAAGAAAGAAAGAAAGAAAGAAAGAAAGAAAGAAAGAAAGAAAGAAAGAAAGAAAGAAAGAAAGAAGAGGCCATGCATTTGTAGTTTAGCTAAAACTTCTAGTTTAAGTGATTGTTCTGATTGATAGAGTCTTGATAGAGTCTGAGACAGATCGTGTTGCGTCGCGTCTGAATTAAAATAGCAAATTAGATAGACCTAGGATAAACACCTTGCTCGATATTCCATCGTGAATGATCAACGATCGTGGCAACGCAAGTACAGTGGAAACCCTAAAACGCGGCTCTTAGGAATATGTGACAAATACAAGTAATTTGGTTGCGTTACTCCGAAGGAAGTAACACTTGGAATCATTAATGAAAAATCTTTTCTCAACTTTGCAAGGGCTTATCTAGTTAAGTACGGAGCATAACCAAGGCTGTCGAATCTGCCAGGGCGTCGTGTCCCTGTGGCATTAACGCTTCGTGCGAGACGGCTCTTTATCTTCACTTAACTGAAGATAATTGACGAGAAGTCGTGAGGAAATAAAGGCCCGTAATTAACTGATTAATTCAAAGTCTCGTTTCGTTATAAAATTTGCATATTTTCAGCACTATTAAAAATTTGGACGTGTAGTTCATGATTGTGCATATTTTGTGATATCTGTATGTTTTTGGGTTGAATGTTTAAAACAAAATACACATTCTCCATAGCTAAAAGCTTTTGCATAGTAATCTCTTCTGTCTGAATTCTCGAACTACTTTATGACTTTTCTGTTAGCTTTATAGAAGCTATAAACATAAGAGGGATGAATTAAGAGGAGGGCCGAAAAATGAATAATGATGAGCTGCAGTATTGTCTTCCTTTCGTCGTGTTATTAGAGCGATCCAATTAAAGAGAATGAAGTGATCTGGGAATCTAACACGCAGCGCCGGGATGAGAAATTCACGCAATTAGTCTGAAAGACTGAAAGGAAGGAAAAAGGAACGCGTGGATGAGAGGGTAGTATTAAAATTGACTGTATCCGGCACTTGCTTGATTCGAATCTTGATTGTACCGGGGACAACCTGGACTGTTTTCGTGGCTTTCCTTACTTTCCACAGGCAAATTCCGGGATAGTACCTGAAATTAAGCCACGACCGAGCCCTTCCACGCCATTTCCAAGTAACTGCTCTTCAATCACCCTAACACTTGGTATTATATAGCCTGACTTACAAACAGCTTCGTAGATACACCGTAAATACATGAGTAAATGCTTTCCGCTCTCTTAAGTTACGGGTTGTTTCTCGCACCGACATTATGAAGGTCATGGCAGTCGACATGTTAGTCTTGGAAGTAAAATTATGTTCCGGCGAAAATGATTTTGACACATTTTAAAGCGTGGTTTGAAATTTCAGACTTCTCGTTATCATGCCTGTGTACTTCGCTGCCGGTTGTAGAGAATCCAGGGGCAGGTAGAGTAATAGAGTGCGAGCTAATATCCCACTGCGTGCTTGAAAACCTCCGGCCAGTTACAGCGCTGCTGAGGTTTCAGTTGACGGAAAAAAAAAAGCAATGACGTTGCTTCCCGCCCACTCTGAAAATGTTAGCTCGTTACAAAACTGTTTCGTATTGCGTTAGCCAAACAGGAGTTAAAACTCTTTGACGCAGTTCTTTTCTCTTTGTTTACATCTCTTCATTTTGTTTTGTCGATTGCTTCCTTCATTTCTGCATCTTCTTATTTATCTTTTTCACTTTTCAGTTTTTCTTTTTCTATGTTGTATAACTGTTTATCGTACCATGTTACCTTTCTTCGTTTCTGTCTGGATTTCTGTGTCTCTGTTTGCTCTGTCCGTTTGTACTTATCTTTGCATTATTCTTACTTACTGTTATATTTTTTACAACATTTTGTTTGTGCATTTCATTTTTTCGTCCGCCCACATATTTTTGTTTCTTAATATTTATTTTTAGTTTTTTTGCTTCTTGTGTTCCTGTCAGTCTTTGTTCCTTCCTCTTTCCTTCCATATTTGCTGTCTGAATCTATTTGCTGTGGTGTAACGAACCAGGCTGCTGAACAGACTGCTCTTCCACATTTCACTGTTGATGCTGATATATTTTAACGCTTTTGTTATCGTTAGAGGAAGAATAATTTTTGTACGTTATATTTTACATTGTATTTATTGTCCATTTGTTTTGCTGATTATAATCAGCCATTCTCAGTCACCCTAAAGAATAGCTGTGTAGGTCTTCTGTTATATGTAACGAAGACATACCGACTTTACGCGTCAGAAACAAACACCGGGTGACAAAGTTGCTGAGTATAATCGTGTAGCAGTTAGTTGAGCTAGTATGGAAATTAGCCAGCCAAATCCAGCAATTATTTTATCGCCTTTACAACTTCAGGTTTGCTTTTATTGAATTACAGATTTCAGGAGATGGAAGTTGATGTTTGAAACGGATTTGAAATTATTTCATTTTGGTATTTTGGACAACACAACTGTCTATCGGTATTAATTTGGTTCAGAAACTTATTCTTTGTTGTTGCTGTAGTGTTGTTTGCAACATTTCATTATTTTCTGTGTGTGTATTTTGGGTGGACTAGGGTAAAGCGGGATTGACATTAGAGTTGTATATTGTTTTATTTGAAATTACTTCCACGAAGTGAACAGACTTCCCTCACTGTTGTATAGAACGTGCGTTGGATATATATATATATTGAAAGTCGCGATTCATACAAGAGGCGGCCTTTCACTCCGCGCAAAATTCTTCCTTGACTGTAACAAAAGTTACCGATTCAGCTCAGGTTCTAGCCACGAGACATTTAGAGTGTGGCGTTGTTCTCGTGCAAGAGGTGCAGTGTGTTGGTTGTCACCTAAGCTCATGGCAGAGGGAAATCATACTCTTATCTGGCGATAATATAAGGAACTGGATTAAGTATGGTATTAATTGGTAAGCCTCATCTCAGGGCAGCAGTTCTTAGTGTTCCCGTTTACGCAGTGTGTTTTTGCAATTTTCCTCGGAATAAGCCGCTGGTAGGGAAGTAGATACTCAACTTACTTGTCGTGATTGGTGTAGTCTTTTTATTTTGTTATGTTTTTATTTCCTCTTTTGTTATTTTTTGTTCTTCGTGTCGTCTGTTTTCCTCCTCGCTTTTCTGTGTAACGCTGTGATTGTTTCTGTATTTTACATTAAATTTGCACTCTAATTCCAACCTGTGTGGCTGTCTTAAGAAATGAAAAAGTAGCTTCACTCTTTCAAGACCGAAATTCGTCTCAATAATATGTATTATTTTTACCTCATCTCCCTTACAGACGAACCGGTTAACGTTAGCCGGGGACATAGTCTTTCTGCATTCTGATAATCGTGCCACGTTGTTGTAAGTTCAGAGTTTTTAAGTGTTACAGAAGGTTGTGCATATAACAAGCGGTGTGCTTTAAAGCATTACAATGAACACAAAACTTCCCAATATTGCAATGTATCTCTGTCAGGCTCTGTGCCCCCGCCCATCTGGGATGCGTCAGTCTGATCACCGCCCACACAGAAAGCCGGTCTGTAGATGCCTATTGCGACGCCAAGTCCATTTGACTGACGAACGAACGTATAAACGACGCATTTTCTGTTCACATGGATAACAGGAACCGATAGTAGGCAATTGGTCTTCAAAGCAGCCTTAAATAATGCCCACAGAATATACTGTACGCGACAGCATTTCGTAGAAAAGAGACTGAAGTTACAAAACATATTAATAAGTCAGTGATTAATGCTTCCGCGGGCGCCCCCCCCCCCGCAGGTTACTTCCCTTGAATCGCCTTCTTTTCAAGTTTCTGTAGGTTATGGTCATGATATCACCCCCAAGACCATTAAGTAAATGCATCAGTTTGTCTGTGGTGGATGTATTTACGTGCCAAACACAGGCCTGTCACCAGCTTTGCTTACTTTCCGCACCAATCTGCGAGCTCGCAATCTCGGCTGTGGTAATCTGTCTGCTAGTGAGCTGCTGCGGCAGAAGTGCTGTTCAACACCGTACTCTGCGCGGCTTGCAATGCGGGATAGAGTTACTCAGTTTCCTAACATATCGCATTTTATTGATACGATGGCATAATTTCGCCACGAAATTACGCTTGTGTTCGACCAGTTACTCTTAACATTTCTCTCAAGATGGCTCCATCATTGTCACTAAGGAAGGCATGGTATGCTGCGTCACAAGACTGGCTGGACTCATTGTAACCAGTGTCAGCTTTGGTTGCATGTAGCGCGTCAGCAGTTTCTAGGTGTTGACTGGGTTTGTCAGTACGGCACCGAGCCCTAGAAATAATCCACGTTCGGAAACGTGTCTCTCTCTCTCTTTGTTTTAAGGAATTTCCTTCCCTTACCTTTCCTTCTGTTTATTCTTTCTCCTGTCTTTTTTTCCCGTTTTATTTTTTTTATTCTTTAATTTTTCATTTTGTATCAACTTTTCTCCGTCTTTACTTATTTGTTTATACCTTGGTATCTTTTATCTTTCGTTCCTTCTGCTCTCTGTTTCTTTGCTATTTTCTGCCTTCTTTTCTGTTTCTTTTCCCTTCATGTTTCTTTGCTCAGTTCCGTCTTCCTTTCATCGGTCTGCATTTGTTTGCTTGAAATTACTTGCGCTCTTTCAAACCTATGTGACTTCGAAACAGCCCGTCAAGACCACCCTGTAATGCGTGGGTTTGATTTACTGTCGTCACATCCTGAAGCGTTTGGGAAGTCCAGCATCGTAGGTGGAGGAAATTGCGTCCTCGTGGTCGAGATCTTACGGACTAGCACCAGCTTACAGAAGCACGCGACAATAAGGAGCTCCAGGATTAAGAGAATTTGATGTGTTTCAGGCTGCAGAGTGGCACCGCGGCCACGCAAATGTTCCACGTCTTTCATTTCTATAAGTCTTGCCCGGGTAACATATCTTTGCGCTTGTGCTGTATACAACACTACGATATCTTTTCTAATAATTATTATTGTTCCCTTCGCGGATTAACCTTTTAAAGCCTAGCGGTAACTTTACGTACGATCAGATTTAACACTAAAAAATTCTACGTGGTGCCCACATTGCGTTTATGTGTTTTGTACGGATCTCAGAACAAACAGCAGCTTTTGCCGTATAAAACATTAAGAGATTGGTTTTTATAACCGAAGTGGAGAGTGTTTACAGCGCGGTACACACTGAGTCCTTATATAAAAAAATACGCTTTGTCTTTAAAGGGTTAAGCATCTCAATACCTGTATCGTCCCCTTTTCAGCGTTTCCTTGGCCTTTCTGTCATTATTTGTTTTGCAAACTTAATCAGTTCCATGCTACGCCACCCATCTTCTCCCATTCTGTCTGCGTGGTCTTTACAAATGTGTGGTTAATAACATCAGCCATATCAGGTCTATTAATTCCATGGGGGCGAAGTCAGTAACTAAATTCACCTCTTTATGTGGAATCCGACAGAAATTAAATTCCGGAAAGCGTCACACATTTTATATTGCCGGTGAATTTATCGTAAAATCTGAGGTCTCGTACTAAATTTTGCAGTTGTACGTCCACACTTTGTTTACTTTTGTACAGCCGTTTGTTAGTCCGGAACCCGTAGAGAATAATGATTTGTAAACTGAGGGTAATCAAATCAAGTAGAATGAGACTGGCGGGGCGCTTGGCACATGTGGGGGTGAGGGGAGGTGTGTACAGGGCTTTCATGGGGAAACCTGAGGGAAAGAGATAACCTGGAAGATCTAGGTGTAGGTGTAGATTTGAGGAGAGTATTACAATGGATTTTAATAAATGGAGGGGGGGGCGTGGACTGATAGATGTGCCTCAGAAAAGGGAAAAGTAGCTGGCTGTTGTGAACACGGTAATGAGGCTTCGGGGTCATTAATGCGGGGAATTTCTTGACTAGCTGAGGAACCATCAGCTTCCCAACAAGGACTCTGGCCCATGTAGTTAGTTGTAACGCGGAGTAAATAAATTCTTACATCAGTGGTGTAATCGAGTAGGTGCGGGGAACGGTAAATTATTCGACTTGTATTGGGAACGTACGGTGTGCGTATCTCTGCCGAGGCACCCCCTATCCGGAGATTTTGCATGGTTTTGTTCTTCGGTGCCTCCAGAAAATGTCGGTACAGCACTGCGATTAGACCACGACCACTTGTTCCAGACTATTTCCAGTTTCGCATTCATAAATCATTCTGCCATTGACAGTACACTGCTAGGATCGTAAAATGAACTGCAAGAAGTATAGAAGGTGAAAGGCAAAGCTTTCCAGTTATTTGTGATTTGTCTGTGAAGATAAATAGAAACCGCGATAATTCAGTGGCCGCTGCGGCCAGGCTGCTGGCAAGAATCCGAGGAATCGTTCGATTTCGGGGAGGGTTGAGAGATTTTTTTTCGCCAGTGAAACGTCCAGACCGGGTCTGGGGCCCACTCAACCTAGGCTACTGATCAAAGGGCGAGAGCGGCTTTCCCCCACCCGTTCCTCGGCGGTAAAGTGGCCGCGGCGTGAGGCTACCCTTCAGCTTTACAGGACCGAGATTAAGAATGAGTATCACCACACATACACTCCATAGCAGCTAGGCTACGGGCTGGACGGTCCGGGGATCGAATTCCGGTAGGGACAAGAGATCTTATCTTCTCCAAAACGCCCAGAACTGCTCTGGGTCTCACCGGAACCCATTCGGTGAGTACGGAGGTTCTTTCCCGGGAGAAAAACAACGGAGGGTGAATTTTGTCACTGACCCCAGTCTAGTGCCGAGGTTAAGGCTGAGTGGAGCTGTAACTGTACTGCCCCTGTGTGCCTCATGGAGTGAACAGGGACAGCTTTACCTCATACATCCACCCCCCATACTTCCTCGTGGTACGCACAGGACAACTTCACCTTACTTCACATTTACTTAAGATATATCTCGAAGTTTTAAGTGTATCGCTACTGGACCTATATGAAGCAAAACCTAAATTGTTCTTGTGACAGAAGCTGCAAGCGAAGGGATACAGGCCTTGTAACTACTTTATTTCTTTAATTTGTACTTCTGCGCCTCTTTTTCTTTTTAATTTTTCTCCTTTCGTTATTAATGTCACGACTGTATGAGCCAAGGAGTGTCCTGCCTGCTGTCCCGACGACACCTTCGCCTGCACCACGTACAGTGTAAAGGAGGTTGGATAAATAAATTATTCTGGCTTCGGGAGATTCTTTTCCGAGTCGAGTGTTCTTGAAAGGAAGTTAAGTGACGACAGCTTAAAATTTGTTGTTTTAGATGGGCTCCCAGCTGCAGGGAAATGGCCCAAGCAAATAACTATACATTGCCTAAATGTGGTTGTATTTTGATGGAAGGGTTTAGTGTACTAAAACGCTTGTAGTACGTATAGAGCCGTAGTGAGAAGCGTTCTGGAGCGAAGTGCAACTGCATGCACGTTGCTGTCGGGTTTATCTCAGTATAAAGTATCACCGTTTTAACTGTGGAGGGAGTTGGGCCTAACGATTCTGACCCACAATGAACTACAATACAAACAGCGGTTAGCAACACTATTTGTATTGCAGGTCATTGAACTGGGTGTCTTAGATCTAATTTTGTGGTATTTTTTACAGTGCCTGTAGGAGAATATCGCATTAGAGGCTCTGAAAAGTTTGCACCTGTAACGGCTGCAGAACGCTCTTCTGTTTCGATAAAACTTTGGCTGTGTAATTTCACTGACTAAGAATCAAAGATGTTTGTTAAAAGTAGGCAGTGTTTTTAAGTGTGTGATACATTTTTTGAAACCTTTAAATTACGTCTAATTTTGTGTAGGTATTTTAATGCACAGAATCCATTGATGTTCCCAGCGGATCGTATAAACACCTCACTTCACAATCACACAGAGTAACTGGCAAGTAATATTATCATGACCATCTTAATCATACACGCATGTCGTGAATTAGTTTCGCTTTTTTCGTGACTACTGTACGTGCACCTGTATTCATTTTAGATCAGTATTTTTGGTAAATGTTTAAGAATATTAATAAACAAAACCACAAAACATTTTATTTGTAGTGTGTGTGTTAATTAGATAAAACACAACTCAATGTTCCGGTTCTCTAAGTGCTCATCTTCAGGAGGAATATTCTGTCCACCTGTAAGTTATATGTGCGTTGAACAACTAAAACTGTATTCAGTAAAATGCCAATAAACACTAGTGTCTTTGATACTAAAGATTGAATAAGAACTATTTCTGCATCATTGTCTGATGTCTTTTTACTTCTTCATTCATCAAATTAATATCATGAGCATATAGGCTATACCTACATGATTTTTGTCACCCATTTCTGTCCTTCCTGCCTTTTGTGCACGTGCATAGCAGCATATTGCATAGAAATATCGGCAACAGTTACGCTGCTACATCTTCTTTTTCCATTCAGCTATGAACTGGCTAGACATACGAGTATATGTATGCGGTGCATGTTTATCTACAACGATCTGAACTTGTCCACAAGAGGACTGACTTAAGTAGATAGACCCTTTTTAAGTGAACAGACCCAAATCCCTGTCCTGATTTTGAGCTTACTCTTTGATTCTTCTTGCGCGTTGTATGTCCCAAGGTACTTGCAAAGCTTTACTTACCTTTTGTCAGTCAACAGAAGGATTATACTGAATGTTTTTCCGTGTATAGTGTCTGCATGGTTCCTGTTGTCCTTCTTAGTCTCGTAACCAGATGTCATCTGATGAATGTGTCAGTCAGCACAGGCCACCTGATGTTTGCTCTAAAACCGTTCAATTACAGTTCTGCCTGCTCACGTACACACAGTGCTTCATTTGTCTCTCACAGTGTAGACAGATCATTTGCTGTAGTGTATTGCTGAGGATTATTTGTACAAGAACAAGATTAATTGTTGTTTCAAAACGTATTTCGGAGGTAGGGTAGCTCAGTCAGTATAGTGACTACGCTGCTGGCTGAACAACTGGGATTCGATTCACGGAAGGGTTAGAGATCATTTACTTCGCCGCCTCGTCGAGACGGGCTGTGGGCTCGTTCAGCATGCACCAGGAATTAAGTGGCCCGCCATGAAACTGAGAAGTCATCCAGGCTGTATTTCCGTTTTCAAGGACGCTTCCTGGTGGCCTGAGGCTGAACTAAGGACCGGGACATCTTGACGTTTTACGAGGAATATTAAAAATGACATACTACAACGGTATTGACATTATTCAGGGAATAGCCTTCCGTAGTGGAAGTTATATTTGATTGGCATCTCTCTTAGGCCTACACAGCGTTCGCCACCTATACATTTAATTAACGCGAATGTATTTTAAGAGACGTTTTACGTAAACCCGAAAAATTTAGAAGTGTCTTTCGGAGCCTGTGAAAAAATTTGAAGATTGTAGATATATGCTACCGGTTGCATTTTACAAGCGTCGTTAAACGAAACAAGATTCAACGAAGATTCAAGGATTCTGGGATGTTACGCTGTGTCGGCTGACCGTTGGTTACAGTTTACCGGTTGATTCGGAGTGGTCGGTGTAGTAACTACGCTATGCGCTGGACGGTCCGGGTTTGATTCCCGGCAGGGACAAGAAAGTTTCTTTTGTCTAAAAACGCCCGCACAGTCTGTGGGACGCACCCACCTTCCTATTTAACGGGCAGCCGGAGATCTTCGGGGGGTCGTGCAGCTATTTATACCTCCAGTCCTCCTGTGTACCTTCATGGCGTGCGTAGGGACTACTGTACATTTCTTTTTAGCTGTTACTGCGTAACATCCCAGAACGCTTAAATCGCCAGCAACGCCTTATTTCACTTAACTGTGTTTTATGAGGCGCGTTGTATGAAGGTCCAAGTAATATAGAATCATCTTTCTGAGTCGTGACAAGTTTTGAGGAAACTAGATATATGGCACTGAAGGCAGTATAAAAACCTCGTTAAATGAAATAAAGAGTAATCGAATTCCGGCTTGATATCGGCATGTTATGAGCTATTAGATGGAGTCGGGATAGCGTAGTCTGTACAGCGACTACGCTACGCACTGAGAAGTCTTGGACTCGAATCCCGACGGGGGCAAATTATTTTTGTGTTCTGTAAGCCGTCCAGACCGGCTGTGAAGCCCACCCAGTCTCGTATACAACGGGTACCAAGCTTCATTCCGTGGAGTAAGGCGGCCGGGGCGTGGAGTTAATCACTTCCATTTAACATCGAGGTTGAGAATGAGTGGAGCTGTGTTTCTTCTCCTCCTATATATCTTCATGGCGTGGACAGGAACAACATTCACTTTTACGAAATTTTAGAACAAAGTATCTGAACTTCCTAGCAAATTTTTTTGCTGACGTGGATCATAAACCTACCTACAAATTTTATTGTTCACACGTTAACAGTTAGCCACAAATTTTGTGACGGCGCGGAAATTTGAGGGTATATTGGGCAATTTTAAAACAGCCTTAAACCTGACTATTGACTGTTGTTTATTTAATTATTAATTTATAATTTCTCCTAGCCTTGCAATACAGACTGAAATATTTGAAGGAACATAGTCTTTGGAAGTCATTTTGTATACACTTTATACGCGCAAGCCGAATATAAGGCAATTCCAATACCAGTGCTTCAAAGTTGTAATGAGTTTATCGGAAATGTACTTGGCTTTTCACACGCACTTGAGCATGCATTTTATTTTCGTTCCATAAACCGCATACTGCACTTCAGTGGAGAGCCGGATGAAGAAAGGCGGGAATTAATTTCGATATTGCCAGTGACAAAGCTCTTTTAGCAGTAACGATCTATATTTTTATTAGGGAGGACCGCTGTTCATATCTGTGCCGAGTTCCAGACTGTGCTGATGGATGCGTTCTGTGGTTTCTCTGTCTCTTCAGCAGAATGACGAGACTGGCCAGGGCCACCTCTTCATATACGCAAAATTTGTGTTACTTCCCTATAATTCGTAGCGACAGGAAGTAACGTTGCTTCTGGTTGTAATTAATCGCCACAAAGTACAAGTATATAGAGTACCCGAGGCATAGTTCCATTCAATTCTGACTTCGGCATTAGGTGGATGCGACATCAGATGCACGCTGCAGTCGCTTTTGGTGTTAAACTTTCATAAGCTAAAATCCCGCAACCTGGAAGTATATATATTCAAGCCTCCCGGTTTTGCTTCTGATAAGAGTGGTATTAACCCTTTAAAGACGAAGCATATCTGTTTTATATAAGAACTCAGTGCGTACCGCGCTGTAAACACTCTCCAGTTCGGTTATAAAAACCAGTCTCTTAATGTTTTATAAGGCAAAAGTTGCTGTTTGTTCTGAGATCCGTACAAAACATATAAACGCAATGTGGGCACCACGTAGAATTTTTTAAATCTTAAACCTGGTCGTATGTAAAGTTACCGCTAGGCTTTAAAAGGTTAAGGTGAAGATGAATATGGGGAGCTGGTGGAATGATACTGGCGGTTGGAAACCTAAGCATTCGGAGATAAACCTTTCCCAATTCCACTTTGTCGAACGCAAATCTTATGATCTGACCCGGGATCAAACTCGGAACTCGGCAGTAAGAGTTCTGCTATTGGCTGCCACTTGTAGACTAAAATTAACTACGACGTATATACATATTTTATTTCCTGCGTCACAGACGATTGTGTTTCCACCAGGGAGACTAAACGGTGAATATTATTTAGGGAACTAATCAATGTTGTGTGTAAGAATCATAGAGAAGACACAAGTAAACTGTGTGGGGAAAATGCACACTTCCTTAATACATAGAATAATTGCTGGACTTGGAAGCGTTTAAATTCCCTGGCTTGTTCTTTCTATTTTTACTGACTTGCTGTGGGATGAGGGCAGTGCAGTTTGCTGCTGTAGGCTACTCTGTTATGCATATACGTATTTCACATAATGATTATTATTACCCTTGAAAGCACGGTAAATGCAAAGTACAATTCATTCGGCTGAAGGGAAGTTCCGTGTTAACTTTCTATTCATGTCGTTTCCTGCCTTTAAAGGGCTATACTGTTATGCGCACCAACATCTTGATGTCGCTGGGTCCCATTAAAATAAACCGCAGAGTTCACTGACCGCGTGACGCATCAACGTGGAAGGCGTCTTGGTTATTTTATATTCCCTGTTTCTCCCTCAATTCTGCTTCCTACAGTGCGTGCAGTCTTCCACAACGACGAGAAGGAATTCAGCACAGTATATCGCAGCGCACAGTCTGGACCAAATATTTTTGGACTTCGCCTCAAAACCTTAGTTTTTACAATAATTTTTAATTTCCGGTTACTTAATGAGTCGGGTGTCTTGAAGGGGCAAAACCTGTTGGAGGTGTAAGCGTAGATGAAAGATAATATTACAAATTATAAAAAATGCCCGCATAGCCTAACACCTCTGGCGCCTTTGCTGTGTTATTCTCTCTAGTTGATAATCCGTGAATACTTTCCAGAATTTCACAGAATATTTAATTCACATTGTAAGATTTCTCCGCAGCAACGTATTTACAATCGATTCTCATCGAGATACCTTCAGCGCGAAGATCTACAATCGATGTCTCATACATGTCGTTACTCAAATTTACAGTCGAACATGTTTAATGTGTGATGCTCAAGTGCATCTGTAGCCTCAGCTCACACCTTTCGGTGAGGAAAGTGTCTTTCTGTTATAAAGACTGTTTCTTCGGCCTCAGCGCGTATGTTACAGCGAACACGTTCTGTCTCGTTTATAAAGACCAAGTATGGCAAGAGATTGTACACGTATGTATATCCCCGTATGTCTTATTTTTGTCCTGTTTTAATCATTGAATGTGAGCACAAATTTTAGTAGAAACTCCTTATATGAAGTACCACGAAATTCTGTCTGGTAGGAATCACTGTGATACATGCGGACGGACGGACGGACGGACGGAGGAATGGACAGACAGATAGGCATGTCGAAACTAACAGTCACATTCACACCTGTTTTGCGAAAAGTGCCCGAACTGGGGCGTTAAAGACAAGCGTATGCGGATGTTGAACGGTTGCATTTGGCACAGAACAGGGGGTAGTGAACAGCTCCTGTGAGCTCGTGAATGAACCGTCGAGTTTCATGAGAAATCGGAATTCTTTACCAGCTGAATGACTATTGTGTCTGAAAATGGACTGTCCTTGTACTTGGCTGCGTGTATGGTAAGGCGTTACTCTTCTTTGTTGGCTGATTAATTGGTTGAGTTTATTCATCTGCTGTAGCTATGATATAGCTTTTAACTCTACCTGTGTTCGTGTGACCACTCTGCCTTACACGGGGGACTTCATCTCAGACATTTGCATCCATTGGATGGCATTTCAATATGCCGTCTTATGTTTGTGGTGGTGGTGGTGGTGGTGGTGGTGGTGGTGGTGGTGGTGGTGGTGGTG